>OZ024829.1:84606020-85206020 GCA_964016985.1 Anodontia alba
AAGAATTTGCTCCCAGAGGGAGCAAATTCTTTCCTTTAAGAGCAGCCCCTATAGTAAAGAAGTAAAGTATATTTTGTTTATACCATTTTATAATAAGTATTTTTCTTACATGAGTAATGTGTGTAATGAGCGCTATGCCTGTGATAATAACGAAACAAAGCTCTCCAAAGCCACCATATCACGTCTGGTAAACTATCACAGGTACCTCCGCGGAGGTACTGATTAAATGGTTGTGACAGATATCCGGAGCTACCTGTGATAGTCAAAAACTAGACATAAAAAGGTAGCTATTCGTCTTTTTCGATAAAATACACAATAACCAGAGAGTTTATTGAAAATAAAAGAATGCTATTCGACCCTTATAGGCATAAAGTTTTGTCAGACGTCATATCCCCAAGAACTTTTCATATTTACCAAATAAACGACCTTTGAAGTGGATTCAAAGTCAGCCCGAAGTACTCGAAACAGAAAAAGATCGATCGTTTTTGGTTCTAAATGCTGGTATCTTGCATACGAATATGTTTATCTCGGTACACTGATGTAAAGTAAACCTGCTAGCCTGAATACAGATATCGATAACTCCAAATAAGGCTGAATTCTTCACAAAAAAAAAAAAAAATAAATAAATAAATAAATAAAAAAAAAATAAAAACAGCTGGAGGTGCCTGTGACGTCGTGGAGGTGCTTGTGATGTAAAGAAATATAGTGAAAATCTGAAGAGTTATCGCAGCTGCAAATATTGATATAATTCTTCTCTAGATTACTGCCGCGAAGGTACTTGTGATAGTTTACAAGGCGTGCATATTAGGTTTAAATGATGTGAAAAGACATTACAAAACAGCACTCGAACGAAAGTCAAATGAACAAAACGAAGAGGAAATGCAGCAGAGATACTACCTTGGAGCAGCCAGCAGTTAGATTGTTAGGGACGAAATGGGTGTTTATTTTTTGGCTATAAGAGAGCTCAGTCCTCATCTTAACTAACACAGTTCCAGCCGCAGATAATTATTCGGTTCATTTTCTGTTTCCTTTTTTTTATCAGTGGGTCAACAAACAAAAACATTTAAATTAACTTCTCAGCACAACATGGAGCGTGATAGCTCAGTGGTTAGTGCACTTGCCTCTGATGCTAGAGGCCCCCGGTTCGATCCCCGGCAGCGGCGATAAAATTTCGATGGCTGAACACACTCCATTGGCATCATTTGCAGGGATGAATGTCAATAAGTGCACCGTCCTTCGGGTCGGGACGTTAACTGGAGGCGCCCTGTGCAGGGAGAGTCATCCCCTGTGCAGGTTAAAGACCCCTACCGTAATTACATGAATACTGTGTAGGCTTTCATCCTGCTAACCTGGAGTGTATATAATGTACACCGTCTATGTCCCCTTCTGGGGTTAAGGCGAAATGGAAGAAAGAAAGAAAGAAACAACGATGAAACACAAATTATGGCTCGACTACACAGACGAATACGGTCCATAATAACATTTATAGAATAGAACCTTCACGAAGTCTAATATAAGCATCTGCAGACATGTACATGAACGCGACATTTTACTGTCAGAAAAAAAGCAACTCTTATTTCTATTATCATTTCTTTTATCAGCATAAATTACGTTATTTCGCAACACAATAAAGATAGTATGAACTAACAGCTGTTGAAGAGTCGTGTTTGTCAGCTTGAACTTAGAATATTTTGAACAACATCTGTGGCGAGCATCACAAGACAATGAATCTCATAGCTCCAGGTAATAATGTATTTCAGCAGAAAAATACTGATATTTTTCGTAAATATCCGGGAAAGCAATTATTGTGGGAAACATTAGAAGCCCTCGACCAGGCGCTTTTAATGAGTACCAACAACATATGTTTTGATAGAGAAATAAGAAACTATTGGATGGCTACCTTCCTCTTATCTGGAGCTATGGATTTGTTTCTTTCAGTAGTAATATCAGACTTTCGATCGAAACAACAGGAATAAAATAGTATCACGTTATTCCCAACGTGTATTTGGTTGAAAACACCCTTTTTACGACCCAAGAGAGTACGATTTGTTAGATGTTTCAATGTGGTATGACATCACGAAAACATGCCTAGTAAGTATATAATTCTAACCCCCTTAAACCCCACTTTTATATAGTAAAACTGGGGTTTACAGGGGTATACATTATCTTACTTATTTCTGCTCAAAAACATAGATTGTGCGTATTCGTTAGAACCGCCTCTTCTAACGAGCTAACGGGCGGTTCTAACGAGTACCCACAATCTATGTTTTGAGCAGAAATATGAAAAATATTTGAATTTTTTGTCTGAAAATTTTCAATTTTTCGGTGATTAACTTTTCAGTATATTTGAATAGGCATGTTTTCGTAATGAGAGAGACATACAATAAATTTGCTTCTTATCAGTAGTGCATGTGCCTGTGTAGCAGAACTTTTATAAGAATAGTGACCTGTCTCCTCCAGTGAGTCATTACTGTATAATGTTGCAAAAAGGAAATATCCTTTCTCATTCGACTTTTCGTGTTTAGTCCTGTTTGATGTCTAGTTGTGTTTAGTGGATCAAGCAAGGCATTTTGATAAACCCAATGGGATGGCGGGGTGGCGTTGGGCGGGATGGGGGGAGGGTATTAGGAGGGGACGGAGCCTGGGGATGCCGTTGGTTGCCGAAAGGTTCAGATGAGCTATTGTGATCACGCCGTCCGTTGTCCGTCCGTCCACACCCTTGGTTTAAACAATATTTTTATTTGACAATATAACAGTAATATGAAGTACAAACACATGGTGCAGGATCTGACAGTAAGCCAAAGCTTGATAAGATCATTTCCTGCGTCATTGTGGAACATACAATATATATAGATGAATGGCTGTGTCAAACATAGAGAGATAGAGAGAGAGAGAGAGAGAGAGAGAGAGAGAGGGAGAGAGAAGGAGAGTCATGTTATGTGTCCCCACGGCAAGAGCGTTTCCTAATACATGTACATAAAGCTTATTTCCAAGAGATTTGGAGAGGCGATAGCTTTGTACTAGTCTCGGTTTCCTCAGGTAAACCGTCCGGAATTAACAATGAACTCTTGCACTCGACTAAAAAGAGCTTCATTTTCTCCTTGCGTTTTGTTGTCCATGCCGAAAAGAAAATCATGAGATGTGTAAGCGTTTATGTTATTGGGTAAGTATCTTGTTCTTGCGGCCGCATACCTAGGGCAGTTGAAGAAGAAGTGATGTGGGCTTTCGAAAGCTCCACACTGGCAAGAGGGATCGGCCACAATATTCTTCCTGAAGAGATGGGAGTTAAGCGAGCTGCACTCCATTCGCATTCTTGAATGTAGTATCTGGCCTTTGCGTGAGCCGGTATTATAATAATTTGGCGGTTTTGATATGTTTCTATTCAAACGAAATTTAAATGCCGCAATAGAGGTAGCTTCTTTTGTTTCGTCAGACAAATTATTCCATGCTCGAATAGTTGCCGGGAAAAAAGAATTATAAAACAGGTTGGAATTAGCGTGAATTGTTTGGATGTCGTTTGAATTTCGAAGGTTGTATCTAGCAGTCTCCTGTATCAGAGGAGGAACAAGATCCACAAGATAATTTGGAGTAAAACCATTCAAAATCTTAAAGAAAATTGTCAGTTTGTGCTTGTTTCTACGGCTTTGAAGTGATTCCCAGCCTAATTCTGAGAATAGTTTCTCGATGCTGCAAAGTCTTGTGGCGCCAGTTATAATTCTCGCTGCTTCTAAGTGGATCGATTCGAGTTGTTTCTTATTTTCAGCTGAGCAGTTGTCCCAGACGACATCACAATATTCGAGCAGTGGCCGTATAAAACTTACATATATTTGTTCTAATGATTTTCTGCTTACTCTAAACTTCAGTGTTCGCATGAGATTCAATCGTGCCCAGGCTTTCGATGCGATTTCCTGGATATGATTGGACCACGTGCATGATTTTGACAAGATGAGACCAAGGTGCTTATGGCTATCTGTATCAGGCAGCATTATGTTGTTCATGAATAACGGTGGGTGCTGTGGAGGAAGCAGTTTACGAGATAGCACCATTGAGAAAGTTTTTCGTTCATGAAAGTTAACTAACCAGTTTGCTGCCCAGGTGCTAATGGTATCAAGATCAGTGTTGATAAGATTTGCAGCTATCTGGGCAGACTCTACTATTATGTACAGACTTGTATCGTCTGCGAACAACCGTATAGAACAGCCAATATTTTTCACTATATCATTTATGTATATCAAAAAAAGTAAGGGTCCCAGAATAGACCCCTGAGGAACCCCGGCTTCAACAGGGGCCCAATCAGATGCTTGTCCATTAAGTACGACGCGCTGCCTACGTCCAGATAGATAACTCAAAAACCATTTGATCACCCTATCCGAGCATCCTATACCGGATAATTTGTGTAAAAGACCCCTGTGCCAGACCCTGTCGAAGGCTTTACTAATGTCACAGAATACTGCCCTTACTTCTTTACCGCCATCTACTGCGTTACAGAATGTGTGGTATGTATGAAGTAGCTGATATGTAGTTGAGTCACCCGATACAAATCCAGATTGGAACGGAGTGAGAATTTGATTTTCTAACACATAATTATACATATGCTTGTGAACGCATCGTTCCAGTGTCTTTCCGATTTGGCTCAAAAGAGTAATTGGGCGGTAATTTGATGGCAATGACTTATCATCTTTCTTGTGAAGAGGTATTACATTTCCATGTTTCCAGGAAGAAGGGAAGTAACCCTGTTCAAGAGAACGATTGAACACCACTGAAAAAGGAGAGGCAAGGATAACTGCGCCTTCCTTAAGGAAACGGGGACTGATTAAATCCGGACCACAAGCTTTGTTTACATTGAGGTTCAAAAGTACATCTTTAACTTCCTGGCTTGATATAGTAATAGTCTGAAGACTATGTTCTACATGGGGTAGTTGGGGCATCGGCCGATTATCGTCGACAACTGTTGACTGAGAGGCAAAGTACATGTTTAACATAGTGGCCTTTTCAATGTCACTTTCAGCGCGTTCGTCATTCGAGTTTAGTGTGGGGATGATAGATGTTGATTTTCCGAATTTTAACAGTTGTTTAGATGTTTTCCAAAATAACTTCATATCCGTTGTTTCAATCGAGAGTAAAGAGTCCAATTTTTCAAAATAGTCATTCCTTGATTTCCTTATAAGTGATACTATTTTATTGCGAATTATCTTATATTTTTCCCAAAGGTTGGCATTTAATGTTCTTTTAAATTTCTTGTATGTACGTTTACGTTTTCTAATTAGATTTCTAATGTGACAGGTTATCCATGGGTGTTCCGCGGGTCTGATGGTAGCTACTTTATTTGGAATAGCTTGGTCTGCAGCAGACATTATAGCCTCTGTAATATGGTTTATATTTTCATCAATGTCCGTAGATAAATTTACTTTTTCTTCCAAATTATAATCCGCTAGAATTTCTCGGTATCTTTCAAAATTACCTAGTTTAAAGTTCCATACTTTCCGTTTAAAGGTTTTATTTTGAGGCCTTATAAATTTCATTATTACAACAGTGGGACAATGATATCTAATTTGATTAGGTATAAATGTATCAATAACTCCGCTTGTTAGGATATTACTAGTGTTGCGTACGAGGATTAAGTCTATAAGTGTAGATGAGTGTTCAGTAAAGTTTGTGGGTTCTGTTATCAGCTGTTTCATGCTGTATTCCTGCATTAGGTCTTTTATTTTATTGTTGTTGGCATTGAACATGTTCATGTTAAAATCGCCGAGTACTATAATATCGCGTATGTCTGTACTGTATGCCAGGTCGATACTTTCATTAATGGAGCTAAAATAGTCTGCGTTACTGTTCGGGGGTCTGTAAAAACCTCCGACGAGGACTGTTTTAGACTGTATTTGAATCTCAACCCACACAGCCTCCAGACCAGGGATTTCCAGGTCAGTTCGGCGCTTGCTGGGCAATGTGTCGCGAACATAAATAATGACGCCACCACCAGGGCGATCGAGCCTGTCTGCTCTGAAGGGTGGTGAGAAATGTTCGATACAAATACTTGCATTTGGAATTCTAGGATTAAGCCAACTTTCAGAGAAGACAAGGACGTCATATGCTGATGCTTCGCCTTCAATAAGATCCAGCTTTGGTACGATGCTTTGGATATTTAAGTGCATTATACTTAAGTGCTTAGAGAGGTATTCAAACGAGCTGGATGAGCAGCTGGAGACGGAATCAATACTGCCTTCGACAGAGTCTGGACCTGGGTTTGGCTGTACATCCCCGCATAACAAGATAAGACAAGTGACCCAAAGTGAAAGTGTTGACACAAGCAGCGGGATCGTAAAGTGATAACAAATTAAATCGTTCTTTGTTGAGCATAATACACGACGGTACGGGTGTTTAATAGTTTTGTACATTTCGTTGCTACGCTGGAGTGCTAGCGTCAGGCAGAGGCATACGTGGCTATCATTAGTTTGTAGTGCGGTAGAAAGAATGAACAGAACCAAAATGTGGAAACCACAATATGCGATGTGTTTACGACTGCCGAGACCAATAGTATTTGATATCCCAGAAAAGCCGCCTGAGCCGTCCGATTTCAATTTACAAATCATTAAATACTACAACGAAGAAACTGAAGAAAGATCAGGATCAGTCCAGACAGCAGATCCGGGATATGAAAACTATTTCCAGTCAAGCTAGACGGATCCTCAGGCCGCGGGCACACATAATGATAAAGTAGTTGAGTATGAGGAGTAAAGGGCTTGAAAGAGAGAGAGTAGCAATCTAGATACATAAACAGCAAAATAAACATATTCAAAATGTAATATAAAGAGGTTCCTAGCATAGTTGATGATGGTGCATCTTGTTCTTGTACGTTTACATCTGGGCTACACATATATGCCTACTCAGAAGGAGCACAAAGTGTCGGCAGGACCACGTAGACGCCGGCGCGACCTATTGACGCCGCGTCGGAGCCGACGTGACCCTGCTTGGACGTCTATTTCCACATGTATCGTGTTTAAGTACAATATCATCTGGACAACGAATACAAGCCCAACAAAAGGCACGCAAAGTGTTGGCAACGTCGCACCGACACCGGACGAACATCCCTCGTACTCGTTCACGCCGATGCGACACCGACTAGGCGTCAAGTGCCCACACGCACATTGGTCATGCTCATTATCATCTGGACTACTTATATAAACCGACCCGGAAGGCACACGCCGTGTCGGCAATATCGCGTCAACGTCGACGCAATGCAAAGCACCGCGTCGGCGCCGACGCGACGCCTCCCAAACGCCAAATACTCACAACCAACGCGCGTGCGCACACCTTTACTACACATATTGGTATATTCAGGAGACCCATAACGTGTAGGCAGCATCGCACCAACTCAGACGCAACGCAGACATCGCTTCGGCGCCGGTGCGACACTGCTTAAACGTCAAGCTCTCCCATATATCTTTATTTTTTTTTTTTTTTTTTTATTTTTATTTACATTTTCAGCGGGGTTATGTATATAACCCTACCCAGGAGACTCGTCAACCGAAAAAGCACTCGTGTCGTGTCTTAGCTATTCAAAATGCATTGCAGCTTGCGGTCTTAGCCTTTCATTATAACATTCACTCAAGGCTCGGGTACGAACATGGCCCAGTGCGATTACTCACTAAACCGTTTGCAGAACTTCAACAGTGGCTGACTATACTGTTACAAAAGATATTTGGTGCGAGCGCTGCTCCGCTCAATAGTCATTTTAATTATCAGATACTACATTCCAACTGGCGAATAACGTCCGATCTTTGTCTTACCTACGTCGGTCCGATGTCACAGCGGCTCAACGCTGCGATACCGAACCGTCGCAGCTCCAACGCCGATTGGTGGACGAAACTTGTCGACAGAAAATATCTAATAGTGCGGAAGAAATATGATCATAAAAATATGTCAGAACTGTTTCAATAGGTACGAGCGTCCAGCCGACGAATGTTGAAGCAACTTCCGATCTATGTCGGCCCGACGTCACAGCGGCTCAACGCTACGACGCCAAACCGTCGCAGCCCTGACGCCGCTCTAACGCCGATTAGTGAAATAAACATGTTAGCAGAGAAATACCTGGCAGTAGGGCTGAAAAAAAGGGAAAATTTCATAAAGACAGTATTGGAACAAACATGGGGCAGGTTACATAAAAACTAAAGTAAAAGCAAGTTAACTACAAATGTGATATATGCAGGTTTGGAGTTGTCTCTCTTGGTGCTTCGCTTAGACCAGGCAGAGACTACTGTTCCCTTGAGATTCGCCAGGACTATAACATAAACAGTTCAACAAGCGATCGTTGCGCGATACAGTGGCTGGTTCGATCGGGCCCACTTTGTCTTAAGATTTCATTTTCATGCAAGATTTTGGATAGATTTAATAAAGTATACATGTCATGATACCCGAAATTTTCACACCTGCGTTCCTTACCATAATCTTTCTCTTCGACAAGTCCATTTTGCTGCTTGTGATTACGTAAAAAATGCTGAATAAGTAGCAAACAGTGTAGGCCCCGATCACACGCCACGCCTGATCTTGGTCTACTCTGGTTGTCATGATCTGTCTGTCCAAGTACATATTGTAACACATTTATTTTGTCAGACTGACCCCTCTGAAATCATCCTGAATCTGCTCCTGTGGTCATATCCACGGCAGGTTATCGTTATGACACTATTAATGTTAAGCCGATTGCCACCTATTTTCTAGGCGTGTGTAATAGTATAGGCAGGCTTTCGCCATCGAATCTACGCATGTGTAATATTCATCACATCATAAATTTAATAGTCCAAAGGGGAAAACAAACACCCTTGAACGAATTCTCCTCTGAAACCCCTAGGCCATTTTTTTTTCAAACTTTATGTGGAGCCATCTGTTAAATAGAGATTGAAAGTTTATATAAACGGTCAGGGTCCGTTAATTAAGATGGCCGCCATGCCCATAAATAGAAAAGAAAACACTTTAAGATCTTATTCTCCAGAACCAAGAAAACCTTGGGACTGAACCTTGTTATATAACATTGAGGGCTTAATGTCTACCAAGTTTGTTCAAATGATGAAACTAGGATGACCTTTGACCTTTGACCGGTATGGTCCGATTTATGTCCTGGTTGCTGTGGCAATACTGATAGAATGTTGCATGGCATTTGCAGATATGATATTGCTGTTTTATCAGGCAAGCGAATTGTGGCCCATGATTTCACAAGGTGCCTTCTGTCGAAAGGATGTTGATAATGTGTTCAAATGGTTCTGCACTAATGAAGAAGATGGCTGCCATGTAATTATAAAATTATAAAAAAATTCGTCTACAGAACTAAAAAAGCCTTGAGGCCGAATCTTTGTATACAGCATCCAGGACTCAAGGTCTATCAAGTTTCTTCAAATGATGAGACTAGGATGACCTTTGACCTTTTAACGGTATGGACAGATTTGTGTCCTAGTTGCTAAGGCAATACTTGAACAATGTTGCATGGCATTTGCAGATATTCAATTGTTATTGTATCAGGTGAGCGAATCGTTGCCCATGAGCTTCTTGTTTTGTGTGTTCACTCTTTCTTTTGGTGTCATTGATAGGCTGTATTCCTGAGTGTCTTCTTTACCATCTTTTATAGAGGGTGGGGGTGCTGGTTAGCGCAAAGGTTTGTCTCTCTTTCTCTTGTCATCGCTTCTGCCCGGAATCGACACTCGGCGCCGACATGTGTCACGGTAATGGTCACCCAAGGTGGGAGGGTTTCTCCGTTATTCTTCATTTTCCGCCACAACGAAAGACCACTGAACATCGCCGTTGCACTTTCGAGAACGCGTTCATAAACGCGTTCTCGAAGGTGCAAATTGTAGGTTCACTTCAGCTTCTGTGCACTCGAAGTAAAATAATAAAGTTAAAACTCTTGTTGTAGTTACATCAGTGGCCAGAGCAATCAGGTGAGAAAAGGAAATAAGTGGACTCAGAAACTTATACAGTCACACCGACATCAAGTGACTGTTACAGTTTTTCTATCTCTCTCTAACACACACACGCACGCATTCACGCACACACCATGTGTCCAGCATTTACAAACATGAACGGAGCAGAAGCAGGTCGGATTCCATACATTCTTAGTCTTGTGAAAGGGTATCTCTCCGTAGTACTCTTTTCCTGCGATGTTTGTTATGTGTTATAAAATTTCTTGTCGGCACGACCGTATGTTTTACTTAATAGGTGTTCATCTGTATATACTGATGGGACTATGAAAAGGAGCGAACACATTTTCGCCGCCGAAGGGCGCCATCGCTGAAAAGCTTGTGAAACCATAATTACTCTTTAGGACAATTTATTTATCATACCGATTAAATAAGGAAGTCTACTTTCCGAAATGTTTTATATACAAGCTGAAACTTGTAACTCAACTTCCATATATTTGGACGAATTTTTTAATATCGACAATCCTTCCTTCGAAGGAATGGTCACTCAAATGTATCCTAATAAATTGCAGTTGAACAAAGCTAATTCTACTGAAGCCGAAGTCGTATTTCTAGATTTGTGTTTATTATATTCTAAAGGTTTGGTTTATCTAATATTATGAGAAACACGACATTGATTTTGACATTGTTAAATTCCAGTTTTTGCATATTGACGTTCTTCTGTCCCTTCTTATGGTGTTTACATTTCTGAACTTATTCGGTCTGCTTGAGTATCTAGTCGTTTGGCTGCCTTAAATGTTCGTAGCAAAACTTTGACTGCCACATTTCTTCAATAAGGATAGCGGTATGATAAACTTACGTAGAAAAAAAACTTTTTTCTAAATTTTATCATCGACAGTACGACAGTACGAATTGATCTCTAAATACGACACCGGACTAAAAACACCTGTCACTAGGCCTATTGGAATCTGAATTTTATTGCGACTTAGTGTTTAAGTTTAGAAACAGTGTAGGAAAACCTGAATTTCCTGATCATTTAGAAAAACTGTCATCTGTTATAAACAAAAGGAGTATAAAATTGATATCATAAATCAGTCTGCAATCCATTCACGGTTGTCCACTTTGCTTACTTTTTTATTTGCACGTCGGTTAGTCGGGGTTTATGATGGTCCCGACTTAAAACTTATTCATTAAATGGTCTGGGTCAGAACTTTTTATATCTTTTCCTCGGCTCACCAGGGTTCAACTGGTGGTTTTCTTTTTTGCTCCAGCATTCAAGTTGTGTTGTCTGACAGCCCATGGATCTCCAAATATCACAGCAAACTGACTGAATCATCATCTTTGTTTCATTTTAGGCTTCATCTGTGACTTATCAGTTGCCCGTTATGACACATGAATGAGTTAGAAGACTTTCAACCAAACGAACAAATATATGATTTTACCACTATGGAAGCTGAGACCGAGGACTGGGATCCCGTTGTTCGTAGCTTAAGCTACCTAGTCATTCAGTTCTGACTGTTCCAAGGCGGTAGTTTCGTTAATTAGTTTTGATATTTTCCTTCTTTTTGTGTTGTCCGACATAGTATGCTTACAATGTATACGTGTACTGATGTGATTGGTAGACTATGTTCTGTGATTTTTGAAATAAAGGCAGCTAATTACCATCATTGTGATTAAATCCATTGCCTAAAGATTAAAATCTTGTGCTATACCAACTGAACTATCATATTAAGTGAAAGCCGATTTTCTCCTTTATCTATTTATAATCGAACTTGGGAATGTTTTAACTCCTATTATATTGAATACATTAAAATGCCATGCCCACTCCGAATTGTCAGCAAGTCAGATTGCTTTATCAGGTTATTGATACTAATTTACATACTGAATGACAAACAGAACGGATCCAGATCATTTGGCTTCTCAGGTGCCAATTGAGCTTGATCTGCACTGTTTGCAAAGGCAGAGCGTATCCGTTTTCAGCAGGGTTAGGATTAAGATATATTTCTATTTCAGAACACATACTTCAAAGTCTTATATTTTCATAAGAACTAGATCCGACGATTTCGAAATAATAATCACAAGTATTGTAATCTATTGAAGAAACATGATCACTTCATATACTCATGTTTCAAATTCAGAACAAATATGTTGTTATTGCTGACATTATTTATGTTTGTTTAAATTCATCTTTTAATATATGTAGGCGGCAATTCAGTTTTCAATAGTTATGGTTAAAACATTAAAAAAAGGTAACACAAAAGTCCAGGGAGAGCCACAGTCACAAACCGCAGCCCTTCCCAGACCCAAAGAGGAAGAGGAAACCGACAAATCCAAACAAGCACAAATCGAAAAAACGTACGAAAAGCACTCTCTTCCCCAAGCGAAGTAATCGCAATACTAAAAGGACTTAAAAACACAAGAACAAAATGACACATAGAAAGACATACAACAAATCGCCTCGTAGAATAAACCACAAAGCAACAAAGAGTAAGACTAACAACGGGACCACCGCCTTAGAACGGTCAGTAGAGTAAACCACCGTGGAGTTTAAAGCACTTTTACAGCTAGCTAACTTCACCCTGGATCCCGATGCTCCTCTTAATACAGAAACACATAAAAATTCGGTTCGCATAAAGGCTCCAAACTCAGTCAATGCATCAAAGCGAAAACACAAAAATCAAATTAATCACTATAATAAACAAAGACGAGTACTCATGGCTAATTCTACTGTATGCCAGAGTAATTGAAAACCAATAGTTGATTCACGGCGGGCCAAGCCAAAGACATCTTTTTTGTGAGCTTTAATACTAGAGACCTGTAGAGCCAAATATCACGACAGTAAGACTGTGGATACATTAATAGCAACAAAAGGAGAGATGAGTAACACAAAGAATGACAAAAAAGAGTAATATATAAAAACATCAAAGCATAGACAAAGAAGATCTGCAATAGAGAAACCGTCTTAGAAAGGTCAGTAGAAAAACTACAGGTGACAAATCTGTTTTTTACTCGCGCGAAATCTCAGCCTTCATTCTGATACAGCTCCGAATGACAAGCACTTTTGGTCCGCATTTGGTGTGCATTGTACCTCGTAGATGAAACACATCTTATCATAAAACGTCACACAATTATGAGAAAACAAAACAAAGGGCTCAGAGGAGATCTGAAGCCCAAACACAGGAAAACCACAAACAAGACCATGATAGGCCCGAACACAAATATTGATAATTAAGCGCCAACTCCTGACACATCGCAAAGTATACCTATATAATTTTGACTCTCATAAACCCCACTTTTGTATAGGAAAAATGGGGTTTACAGGGGTATATATATATTATTTTTCTTATTTCTGCTCAAAAACATAAATTGTGGGTACTCGTTAGAACCGCCTCGGTGAGGCGGTTATGACGATTACCCTTAATTTATGTTTTGAGCAGAAATATGAAAAACATCAGTCTGAGAATTTTTATCTTAAAACTTTCAGTTTTTGGTGGTGACATTTTTAATATATTTGAATAGGCGTTTCTTCGTAATGACGAGTTTAGGTGGGAGGGCCGACTTTGGAATTAAAGCGAAGAGCATAGTTATTAACCATAATTGAGCTATTAACCACTTAATAAATAATAAAACGAGGTTAAACAAACGTTACCAAACCGCTGCAGTGTGCCAGGTATGGTATCAAAGTCTGTCAGAACCCTAAATTTATGGTATTTATGCCATACAAGGCAAATGCCATTGTCTTCAGACTGAGCGCAGGCATTAAATTAGAATTGAGAAAAAAAAATGTAAAACTTAAGAATGTATTCGCAACATCAACAGAGTATTTGATGAAAAAATAAGTTAAAACAAAATGTCCTCGCACAAGGCAGTGATTTATTGAGTGCGACAATCGTATAACTGAAAAATTACGTGCCATGAATATGGTCGCGGTTTACTCAGCCAATGTGCGTTGTCCATCTCTTTCTCTTTAGTAAATCAAAACTTGTGTCAAGTCAATCTTTTGGAAACAGCATATTATCTGAATGGTTGATGCAACCCTATCACGCCGTTTATTTTTTTTTTTTTCTTGTGGCGTAATATAGCTAAGTTAAAATACATATTGGTATTTTCCAACGTATCGTCTTCCATTTCATCAATTTAAACCAAACCATTACTATACCATGTAACGCTTATCCCTCCATTTCCGCAGAGAATAAGTTAGAATAAGCCATGGTAAAGGAGCCTTCCGGGTTCGACTGTATCCCGGTTTGCCATGGTCCCAAACGTGTTCGAGCCACTGAAGCTCGACTGTATATAAAGATGTTCAGTACAATTGATCGCAATGTGGTATTTAAAGCAAATTCTAATTTGTCAGTTTTTCCTTGTTAGTTCCTCATTTCTTCTTATTCAAATGCTTTGAGAAGGCTGTGTGTGTCGTGTTTATGGCCTTCTTCTGTTGGTTTGGTGAGTGAAATATCTTCAGCTACTGTAAACTTGTGGAGCGGACCAGATTTTGCGACGGACAGTCTAACGGACGAAAGACACAAAATAATCGGGCCACATATATTCTACTATGTTTAATGGTGCTGAAAGAGGACAGCAAGGTCCTTGATCTGAATGCCCACATGGATATCCTGACAAGGGCATTCGCTGTCCATATACACCCTGAGATACATATGCACATGGCGCCATCCAATTTCAACAGTAGACACCATGTGACCTGAAGCGTACCAATTGACACTGCTCAGAAGAAAATCTATCGCAGGGCAGATCAATACATAGATAAGGTCCTTATAAAAAGTGCAGAAGATGTCCAGGAAGGGCCAGAATCACAGAACATAGCCTACATGTAACACCAAAAGGAAGAGCAAAGAAACCAAGACAGACAGTGCACTAGCCACAAATCGAAGAAAAGTAAATCAACCAGCTTCCTTTTTGTTTATCAGCTGATAAAGATAACATGTATACACTGAAATGTCGCATTTACAATGATATTGTTTGCATGCACATTCCAACTAAAACATCTTGCGCCTCTGCTATAGTGCAAGTCAATGACACCACTGACCAGTTTACTGCGTCAATAGATATTCCGTGCAAAGTAAAGTAGGTGAAGCCAGGAACTGGTACAGCAAGATCGACATCAAGTTCTCAACATCAAAGGGGAAGACAGACCAACACAATTTAACAGCTACAAAAAAGAACAGATGATAAGCAGAGTTTGCAGCCCAAATATGTGGCAACTCTATTATCCAAACTTAACTGAATACATCTTTAACTTACACAATTGTCACAATTAAAACATTTGTAAGTGATACACCATAGGGCCCAGTTGTTCAAAGCTAACGATGTCGTTAGTTAACGATTCGTTAAAATTTACATCGAGTGATATGCAAATATGTTGATTTTTTTTTTGCTGAAAAAATGTGAGTAGCTTTTGCAGGGCAAAAGCTACTCACATTTTTTCAGGAAACATTGTCAGAATATTGTATATAGAATCCGCTAAAACAGTTAACGAGATGACCCTTAACGAGCTCGTTAAGCTAACGAGGCTTTGAACAACTGAGCCCCGAACATTTAACAAAAGGTATCACAATAAAAGTACCGCCTTAGAGCGGTCAGTAATAAATTACCCGAAAGTGGTGGTTGCTTGGGAGGAAGGGAGGGAGGAGGGAGATGGGGCGGAAAGGGGGAAGCTAAAGCTAGCTTTACGGTATCAAAACCCTCGCCCTCAGAGAATCCATAATGGTAAAAACATATATTTGCTCAGTCGGCGTGTAGGTCTTCAACTCATCCGTGAATCAATACAATACAAGTTGTTTTATGAAAAGCAGGTTATTTTGATGAAATAGATTGTCAGAAAAATGAAAGCGATATCAAGTGATGTTTTTGTAGTAAAACCTGTTTACAGTTTTATATGTATTAATATAAACGTGTGGGTAGAATAAAAACATCACAACGTGATAGTAAATAAATAATTGAGGAGGGACACAGTATTTTCTACAAGATTGCATATCCGCCCACAGAAAACTCGGATAATAGTGTGATCAGAGCTTTTTTCACGGCACTCTGTGGGTCGTCAATGATCCATTTGTAAAGCGTTTTCGGATGGGCAACGAAGCTTAGCCGAGTCTTCGCTTGGGGCATGCAATCTTGTAAGAAATGTTGTAGTACATCATATACATAACTTGTTTTCATAAAACAAATTCTACATACGAATAAATTAATAAAAGAACAGAAAATAGACAGTGACTGCAAACTATCAAAGGAAAATGCAAACAAACCAAGCAATTATGAATAGGTGATATTCAATAGAATATGAATAGGTTATGCAACAACATAACAGAAAACTGCATCCGTTGAAGGAATTGGAAACAATAACAAGGCTAAGATAGCTGACACAGCTGATTCAGTTTTTCTGTGGTCGGAGCCATTATCGTTCAAAAAGTGATGTTCTCTTGTTCTGGCTTCAGAATGCCATTGGGTCCTTTCCTTTGTTTTATTGCAGTTTTTTTGATTATTTGTGTTTTATAGTAATGTTTCACTGACGAGCTATGCAACTCTATGCGATCGGAACATATATTTGTAATTTTGAACTGAATTAGAATTAAAGGCGAAGTTCCAATCGAGTAAAACTGGTTTTAATAACCCCAGTAGTGGTTTCTCCATACCGTTCCAAGGTAGTTCCTGCCTTGCATTTTTGTTTGCTTGTATGTCAGTTATAGCAATTGTGCCGTTGTGTCTTGACATTACGGTTTCGCCATACATTACGAAAACACGCTTATTCAAATATATTGAGAATTCTACCCCCGCTCCTACCCCAACCCGCTGACAAAAAAAAAAAAAAAAAAAAAAAAAAAAAAAAAAGAAAGAAAAAAAGAAAACTTTCAGATGAAATTTTTTGTAGTTTTCATATTCTGCTCAAAACATAAATTGTGGGTACACGTTAGAATCGCCTCGGCCAGGTGGTTCTAACGAGTACCCGCAATTTATGTTTTTAAGCAGAAATAAGAACATTAATGTATACCCCTGTAAACCCCAGTTCTAATGTCTAAAAGTTGGGTTTGAGGGAGTCGAAACTATATATGCGTGTTTTCGGGAGATGGATGAGCCCATTTTCAAAGATGGATGAACCCATTTCAGAAAAAAATAAGCCAACTGATCTGGATCTGCACTGTTTGCCCTTAAATGTGTGAATTTATTGCTTAAATGTGTGAATTTATTGCAACAATCCGGATCTGATTGGCTGAAAATTAGAAGTGGGTGCGGCATCTCAATTTATTCAGCAGGATAAGAGTTTAATACGGGGAGACACCTTCCAGCCACCACACGGTATTTAATGCCAGCTTAAGGAAGAACATAATGTTATTTGCAACAATGTTAATGCCTCTGAAAGCTGATTCAGAATTTACCCTTTCACCGCTGGATTTTGGAAGCGGACATTTCCATCACAGAATTAGGGTATGTCCATTGTTACAAATAGGGATGTTAGTCATAAATCAAGACCAGACTGGTTAACAATGCAGATCCGAAGGAGACGTCTCATTATGAGCCGTATCATTTGGATTTACACGCCGTTTTCAAAATAATTTGTCTCGGTCTAAAGGGTCGAAAGCTGATGTAACATATTCAAAATAACATAAGTTTGTTTTGAAATCGTTATTTTCAGATAAAATACTAAACTTCAAGAAATCGAAGTATAATATTTGTTACAATACGATGGAGATCACCGTTGGGTAGAGAGTGAGTAACGAATATTCTGATGACTAAATGTTTACCGACACATTCGCACAAACTGTGCGTCTACGTGAAGAATACAACGAGTACAAGGGTCGTGCAAAAAGTTCTGTCACTAATAGGCTTACTTAGGTTTATCCCAGGTATATTTTAAAATGCTTCACTGCACTTGAATAGTGTGTTGAATAGCTAACGATACCCGTTTATTTCGTGCAAATTGCTTTCCAACTGACCGAGTTATTTCAAATTGAAATAGATGCAGTCATATACACGAACCAATTTACTTGTTACATTGGAACATGGACCAGAAGATTTTAATTCGTAGCTATATTAAATGCAGCATCAGGCTCGTCTTTGTTTATTATAGTGATTAATTTGATTTTTGTGTTTTCGCTTTGATGCATTGACTGAGTTGGGAGCCTTTATGCGAACCGAATTTTTTATGCGTTTCTGTATTAAGAGTAGCATCGGGACCCAGGATGAAGTTAGCTAGCTGTAAAAGTGCTTTAACCGCCCCCCCCCCCCCACCCCGGTGGTATATTCTACTGACCGTTCTAAGGCGGTGGCCCCGGTGTTAGTCTTACTCTTTGTTGCTTTGTGGTTTATTCTACGAGGCGATTTGTTGTATGTCTTTGCATGTGTCATTTTGTTCTTGTGTTTTTCAGTCCTTTTAGTATTGCGATTACTTCGCTTGGGGAAGAGAGAGCTTATCTTAGTGCTTTTCGTACGTTCGTTCGATTTGTGCTTGTTTGAATTTGTCGGTTTCCTCTTCCTCTTGGGGTCTGGGAAGGGCTGCGGATTGTGATTGTGGCACTACCTGGACTTTTCTGTTACCTTTTTTTTAAATATAGATTCAAAGCAGATATTAAATGAATTATGTGGTATATATGGACCTCAGACCATTTCAATGCACACAGGTTTTAGGTGGATTAAAGCTTTTAAAGCTGGGAAATTTTCTGTTGAAGATGATACCCGTCCTGGAAGGACTAAAACCTCTGTTACCAAGGCTAATATACCTGCTGTAAAGATTGTAGTCGAACAGGATGCGCGATTGTCTGTCAAATACATTGTATATAGCTAGTTGTACTGGCATATCAGAAGGCAGTGTGCAAATAATTCTGAAAAAGCGTTTGGACCTGAGAAAGGTTTGCGCTAGGTGGGTACTTCATTTGCTCACTGAGAAGCAAAAGACACAACGCCTTAAATGTGCCCGGGAACTTTTGAAAACATACACAGGCTGTAATAGTCGGGTTATTTCTAATTTACTAACAGATGATGAAACCTGGGTGCACATGTTTGAGTCACCAGGAAGGGCTGATAATAAGCAATGGAAGCGAAAAGATCAAAAACGCCCATGTATTGCCAAGAGAACCATTAGTTCGAAAAAGATGTTGTACGCAATTTTCTTTAATTCAAGTGGGTCAGTCATTCAAGTGCCTTGTCCATCTGGTCATACAGTCACTGGCCGATTCTACAAGAATTCTGTACTGAAGAAAGTGAAAGAGTTTTACAATAAGAAACGACCAAGCAAAGGATCGTCAGCTGTCAACCTTTTACATGACAACGCCTCCTGTCATAAGTGTGAGGTTGTTAAGTCTTTTTTGGCTTCTGAAAAGGTGAAAGTTTTAAACCATCTACCTTATTCACCTGACCTGAGTCCCTGTGACTTCTGTTTATTTCCAAGACTTAAGAAAATGCTTTCTGGAAATAAGTATACGTCTAGAAGTTTTCTTGGCAGCGCTATTTATCAGTGTCTCCAACAGATACCAAAAGAAGACTATTTATCTGCTTTTCGCGACTGGGTAAAAAGGTTACAAAAATGTGTTTCAGTAAAGGGGGAATACTTTGAAGGTTTGTAATAAAAAATGTTTGATAAAACGTAGCACTGAAGTAATCCGAACCCAGTGACAAAACTTTTTGCAGGACCCTCGTAAAGGAAAATTGTACAAGCGGTAACACGACGTCCTTGAGTCTATTTCCATTCATTTTTACTGTGGGGAAAAATTGAAACTATTTGATATTTAAAAACAAATAACTTGACTAAACTAAAATAACTAGATTAGACAATTCTGTGCATAGATAGTTACGAGAAATGGGTTTGCATTAAATCCTGACAAAAGTTTGCCAATTTTCTTCTTCTGTGTAAAGCACCAAGCAAAAAAAAAAAAACAAAAAAAACACACACACACACACACAACACACACACACACAAAAAAAAAAAAAAAAAAAAAAAAAAAACAACAAGAAACGACTTTCTCAAAGATGACGAAAGCACAGTAACTCTTTAGCTTGTACTTCTAACAAAATTCACAAGTCCATACTACTATCTCTGAATGCGCCCAAAATTGCTGGATGAGTGTCAGGCAGTGTAGAACCTGATCAGGCGCCGCATTTTGCTGCATCGGATCTGGTTCTACATTGTTTGCATAGACCCGTCTGTCCAAACACTTAGGGTAAGTATGTAGGTTCATCACAAAAACATGACTATATAATTTTGACCCCCTTAAGCCCCACTTTTATGTAGTAAAACTAGGGTTTACAGGGGTACACATAATTTTTCTAATTACTGCTCAAAAACATAAACTGTGGGTACTCGTTAGAACAGCCTCGTTGGAGCGGTTCTAACGAGTACCCACAATCTATGTTTTGATCAGAAATATGAAAAATATCAGAATTTTTTATCTGTAAATTTTCATTTTTTTTTGGTGGTAAAATTTTCAGTATATTTGAATAGGCATATTTTCTTAATGGATTTAATCGAACCAATTTTTCTATAGAAGAAACCTGAATCCACTACTGAACCCGTTTAAAGCTTACAGTACGCAAATATCGCGGTAGCAGCTGGGTCTCTGTGTCTATGTAATCCAAAGAATGTCACGGTCGCTTGCAGTGCAGGATGTTAACGTGAAATAGAATGCGTAGTCGAAATGTGTGAATTATATGATTATCGTTTATAAGATGATTGAATACACTTTCACGGGAGGCAGCTCGGCCAAAATTGTTTAGTCTTCCTTCTGAAACGTGTTCGACTCTTAAAGGAACGAATTGCTTGCAAGCGGAGCCCATTCATTTCTGTTTGTTCGGTTCCGTTTTCAGAAGGTTGTGGTGTGCAAAAAGGCAAAATTAGAAGTCAAAAAAGTTGAAAACCTTGTTTGTAAAAAAGGAAAATCCATCAAGTGTATCTAGTCACCTTAAATGCTATTTAACATAAATACTCGATCAGAAACAGCTCAGCAAAGAGTAAGACGCGAATTAAGCCTTGTGTTGCTGGATAAATTAAGATGCCACGCCCACTTCTAATTTTCAGTCAATCAGATCGCTTGATGCAGATTGTTGCTATAAATTCACAAACTTAATGGCAAACAATGCAGATCCAGGTCAGTTGGCTTCTTCAGAAGCCAACTGATCTGGATATACACTGTTTGCAAAGACAGGGTATATCCGGGTTCAGCATGACAAGGGTTAATCTGAACCGCGGCAGGATCACACTGTTTGTTATTCAACCAGCTGCAGAGACTGTTTTTTTATATAAATTATTTAACCCATTTACGTCGTGTAGTCTACCTGGGCTCTTCGGACCGATCTAGTTCCTATAGCAGGGTGTCTGGTAGGTTTTTAATATTACCATGTATTACAGAATTTCCTGTATTTAATGCAAACAGTGCAGACCCTGATGAGACGCCGCGTTCGACGGCGTCTGATCTGGGACTTTACTGTTTGCCAATATCCCTTTTATGGGACAGTAGGCATAAATCGGTTGAATTGGAGAAGAGAATTATTGCGTAGTTTAAATTTTTTAAATAATTATGCCAAAATACTTTATGATAAATATACCTGTATCTAGAAATCGATACAGCCCACTCGCTTGCATCTTTCTCTATATATAAGTTATAAGCAGGGTAGCTAGCTGCTGAAGTAGTACCAATGCTTTAACTATTTTATTGGGAATCGGAAGCGATAGAGAAAACTTTATTGGAGTTGAATAGATTGGCGCAGATAGTCCATGGATAGTGTCATTTCTTTTATTTCAAGGATGGATTATGTATATTGTGAATAAGGTGTGATGAGCATAGGCTGTGGCATTTAGTAATATTAGAAAGGTGAGGTTTATTGGCGTAAACTTGTCTGTTTATGTGTTCTTTCAAGAATGTTATAGGCCGACCAAACTGACCTATCGCTTCGATCTTTTGATAATTATCTTTATAAGTACAGTCGAACGTCAATAACTCGAACTCCGATGGCTTGTTTACCATGGCTCATTCGAACTCGTTTTTGTGTCCCTACGAAATTCTTCCAACTACTCAAGAAAACAGATATTTTTGGGACATTTTCTTATTTCATCATGGAATTGTACGCTGTGTTGTACTATTAGAATCGGCTCATCGAGGCGATTCTAATTAGTACACTCAACATACCATTCTTGTGTAAAAGATCGAAAAGGACCCCTAATTATCGTCATTTGGTTCCTGACCTTGCGCTTTGGTTAACACTCAGTGGCTCGAACTACCCATATCTCGAACAAATTTCCATGGTCCCAAGTCTGTTTGAGCCATTGAAGTTCGACTGTATAGGTTTATACGTAAACGGGGTTTACATGTAAAGGTGAGCAATAACGTCTCTAGTGAAACACGGGGTTTTCTGATTGCCATGCCTAAATTATATGATGGGTGTTTCCTTATTAATATCAAACGTAATGGTCAAAGTGGGAGGTCAGTTTGGTTGATCTATAACCCATTTCCGCCTTGCATCCAACAAAAGGGACTTCAGCAAAACGTGTAGACCCTGAGCAGATGCCACCGAACGCGTTGTTTGATCTGGGTCTACACTATTTGCATTAAATACAGATATTTCTGTTAAACATAGTGATAATCATGAAAAAATAACTAGGCACCCCGTTTGTTGAAAAGGGAGCTTTTCGGAGAATCGAGTTCACTCGGCATAAATGGGTAAATAATTGGTTCGCCTGGGGAAAAAGTGAGGAGCCTAATAGTTTATGTGAACATCGAAGGACTGGATCAGTATGGGTGGATGGGCATCTCATTTAACACTTAGCACTGGGTGAAATTTTTAGCAGACGACATATTGCAATATTTTTTTTTTATTTTTATTATTTTTCCCAGGGAAACAGGTTTGGACATGTCATGCAAATTGTCTCTAGTACAATTTGAGTGAAATTTAAAAGCCTTTTTCCTGGGAAAATATGTAAAATATCACCAATATGTCGTCTGCTTGATTAGCAAAGACAGTGGGAAACTTTAAGTTTTTCATGCCTGCGTACTCACTCAATTTTAATTTGGAACTTTATTTAGCATAATGCATAGCGTGGCCATTGCCTTACATACATATATGAGAAGAGCAAATAATATTTATTACAATGTAACACACAAATAAAAACATCAACACATTATACTGTATTTACTGTAAACTATGCAAGATAGCATAACTGTCATGTGATAAACACATTGTCATAGTATATAGATTACATGTACCTTAGTCAAGTATGCCCTTTTTTTATCCATAGCGAGAAAAACAAACTTGGCTAATCGTTTAACCACGTTTAAGTGAGACGCAGTCAGTTACAACTTTCTTAATTTTGTAATAATAGGCCATCTAAAAACATAGTATATGTACAATGTTTTGGCATTGTACTTAAATCCGAAAACCATTTCTGAATATATTGATCATTAAAACGCTCTATGACAATTGCCTGTTAGATATTATGAAAACCCTAAGTCGCTTGTTTTTTACTTCTAACGTCCAAATACTAATACGGAAAGTACCAATATTATTATCAATCATTTGAGTTTCATTAAAGTTAGCATTATTCAACAATGTATCAGTCGCATCACGAAAACATGCTTATATAATTTTGACCCCCTTAAACCCCACTTTTATATAGTAAACTGGGGTTTACAGGGGTATACATTATTTTTCTTACTTCTGCTCAAACACATAGATTGTGGGTACTCGTTAGAACCGCCTCGCCGAGGCGGTTCTAACGAATACCCACAATCTATGTTTTGAGCAGTAATATGAAAAATATCAGAGGTTTTTGTCTGAAAATTTTCAGTTTTCGGAGGTGAAATGTTCTATATATTTGAATAGGCGTGTTTTTGTAATGCGTAGATTTAATCTTAAGCCAATATCTTTTTTCTTTATGATAAAAGGTACTCTTCCAGCTCTCCGTAAACAATGGTAGAACTGGTTTGAGTTCTCACCTTTAACAATTACACAACTTCTACATTTGGTGCGGAGTGTAACTCCCAAATTTCGCAGCCATAACTGAAATAGGTAAGATCATAGAATCGAACGATTTAAGCTTTCCTTTTATCTAAAAACTTACTTTGTCAGAAAAATAATACACTTCAACCTCTTTATAACACGGTTCGTTATAACACGGTTTGGATATAACACGGTTCAAAGATACAGCCCAAAAATGCATAGATTATATTGAAAAATGACCATAAATGGTCGTTTTTAATATAATCTATACATTTTTGTTTGGATATAACACGGTTGTTTAACTAACACGGTTTATGTTATGGACCCCGACAATCGTGTTATAAAGAGGTTATGGTGTATTTAAAGGAAAAAAGAGATATTGTCTCTTCTCGTCATTATGCAAACATATCTGAGTAAATGTATACGTTTAAATCATAGCTAAACCTATGACAAACCAATATTTTATTGACCCTTTTATCCCTGAATTTTCTAAGTGAACTCTTCCATCTTTGAAGCTGGTCAGAACCAAACAAGAGTTGCAGTCAAAATCAAAACAGAATAGCAAACAATGTATATTCTGATGAACCGTCTTATCAGGACATCACGCAAACATGCCTATATAATTTTGATCCCCTTAAACCCCACTTTTATACAGTAAAACTGGGGTTTACAGGGGTACACATTAATTTTCTTATTTTTGTTCAAAAACATAGATTGTGGGTTCTCGTTAGAACCGTCTCGCCTAGGCGGTTCTAACGCGTACTCTCATTCCATGTTTTGAGCAGAAATATAAAAATATCAGAATTTTTCATCTGAATTTTTTTTTTGGTGGTAAAATTTTCAGTATATTTGAATAGGCATGTTTTCGTAATGATCTACATTATTTGCATATAAAAGTGTATTAGTCTGCAGGGCTGGAAGAGGTAATTACACAAAGTAAAGTCTATGAGTAGTGCGATGTGCTTTTGATGAGTACCATACTACAACATTTTGTTTTGTGGTACTCATTCAAATCACCTCGCAGTACTCAATAATGTGCTTCTTTGACGTAAAAAAAAACAACAACAACAACAACAAAAAAAAAAAACAACAAAAAAAAAAACATCCGGCTTAATCAAAGCACTGGCCGTACTGGTGGGTCGGTTATATCGGAGTGTAGGTTGGAAAATTCTTCCTAAACGGGAACTTAAGACTGTTTCGTTTAAATTTTGACTGCCTGTACTTTAATCAAACATTGCACACCTTGATCAAAAGGTTTAACAGATAACTATCTTTACTTTGCACTCTGACGTCAAAGCGACAAGAATAGCGCGGCTATAAATAACCGTTACCTCGATTTCGTCTTACGCATGGTTTGATTTATAATCACATGGACAATTTCCTTAAGAAAATTTTGTAGCTTGTTTACCGTGGTTCGATTGTAAACAATCGACCTAAAACCTGTTTAATTCTGGAAATTCCCCAAATAGTGTAGATCCCTGTACACCACTGTTTTTATTATGTAATATGGGGGAGCTTATGGGTACTCACACAAGTAAAATATATTTGTTAACATAATGTGTGATAGCTTATTGTTATTTCTCACTTAATATCAATTACGCAACGTCATGCGAAAAGCGATATACAGTCAACCTTCTGTATGCCGACACTCGACACAACGGCAAAACTCGTCATAATGACAATTTGAGCGTTGCGAAATCTTGGGTCTTGGTTCAAGAGGCCATAGTTAATGGCAAATTATGCAATAATATTGCATTGAATCTTCAAGCAAAATATGTTTTGGATATATGGTAGAATCACCAGAGGCGATTCCAACAAATATCCAAAATATATGTTTTATGGGTAAATATGAATAAAACAAGATCTTTCTTACGTATCATCCTGTCTCTTAAGGATTCTGCACAACAGCAAATTTATTTAAATGGCGCTATCTTTGAAAACAAATGCTGTCGTTGTAACAAGGGTTCACTGTATTCGAAAAGTAAATTTGAAGATAAGGCAGCAAAGGCACACAGTTTTAATATTTGTTGGCCAATGTCATAAGTACAAATGTCCTCGACTGACAGGTTCAAACAGTAAAGCTGCAGAACGGCCAGCAAAGACACACAGTCTGATCAGTGCCTTTGTTGTTGACGTCATTTTATTATTTTCTACGATATCTAATTTTTGGATTGATTGTATAGAATCCAGCTATAGAATACAAACGTTATTTTGAATGTAATCAAACCGTGCGTTAGACAAAATCAAGGTTACGGTTATTTATAGCCGCGCTATTCTTGCCGCTGTGACGTCAAAATGCTGTTGATAGAGGGTTATCTGTAAAGCCTGGGCTGTGATATATAACCAAACATAATTTGAACATGCAAACACCAGAATAGGCAGACTTTAGCGTATGAATATCTCATTTTTCTACTTGACAATATTTATATAAGATTTCGTACTAAGCTATTTAGACAAATTGTGGGTATTCCGAGGGGTACAAATTACGCATCGCTTGTGGCTGAATTGTTTTTGTTTTATTATGAAAGTTTATGAAGTTATTGAAGCTTTCAGCTCGGCGTCTAGATATTTAGACGAGCTATTAAATATTGAAAATGACTACGTCGATGCTTTGATACTTTGATCAGTCAAATTTATCTTCAGAGCTTTATTTAGATAAAGTTAATTCTTCTGAAACTAAAACCCCTTTCATGGATTTACATATGTCTATTTAAGATGGGTTTATTGCATGCAAAATTTATGATAAATGCGATGATTTTGATATTGAGATGGTGAATTTTCCTTACTTGGATGGGGAGGTTCCTCGTCGAGCATCCTGTGGTGTTTATATCTCGCAAATAATTCGGTTCGCCAGAGTGTCTAGCCGTGTTACTGACTTCAACACCCGAAATAAATTTTGAACAGCTAAACTTCAAAATCAGCCTGAGGGTTTTCGGTACCATAAACAACCCGCAAAGCCTTTTCTAAATTTAATAGACGTCATTTCGATTTAGTTTCAAAATTCAATGTTGGACTTAAATCTCTTCTGCAACAAGGCCTATCGGAACCTGAACGTTATGGTAACTTAGGATATAAATTCAGAAAAATATATCCTAGTAATGATTTTAGCACACAATTTCGTAAAATCATATTTCGATATATAAAGATTGGGTACAGCATACATGTAATACGACAACTGCATGCACGGTGGTTAACCCAATCACGGTTAATAACTTTACTTCCCTCTTTGGTTGGACGCCGGTGGGTCGAGTCTAAGACTGTATGACGGTTCCGGCCTAAAGATTTGTAAGTATTTCGGTTAGTGCCTGATGCTCTGGGTCGGGCTCACCGGAGTCCAACTGTTGGTTTTCTTTTGATTGAATATTTCAGTTATTTCTTGCTGTCGAGTCCTCATGGTTGTTACATCTCTGTATTAGTTTGATTTTTTATGTTCTCGGAGATGTTGCACTGATGAGTTAGGAACCCTTCATGCGGACTAAACAAATGTCTTGTGTTACCACGGCAAAACTAAGGGCGGGGGTTATGTCCATACTTTAAACTCAAGGTACATTAACCTCATTGTGATACCTAGTAAGACAACAACTATCACAAACGTGTTCAATTTCGTCAATTTGAGATAACATAATAACCAGTAGCCAATACGTACGTGCTCTATCCTGTTCGAAAGGTACCAGCGAATTGTACGGCTAGTTAAAAACTGGCAAAATTCTGAAAATACTAAAAAAGCATTATAAAATAGACCCCAACATACCCCCGTTTTATTGTACAGTATAAGAAAACATAGGATAGACGTATTAAGGCAATGTATAACGATGTCCTTTGCATACTTATAGCTCTGATTATTGAATACATCATTATAATAATTGAGCAAACATACGATAAAACCTACAACGAGACTTGTGCGACCGCATGTGCCTTTTACAGCCTCCAGGCTTTTCGAAGAGGGATAAACTTGATCCCTTGCCATACCGGTTAGATTTATAGGCTGGTCTGAGTCATTGATGGTTACATAAGTCTTAGTGTATTTTTTTTTTCGCGCGCTAGCTCATTTATTATGCCATAACGTGATTACACCCATCAATCATGTTTACCAGAATAGCGTTTGCTTTAAACTAGGAAGAAAGTAGAAAGTGGAACGGCTTTAAGTAATAAAATGCGATCTTGTCATGCAGAATTCTTAATCATGGTA
The DNA here is from genome assembly GCA_964016985.1 of Anodontia alba. Lineage (NCBI taxonomy): Eukaryota > Metazoa > Mollusca > Bivalvia > Lucinida > Lucinidae > Anodontia > Anodontia alba. The sequence goes on from OZ024829.1 coordinate 84,634,050, forward strand.
GATACAGGAGCTGACAGGAGTGCAATTGTACCTTATAATAAGTACGTTCGGGGAAAACCCATATCAGTCTGTGGATCAGCATAATGTGATAAGAGACTTCGCTTGGAGCTCTGTGAATCGATAATCATCCTTACTTCCCAGTAGATATTTCTGGTGTCCGTTCCAAGGCTGTTCCTTTGTTGCATTTTGATTGTATGAAGCTATTGCAACTATGCCGGTGTATGTGTTTGTTCCTAATCTCTTCTTAAAGTCTTAAAACGTTGTTTTCTGTTGAAAAACGGGTCAACATCTCCGGCCAAAAAACGCAGTTTAACCATTATGTGGCTTGCTTCTCATAAAGGGTACACTGGCAAACAGTGTAGACCCAGATCAGACGCCGCAGAGCGCGGCGTCTGATCAGGGTCTATTCTGTTTGCATTAAACACATCAATGTCTATAAAACATGGTAATAAAATAAGAATGTATGAAAACCAAACATACATGTAATAACTGACGTAATTTCAACAACTTAAAATGTTCGTCAAAATTCCATGGAATAATTTATTCCGTTTTAAAAAATGCGACAAGAAGTGCTAATTTATATTCCGACAACAACTGTACAGATTAATTTATCGCGAGTTGGGTGTCAAGTGGCATATAAGACAGGGCTACCAAGTCTCTCAATATTCAAAGGGACAGCTGGTTAGTGTGAATATCTCCTGAAACCTGTTTATTGGCTTTGAAGGTAACAGTAAATGCTGTGAAAGCAATGGTCTGCAATGATTTGTTAACAGAAGAAATATTAATCTGTCATTCTGGCTATGCCAAGATCATATACTTTGGTACCTTTTGCCTTTTGTCTCAATACATATCATGCTTTGATCAGCCTGTTTATGCACATTGATACATGTAATTCAGTTTGATAAGTTTTATGTCTCTCCTTACAGACTTTGAAATATCACCTTGAAAGAATCACAAATCTTTTGATGGTCACAGTTTGGTCATATATAGCAGAAAAATCCCTTTTCAGGCAAACATATCCTTGTTCAGACAGCATCACCTTTGTCCATCTGGCAATAATCATGAGCATACCAGAATAACTTTAATTGTTTATTAAAGATTAGAATGCTACTTGCTGGCTGACAAAATCTTAATCAACCAGAACAGGGGCATCGCTAACCTTCTAAGATTGTACTTCATAGTCCTCTTCTTATATGCCACTTGTTGGGTGTATATTGGGTGTATTTACCTGTTTATATATGTGTACTATTTGCTAAATAGAACTTACAGTTGATTGGCAAAATTCTTAACCCGTATCATGCCAAATGCAAGCGTTTTTTCCGAATTGCAATTAGTTTAGCATTGGTATACAGCGGTTTTGTATGAGCCAAAACCGCTGTATACCAAGGTTTATATATACAAAAACACAGTCGTATATCTTTCCGATTGTAGGTTTACGTTTTTGTTTTGCCAGATATAGGAATTGAGAAACCTGACTACATATAAAATGGAGTGCTCATTACGTTATGTAAAGTATACCCCAGTGTTCATACATAAAATAAGTAACAGCAAGGTGTCTATATTATAAAGCAGATTTTCAGAATATTGTCTTAGTACGTATGGGTAGGTATGTAGTGGCTGACATTACCAGAATTGTCAGAATACTGCCATTTCAACTAGATGTTTCATTTGTTGCATCACGAAAACATGCCTATATAATTTTGATCCCCTCAATCCCCGCTTTTATATAGTAAAACTGGGGTTTACAGGGATATACATAATTTTTCTTATTATTGCTCAAAAAACATAGATTGTGGGTATTCGTTAGAACCGCCTCGCCGAGGCGGTTCTAACGAGTATCCACAATCTATGTTTTGAGCAGAAATGTGAAAATTATTAGAGATTTTTATCTATTTTTTTTTTCTTCGGTTTTTGGAGGTAAAATTTTCTATTTAGAAATGGCTACGTTTTAGCAAGCTGTTTACTGCATAAATGCGCCTCAGTGTGCTTGTCAACAAAGTATATCCCCGTACGTGAAACATATTTATGACCTAGCACGAATAAACCGACAATAAAACTTGTTCAATCAGATCAGAGACTTCGCATGTGCCTTCTACAGCTTCCGGGGTATCTTAAAAAGGATAAACAAGACCTTTGCCATACTGAATGGATGTACAGGCTGATGTGAGTCTTTGCTGGTGACACAGATCTTATTGTAGATTTTTGTCGTGCACTGGCTGAGTTTTTATGATAAAATGCTGATTTGTTGACTTACACAACCGGATGATATTCGTATTTTGCATTATTTCTCCACGTACGCTTGGTGCGGCGCATGTAATGAGTACCAAAACATATGATGCAGCGCACGACAAAACCTACAATAAGACCTGTGTGACCAGCAAATACTCATATCAGCTTTTACATCCATCCAGTTTGGTAAGGATTCTCGTTCATTCCTCTTTTAATAGCCCGGAGGCTGTAAGCGGCACATGCGACCAGGAAAAACTCTGATCAGACTGCGCGCACAAGTCTTAATGTAGGTTTTTTCGTGCGCTTGCTCATATATTTTGTGGAGAAATAAGAACACAATATTTTGGCAAAGCTATGGTTAAGAAGTAACCCAGCCAGCATTCTTTATTAATATATAGCGGGCCGTTATCGGTCCGTCAGCTACCCTGACGGGCCAATAACGGCCCGCTATAGATTTATAAAGAATGCTTACTGGGAACCTTTGCACAAGTGCCTAAAGTAGCGTACGCTCAGCATGCTCTCGAGGAAATATTAATTTGAGATATTAAATTAAAAGTTACGGGGAACAATTTCTAGTATGGACTTAAGTATAATTGTTACCGTATATTTTGGAATAATACTTGAAATAGTGATGATAAAGTGGTAAATTATGGTTTACAGTGATATGTTTTCAGTTAAACGGCGAAACTCTACTTGTTGCATCTTATCATCACGAAAATATGCCTATATAATGTTGACTCCCTTAAACCCCACTTTTATATAGTAAAACTGGGGTTTACAGGTGTATACATTATTTTTCTTATTTCTGCTCAAAAATATAGATTGTGGGTACTCGTTAGAACCGCCTCGGTGAGGCGGTTCTAACGAGTACCCACAATCTATGTTTTGAGCAGAAATTTGAAAAATATCAGAATTTTTATCTGAAAACTTTCAGTCTTTGGTGGTGACATTTTCAATATAATTTGAATAGGCGTGTTATCGTAATGTATCCCACATATATTTTAGTAAATCAAATTTGCTAGACGATGGTGTCACATCACTAATGACTTAAAGTTGAATGGATAGATTTGAATTTTTTTGTCATTTATTTCATTGAGTCACATTTTGTGATTTCCTGTTTGCTTTCTTGTACACATGCGCACCAGGCTAAGAAATTTTGAAACGTGGCCTACTCGAAAAGAAAGAATTAGCACCCCAAGTTTGCATTGAAATGAGTTCTTCAACACGAGCTGTTCTAGACCAGAATAATATTACGATCTATATAGTTTAAAAATTCAAACGAATTTAAAACTAAATTCTTTTCCTGAACAATTTAAACGATTATGTATCAGACGGTTAGTACCTGATCATCTATGTCTTTGGTGGAACGCTCTGGTAGGCTTACTACTAGTGGCTTCCTTTAACTTTGTTGCATATTACATGCATGTCTGTTACTGTCGTCAGACTGAATGGCATTGCCACCCGAAGTCTGCAGCAGATGGTTTTGTCTAATCATCTATATTAGGTAGGATTAGTAGTTTCTTTTTCTTCTGACTTCCACTTTCGATGCTTTGAGAAGACAATGATCTCTGATAATGCCATTTATTATATACCTATCAATGATAACGCTTTTCGTTTAGTCTGGTCCGAAAAACAGGATCAAAAGAGAGTCTGGATTTTTTTTCTGATATGTATCACACTCTCTCAAATGAGGATTTACTTTACGTCGTGACCGGAAGCATAAACAAACGGAAACCACAATTTGAACCACGATGGAACCAGCAGTAGGCAGAAATAAAACCTACTAGAGAATCACCAAAACATTAGGGCTAAGTTAAGTGCAAATCGCATTATCAGTTGCGGAGAAGCTATCATGTTATCACTTTTGCACCGCTTTCTGATTGTCCCTAGAACCAAAACGTTCACATGTTACGTAACTATAAATATTCGTCAGTTACATCATGTGACACGAAAGGCTGGTTCCAGTTCCGCGAGCGCAAACATACCAAATTCACAAAGTCAATCGTAGAATGGTGCCTGATTTGCAGACGAGAATGCAGGATACACATTCTTCTTAGACATACGCTGTAAAACGATACACGACACTTATTATATCACATGGAGAGCTTCTGCTAGTATAGGTCACCCTAGCTGGCACACAAGGTTGCAACAACTTCAATTCAACCTCTTGACAATGAATCAACGTTGAATCGACGTTATGTCAACGTTGCGTGCCCGCTGGAATGATTGATAGCTTGAAGCATTGAACGTATACAATCACATTGTTATGAGCTGATTCCGAGGAAAACAAAAAGTAGACAGAACTGTTTTCTGACAATGGTTCGTTTTAGCAAACGTTCGTGCCAAGTCTCACTCGAATCACTGCATCGTCTATGGATAAGATGTTATTAAACATGTTCAAAATTTGTGGAAGTTATGGCTTGCCAATTCAATCATTACATTCGTCCGACCACGGAAACTTATAAAACTTCTAGGATCATTCCGAAGTTGTTTTACTGACAATAATTGCTGAAATCGTTGCAGTGGGTTCGGAGGAGGAAAATAAATTTTAACATTTTCTATTCAAAAAACATTTGCCATAGCAACCGAGCAGTAGATAGGTATAACATAATCTTGCCAAATTTTCTCCATGCATAACGAAAAAATGCCTATATAACTTTGACCCCCTTAAACCCCACTTTTATAAAGTAAATCTGGGGTTTGAGGGGGTATACATTATTTTTCTTATTTCTGCTCAAAAACATAGATTGTGGGTACACGTTAGAACCGCCTCGCCGAGGCGGTTCTAACGCATACCCACAATCTATGTTTTGAGCAGAAATATGAAAAATATCAGAATTTTTTATCTGAAAATTTTCATGTTTTTGTGGTATAAGTTTCAGTATGTTTGAATAGGCATGTTTTCGTAATGGTTAGTCTTTGAGACATATAATCTCGGCAACATTTACAAAAATTATTCACCGTAGGCTCATCATCCAACAATTGTCAAGAAACCTTTGCTCCTATTTCAGCAGGAAGTTTCCATGAAATTCTTAGCTTTCCACTAGTTCCAATTTCAAAATGTGTTATTACAGCCACACACAATAATGACTTGTGATTGCTTTTTTATTTGTCTGTGCGATTAATTGCCTTGATAAGGTACTCACTATTTAACGATATTCTGAAGAGACTGGAATCTAGAACATACACATTGAAGTCATTAACTTCAGGGAACTGCCATCCTTTCAGGGGAGACAACTCTGTCAAACTTGTTTTTGCCTCACTGCCGAAAAGTATTCTTCTTAAAGGAACGAATTTACTCGCTGCCCTCTTTGAAGCAAATAACTCTTTTCCTAAGGGACTTGATGTGTAGGAAAGCAAAAGGGTAGTAACATTTTAAAGACTGGTTAGAGCCTTTAATAATAATACACAATCGATTAGCTTTAAACAATTTTATAAGGGCGAGTTATCTTTCTTATACAAAATGTCGGAATATCGCCTAAAAGTATCCAGTCCCCGATAAAGGTGTTAATTAAGCATAACTGTTTGCAGTAGGACTTCCTACTAACAGCGAGTGCCCGGATCTGCATACGCATCCGCAGCCAGGGGCATGCACTGATCTCCTGGATAATACAAAAAGAAATATTAGCCGGGCCATAGTGCTTCTTACGAGATTGCATCAGTGCCTATTGAAGATTGAGATCAGCCTAGTCTGCCTGAAGAGCCTCTGGATCCTTGACTACCCACAGAGTGCCTTGCAAAGACTGATCAGACTTCATCATAGTGCTTGTAAGTATGCGTTGTTTACTGTGATGTTTCCTGGAATAGGTCTTCATAAGCAGTAATGAAGTTTGCAACACTGCTTACGCCCTCTAGCGTATACATGAGCAGAACTCCACTTTCAAAGATACCACAATAGGCCCAGTGATCCCAAAGGAAATTAAACTAGACAAATAGCCCAGTGGGGCACGTATACCCCCGACCAGCGCTACCGCCAGTTTTTAAAGAGCACAAAGTATCTAGCTTTGACTCTGGAGATGGCAGCTATATGCTTTATGTTATAACATTGAAAAACTTTAATCACACATAATATGAAGCCCTTTACCTCAAATATCAGGCACAGATGCAGGGATTGAGCTTAATAAAACTTTAGCCCTATAACTATCACCATATACTAATGAAATCAATCAGTCTTTATAATATAAGCAAAAATGACATTTGTATGAGTCTGTGACCTTGACTTAAAAGCCATGCCCCAGCTTGGGGATGATGCCGAGAAAAACTTTAGACCTATATATACCATCATGCTTAATATTAATGAAACCAACAAGAGGGTCTTCATAATATAGCTATATAAATTTTAATGAAAATTTTAAGGTCATCTGCCTACTCAGTGCCCTCTACATATGAGTAAAGTATCACAAAAATATCTTAAAGAATTTTTAGAGTTATTGCCCGCACAAGACTTAAATAACCAAGGGAGAAAACTGCAGAATGAAGTCAGAAAGTCATTCTTGAATGTGATATGCCTACTCAATGTCCTATACATACTGGTGAAGTATCATGAAAATATCTTAACATGTTTTAAAGTTATGGTTTGCACAAAATGTTTACAATTCTGGAGACAAGGGGAGATAGCTCATGGACCAAGTCAGTTAGAGTTGTCTTTCTTGTACCTGACACCCTACCAAATGTCCTCTACAACTTGACAGCTTCCTGAAAATAGCTCAAAGGGTAGTTAGGAGTTATGGGGTGCACAATAATGCATTTATGGACAGACAGATGGATAGATGGATGAATGGATGAATTCCACGCTGATAGCTATATCCCCTAAATCTCTCGGTAGGAGGATAACGAAATTCAACAAAAGGTCTTGATGGTATAGCTATATAAACTAAGATGCAATTTATTTTTACTTAATATGAAATTTCTAAGTCTGTGACCTTGACCTCAAGGTCATACCCCGGGATGGGGATGATGCTGAGTAAAACTCTATCAGCTCATATCAGCTCAACCCTTCAGTTAGGGATAATGAAATTTAATAAAAGGTCTTGATGATATGGCTATATAAACTTAAACGTAAACATTTTTACTTTTATATGAAAATCCTAAGTTCGTGACCTTGACCTCGGTCACATCCAGAGTGGGGATCATGCCGAGTAAGAAGCTAGGTCGATATCTACCAACATGTCAAATATAAATGAAATTCCGCAAGGGTCTTGATGATATGGCTATATAAACTTAAACACAAAAAACTTTTACTTTTTTATGAAAATTCTAAGTCCGTGACCTTGATCCCAATGTCACCCCCGGGATGGGGATGGTGCCGATAAAAACTTTAGACCTATATCTACCATCATGCCGTATATGAACGAAATCCATCAAAGGGTCTTTAAAATATGAGGTCTTATAAACTTTAACACAAAAACTTTGACCCTGTGACTTTTTTATGAAAATTCTAAGTCCGTGACCTTGACCCCAAGGTCACCCCCGGGGTGGGGATGGTGCTGATAAAAACTTTAGACCTATGGCTACCATCATGCGAAATATGAACGAAATCCATCAAAGGGTCTTCAAAATATGAGGTCTTATAAACTTTAACGCAAAAACTTTGACCCTGTGACGGAAAGACGAACGAGCGAACGAACGTCCGTACGAATGAACGAACGGACGAACGAAAAAGCGAAAACTATATACCGCCACATACTTCGTATGTCGGGGGTATAAATATAATCTGCACTATGGTGACGTATGGTGAAGTAAGAAACCGTTTAAGAAAACAGACCTATTTTAATGAATTAAAACCCTGGAGAGTTTCTGGGTACGATCAGCTGTAGATACATGTAATATGGAGCGTCCAGTATGTGGATAAATGTATTTTTTTGTTGTTGTTTTTTTTACACTTTGTACCACCATGCTACTCAAACTCATTGAAGAAAAAAAAACTTCTTTTGTGTGTTCTTTGCCCTAAAGGCAACCTTTTAAATGTTATTCTTTATTTTAGTTAAGGAAGAACAATCTATAAGTGTGTGAGTGCGCATATGTCGCACAAGAGAATACATAATAAACGTGTTACATATGCGAACCGTTGTACGCATACGTAACAATTTGTTACGTATGCGAACAACTGTACGCATATATAACACATGGCAACGTTAATGTGTTACGTTTGCGTACAACTTTACACACATGTAACATGTGGACAAGTTAGTTTGACGCGTTCGCTAATATGTAAGTACCATACACATCTGTGACAACTGTTCATTACATGAAGTGGATGTCACTATTTTGGTAACGATTACTGTGCCCGGTTTGTTTCTTAGTATGTATAGAGGATATTTATTCTTTTGCTGTGAATACCATAAATATTGTCATCGAGTGAAATGAAAACATCAGTATTTTCACGAGTGCGAAGCACGATTGAAAATTTGAATGTTTTCATTACACGAGATGAAAATTTTTATGGTATTCACTGAAAAAGAGTAAATTTTTCAATTTTTTTTTATTGTTCACACGTCAATGCGCGTTTCTGACGTCATAAGTAACGTCACCAAACAAAACATGAACGTCATGGTGTCGACGCTCAGCGCTTAACATGTGAACCGCTGGAGAGACAAAAAACAAAAAGTTTCGGCGAATCAAAATAATTTTGATACCATAATGTTCCTTACATTCTAACTAAGAAAATGCATACCAACACTTGATAGTTTAGTTCAGAAACAAAGAAGTTAGATGTGTTCAAAAATCTGAAGTGGAGGTAACATCCACTTCTGAAACAGTGAAGAAAACCGAAGTCGTCCAAAGCGAAGAGTGAAAATATAAATCGTATCATTCTTTATAGTGAAATGATACGATATCAATTCACTAGCGATTGATACCACTTTTATTTTCATCAGATATACACTGATTTCACCGCTGACAATAAAATAAATGTTTTTATTTGACACAAGGCCCTACTTACAAAACTAATGTTTTAACATCTATATGTATGTAGAACAAACTTTTAAGTTCAATGTAATATGTAACGTGTATTATTATGAAAACTTCTAATTGTTCGTGTTTGTTATCTGTATAGTTAGAAATATATCAAGTATGTATGCAAAGCTATTGCAACCACTTGATATGGTTGGTTTCCCAGGTAGAAAACGTCAAGGTTGCTAATATCCTATAGCTAAAACTTCTAATTGCAAAAATCATTTTTGAAGTGTTGTAATGTTCTTTTTACCCCATTGCAAGGATAAATTAGGACCCTGGTGCGAATTGCAGCTGAAGTATTTAAAGATCAGCGTCCGTGTTTGTGTAAATTTTGTTACTGGTACACTTTAACTGACATTATCTTTTGTTCGGACAATGGAAACCTGCTCTCGTAAATGAACCATGTCATAAAACAAAAAGAATTAGTAACATGAGAGCTGTGTAGACCAGATAAGCCGCCATATTGCTATTAAAACATCTGATCAGGCTTTACTCCGTTTAGAGCGATATGGGACAACATGAGTGCCAAACAGTGTAGATCCTGAACAGTCACCATGTCCGGTCTACCCAATCTAACTGAATCGACTTTCTTTGCAATTTTATAAGATGTGAAGATTTCGTATTGTTGGCACACGTGTTAAATTCGACATGTGACGCTCATACACATATGCAACTGTTACGTATGCGTACAGTTGTACGCATATGTAACACATATGTAACGTATTAGTATGTGTGACATATACGCACTCAGACAGGTGGCTAGTTACCCAGGAGTTATGTCTGCTGACCATTCCAAGATGGTTTATCTGTAGGATTGTGGGGTCGATTGTTTACAGTCGATCCAGATTATACATACATCAAAATTTCCTTAAGGTTGTTGTCCACATGATTATCACTGACCAAAGAAATCAAACCGCACATCTGTACGAAATCCAGGTAACGGTTATTTATAGTTGCGCTATTCTTGTCACTGTGACAGAGTGCCGTGCAAAAAGGGTGAACTATAAAACCTGGACTGAGACTTTTGCAAACAGTGCAGGCCCAGATAAGACGCCGCAAAACGCGGCGTCCGATCAGGGCCTGCGCTGTTTGTTTACATTAGAGGAAATTAAGGGTCAAATGAATCAGTCTTAAGTCCCCATTCAGGACCACTTTCCCAACCTACATTCAGAGACAATCGACCCACATGTCAGTACTTTGAGTTTTTTTGCTTGTTGGTTATTGCTATTGTGTTATTGTGTTTTGTTATTGTTTGTTCACTATCTATTCTTCTTTTGATGCCTTGGGAAGGCTGTATGTCGTGGTTCTTTTCACATCAACGGATCTGAAACATTATGCTTGATGGTCGAGCCAAGATGTTTGTAATGCTGGTACGTGATTTCAAGAGAATAAGTATTCCTCTGTGGTCTATTTGAACAGTGTTTGATGTTGTTTTTTTTTCATTTGTTACAAGAGAGACTAAATGTTGTCGCTGAAGATAAGCGAGCCAACCGCCTCGGTAGTCAGATGAGTCGCAAAGTAATGATAATATATAGTTTGCACACTTCGCGGATAAAATTTACTCTAAGGCTTATAGATATACAACGCAACGTTATGATCAACGAGATAACTTTGAATTTGATATTGTCAAGTAACACATAAGTCCTGTTTGCATTCCTGCACACCAAGTCCCTTCGTGATAGTTTCTACTCCAAAAGGCAAGAATTTTCTTCCCATTACGAAAATACGCATTTTCAAATATACAAAAAATTTCACCTCCATAAACTGAACATTTTCAGATAAAAAAAAAACTCTGATATTTTCATATTTCTGCTCAAAATATATATCGTGGTACTCGTTAGAACCGCCTCGGTGAGGCGGTTCTAACGAATACCCACAATCTATGTTTTTGAGCAGAAATAAGATATAAGTATACCCCTGTAAACGCCAGTTTTGCTGTATAAAAGTGGGGTTTAAAGGGGTCAAAATTATATAGGCATGCTTTCGTAATGCAAGGAGAGACAATTATTTCCTTTTAGAGCAGATCACTTTCCAGAAGTAATGCAAAACAAATTTTATAAAGTTGCCTCCCCTGAAAGTTTATTCATTACCATTAACGCTTATCATTCTGAACAAAATTTTCAGCAAACGATATTTTGAAACAGTTTTTCTTATTTTTCAAGATAACAGTATTTGACATTTCATGCAAATTGTCTCCAAACGAGGCGTTTTTGTGTCAATTCTTGTTTTCTTGAAACAAAAAAAAAAAAAAAAAAAAAAAGTGTTGACTGATGAATTAGCCAAGCGGGTGGTAAAAGCTAACACTTCATAATTATTGTTTTTTTGTTGTTGTTTTTTTATAATTGTAGGCGGAGCAGAAGGTGTGTTCTTTTTTCCCTCTCCAGGTGCCTCATATAAGCTCTTGATGATGTATATTCTTTTTAACGACTGTAAAAAAAAAAAAAAAAAAAAAAAAAAAAAAAACCAGCTTGTTGTCTTGTTTGACTTCTACAACAAGGTTGTGTGGAATATAACAAGGCTGTTAGTTACATAAACTTCGTTATCATTTTCCAAATTTTATCGTCAACACTTAGAAATAATTTCTAAACACAACGCTGACTCGGAAAATTGATCCAAGAGGTTCTGTCGGAACCCGAGTTGTACGGCAAATCAGAAGATTTATTGATGTCTGACTTTAATGTGCTGACGGAATAGTGTCAAACAATGTAGACCCTATCCAAACCGTTTATTTAGAGTCTACAGTATTTACGAAGACCTTTCGGTTTAGACGTTTAGGTACATACATGAAGGTAGTTCTGAATCTCGGAGCTGATAGTCATAATGACAATGATCTTAAGAGACACATCTGACTGATATTCGAACTAGACAAACCAGAACTAATTGAAGAGGGGATAATATGTTCGCAACATAATCTACCGGGTGTTTGCGACTGTCTTGCTTCGCTGGTCGAGACAGCAGATTTGTCTCTGAGGGCTGTATTTATTTTTTATTTATTTATTTTTTTTTTTTTCAGGCTTTATCAGGTATCACCTTTTGCGATGCCCGTACTGGTTTTATCTCGCTGATGTTAACTTTTGCGTGCTTGGTAAAGAACTGAGGTGCTTGTCAAATGCTGCACTTTAGTCCACTTATCCTGGCGTCTTGTCACGGTAAAAGGGACATTGGGATCAGATGCCGCAGAAAGCGGCACCTGATCAGGGTCTACACTGTTTGCACTTAATAAAGTAATTTCTTTTAAATATAATAATAATAATAATAATAATAATAATAATAATAATAATAATAAAATAACCAGAAACTCCTTTTACTGGAAATGGACTGATTTAAAGGTTATGGTAGAAGTGTCCACTTGGTGTAAATGGGTTAATAATAGTTTTCGTTCAACTTTTGGGGTTAAGGTGAATGGATACATTTTAGCAAGGGCGTCAACATTTGCTACTTGCCGTACATCAGTCCGCTTCGAGAAAGGGATCTACTCTTGAAGGAAAGACTTTGCTTCTTTCCGTTTAGTCCACTTTTCAGAAGAGAGACAAGCCGTACTTTTTAGGTTTGCCTGCCTTGAAATTATAGCAATTCCCTTAAAGCGCAACTAACGAACAGAGTCATTGTCCATTGGTGTAAACAATATAATGGACAAGGAAGTGATTCAGTTGTTGACCCACAGTGCACCATTGACCTTATGCGTGTTGTTTACAAGTAAATCCCGGTACTAAATATAGCACTGAATAAAATAGAATAATATTTCAAGCATTTAAACACATACATATACAGTAGATATTCTTCATTCGCGTTCATTTTTAGGCACACTGCACTTCTGTAGATATTCTAAAACAGTTACCATTGCCGCACTTTAACGAAGTTTGTTGGAAATACATTAAACTTGACATTTTTACTTTTAAAGTGGGTGAATGCAGTGGCAATTTTAAGCGCAATTTAAAGTGTTTCCGGGACAACATGACAAAAACAGAAATCTAATAACTACTTAGTTTATTTATTTATAAATATGAGCTAGGGCCATTCTCATTATGACGAGATATCGTTTGGAACTGTCCAATTCACCCTTTGCAGTTTGGAAGTCAGCCGATTCATCCTGTGCATTTTTGAGGTTTACAAAGATTTGCATGTAAAGAAACCACAACTATTAAAATCAGTTTTAACATTCATTGTGTGCGAAGCGTAGACCAAGCTTTTTGTGAAAGCTTATACTTGTTGGCTATTACATAATGTATGGATACAGATCCGAATCATTCTTTACACAAGCACAGGATGATCTGAATCTGCGCATTTTGTGCATGTTTGAAGGCATGTTTTCGCTTGATGCGGCCGAAACCGTCTGCCTTTAGTGATATAGGCCATTTTGTAAATGCGGTAAATTAATGCAAATATACCAACCATGCATGTTGTGCTTTAGGCAGATTACCAATGAATTAATTGCTTCTAATTACTCCTATGCCAGTAGAAATTGTACCTACAATCAATACTGTTGTATGATAAAATATTTTATCATATAGTTGCTCTATAATATAGATATTGCTTCGCAGGTAATTTCTAGAATATAATAAGTGTTTTAGACAGCAGTGTGCGTCTTTTTGAACATTTGCTTTATGTTATTTTGCTTTGACACTTTCACGCCATTACATTAACATAAACTAAACGGATTTATCAAAATCAGTCTTGACAGTAACTGCACCAACGTCTTGATTAAATTGCATAATTTTCTGACACAGAATAACATTAAAACAATAGAGCTGAAAGTTTATTATAAATTAACAAGTTTTTTTTTTTTGTATTAAAACGACGCGAGTGTCTGTAGCAATGGATATCAATATTGCAGGAGAAAAATGTGGGGCCCTCTGACGGTAAGCTTGTTGTAAAAATGTGTGTTGTATATGGAAACGCCGATATACGGGGACAAGTTTTAAAACCCAGCTAGCATTCTATATAAATCTATAGCGGGCCGATAACGGCCCGCTATAAATTTATGTAGAATGCTTACTGGGACATTTCTTCCATTGGAGATGTATCTATTTCCTTTAAAGACATTAAACGGGCCGAACATATACAGTTGACTCTCGTCATCTCGAACTCTCTTATCTCAAATAACCGCTTATCTCGAAGTGAAAATCTTGTCCATACCTAAACATGAAAATCTAACAACAAGTTAAAATATTGTTGAAAAGAGGAGAAATTGCTTCTCAGGAGCAATTTCTCCTCTTTTCCACAATGTTTTCGATATATCTCTAACGTCAAGAGTCCAATTACATATAAATTTGTTAAATATGGTTGTTCGAATTATTTTTTCCTCAAATCTGAAAATCTGATATGTCGAGGTACGGATATCTCGAAGTGTTTCAGAGAGTCCCTTGGAATTCGAGATAACGAGAGTCGACTGTATTTGTAATTTGAATTACAGTGAATATAATTAGCAATCACTATGACATTATTTCATACCGAAAATACCAGTTCTCACAATGTATAGTGCGAATACATTTGTTTCCTCTAACACTTATATGAGTCCGTGTTGTTATAGCCTTGATTATGTAAGCAGGTTAGACTTGTTTCACTTGTTGGAAAGTCAATCTCTCAAATTGCATTAAACACTAGCAAAAAAACAAACAAAAACAACTTGCACGGTCTGTTGGAAGTAGAAGTTCACGGAGCAAAAGGATAGATTATGTACATCCTAGGTTAAAATTTGACCATTTTACTATCATTTTATCGGAACAGTGTTCTAAAACGTATTCCCTAATGATAATGATTATTAAAAGAAACTTACAAGAATTGATGGAAGCAGCAATCCCCTCAGTTCTGGTTAAATGTGTATCCGCATTGCGTTGACTATTTCGTCCTTGGGCTATGTACATGTATAAAATCACCATGTCTTTGAATGAATTCTACAATGTGACTACCAGACCTTTTTCGCCAAACTGTGTTAGATGTCTTCTTTTGAAGCGAAATTTGATTATGTTCCATTGAGCTAGATGGATACCTTGCCTATATATATATGAAGTACCAATCATTTAAAAGCATTCTTCCTTAGAAACAAAAACGCTTTGAAACTGTGTCTTGTTTCCCTCTTTAATAGCACGACAGTGAGTCGGTCCTCAGACTAATGATGGCTCCCTCTTAAATCAGTTTCAAATGGCTGCCGCCCGCCTAGCAATGTTTGTAGTGGGGCCCGTAGTGGTCCTGTTTGTGGTTTTCTTGTGTTCTGGCTTCCGATCGCCGTTAACATCACGAAAACATATTTATATAATTTTGACCCCCTTAAACCCCAATTTTACATACTAAAACTGAGGTTTACAGGGGTATACATTATTTTCTTACTTCTGCTCAAAACAAAGATTATGGGTACTCGATAGAACCGCCTCGGCGAGGCGGTTCTAACAAGTATCATAATCCATGTTTTGAGCAGAAATATAAACATATTTGGTGGAGGTGGTTGGGTGAGGCAAAGGTGTCATGTATCTTGCGTCACCAGGGAGTCAAACTGATATTGGCTTACAGTTGGGCAAGGCCTGCTACCCTTGCAGCAGGTGGGTGTAGAGGGGGGAATATATTTTACTTATTCTGTTTCTTCACTTTCCTTCATTTTCTCCTCCCCTGTCCCTCTCTTTCATCTCCTCTACTATCTCTTCTATCTCTCCTCTCCCTTCCTACATAAAATAACCCAAAAGGATTGATGTGTTGTTAAACAATTAATCAGTTTTTTGGTGGTTAAATTTTCAATATATCTGAATATGCATGTTTTCGTAACGAGTCGTTTGCTTTGTTTCATCACAGTGTTTTTTTTTTTTTTTTTTTTTTTTTTTTTTTATTTTATTTTATTTTATTTTATAAGTTTCACCGTGATCTTTCACATGATGCATAATGCATGAAAAAGGCCCTTATGCAATTTGCAGACAAAGCAGGCTCAAATTAGCCTGTGCATTCATACAGGCTGATATGTTTCCATATAGGTATAATGCGCAGGCTGATCTGTTTGCACAGGGTCTTTGTTGTCCGCTTACAAAATCAATGGATACTGTAGTATACGGCATCGCGAAAAATACCTATATAATTTTGACCCCTTTAAACCCTACTTTTATATAGTAAAACTGGGGCTTACAGGGGTATACATTATTTTTCTTATTTCTGCTCAAAAACATAGATTGTGGGTACTCGTTAGAATCGCCTCGTCGAGGCAGCTCTTACGAGTACCACAATCTATGTTTTGAGCAGAAATGTGAAAAATATCAGAAATTTTATCTGAAAACTTTTAGTTTTTTGGGGTGAAATTTTCAATATATTTGAATAGGCACGTTTTCATAATGATATTGCAAACAGAAAATGCCCAGATCAGCTTCCATTGATGCCCATACCACAGAACATATATTTGTAATTTGGAACTTAATTAGAATGAAGGATAAAAATGGCGAGGGTAAAACTAGCTTAAGCTCCTCCCCTTCCCCCCATTCTTCACCCTCACCCCATGAGTAATTTTACTACTGACTGTTCTCTTCCTGCGTCGGTGGTTTAATTTGTACGTTATTTTTTGCTGTTATGATATGTTTTCTGCCATCTCAAGTGTTTCAGTCTCTGTAAAAGGTTGAGAAATGGGGACAAATCGGATTTTTTTACTTGAAATGAGACTTTGTGAAATTTTCTAAGCAGATAACTGGAAATACAAATTGTTCGTGAACGCACTGTGGTAGTAAAAAGGTAAGGTAATAAATCCGCTCATAATGCTATAAAGCTGAAACAGTTTATGATATTATAAAATACTGAAGTGGTTCAATTTATGTTCATTGCATCTAATCTGTAGGGTTTCCCAGTCTGTTTGTTTCTTTAACCGGCAAAGTCAGTCGAAGTAACTTTGTAACAAATGTTTATGTCCCATCTAAAACGGTTTTTGCTCTAAAATTTCTCTCCCGTTACGAAACCATGCCTATTCAAATATATATAGAAAATTTCAGCTCCAAAAACTGAAAATTTTCAGATAAAAACCTCTGATATTTTCATATTTTTACACAAAACATAGATTGTGGGTACTCGTTAGAACCGCCTCGCCGAGGCAGTTCTAACGAGTACCCACAATCTTTGTTTCCGAGCAAAATAAGAAAATAAAGTAAACCCCTATAAACCCCAGTTTTACTATATAAAAGTGGGGTGTAAGGGGGTGTAAGAGTAACCCCCTTTCAGAAGGAAGTTTGATACATGTATGCAGGGAAGCAAATATGAAGTCCAAAAGTTGTTTGACTGGTAAAGATGGCGGAACAGCTAACACGTTTGTCCAGTTCTTATAGTTTAAATCTTTACACAACGTCATTGTCCCAAGAGCTATTCTGACAGCTAACAGCTGCATACTTTCTAAACGGCGTTTATTTGCAAGGAAACAATAACCTCTCTATATTCTCATATTCAAATTAAGATCTAATTTAAACTATAGACACTCTAAGCAAATCTTTATCTAATGCTAATTGTTAACGTCTATTCTTTTACAAAACTGTAGTTGAAATTAATTGTCGATTCAAGAAAATAAGAAGAAGAAGAAGAAAAAAAAAAAACAAAAAAAAAAAAAACAGGTCACAAATATTTACATATTTGTAACTACCAGCTCCTTCTATTTTGGTATGCCCCAGAACTAAATACCTGTGTTTTAGTTTCTTCTTTTCCTTGTTACTAAAATATTATGTTCCTCTGATACAATAATCGAAAAATCATTTTCTTTATTGTCAGTGTTTATTTTGTCCTCATTGTGCACGATCGGTAACTGATTTGCTGCAGAGAAATATTGTGGTCCTCATTACGAAAACACGCTTATCCAAATAAAATGAAAATTTAACCACCAAAAAAATGAACAAGTTCAGCTAAAAAGTTCTGATATTTTTCATATTTCTGCTCAAAACATAGATTGTGGGTACTCGTTAGAACCGCCTCGACGAGGCGGTTCTAACGAGTCCCCAAGATCTATGTTTTGAGCAGAAGTAAGAAAATAATATACCCACAATCTATGTTTTGAGCAAAATGAGAAAACTAATGTATACCCCTGTCAACCTCAGTTTTACTACATAAAATTGGGGTTTAAGGGGGTCAAAATTATATAGGCATGTTTTTGTGATGAGCTTAGATTTGTTCAGCACTTGCGTCAAAGTTTTTTTTTTCTTATATTAATCAACCTTTGAAGCTAAAATGCTTAAAAAAAGCTTACGTCAAATAACCCTAACTGTTACATAAAGATTTTTTTTTTTTTCAAATTAATGCCGAAATTTCATTTGATTTTCTAAATGTTAACAGAAACAGCATCGAGCAATATGCCACTACCATTCCCTGTTTATATTTTTTCTTGTCCTTACGTCGTTTGATTTATTATCATTATGCACGCTCGATTTACAAAGTCAGTCCCCATTAGACATGCGAACACGGTTTGGAGGAGTGTCTGTTTTACGCTGAATGCTATACAAAAGCTATGAGAAGTTATTTTGAAAGCACACTTTGCAGAAACCTTAAGTCTGATCAAGTGCAACATTTCAGGATTATTACAATATTATTATGCTAACTGAATACTATCTGAAACGGTTCTGTATGTTTTCATGATTCATTACGAAAACATGCCTATTCAAACATATTGAAAATTTTACCTCCAAAAAATGAAAATGTTCCGATAAAAAGAGGCTGATATTTTTCATATTTCTGCTCGTTAGACGAGGCGGTTCTAAAGAGTACCCACAATCTGTGTTTTTGAGCAGAAATAAGAAAAATAATGTATACATGTACCCCTGTAAACCCCAGTTTTACTATATAAAATTGGGGTTTAAGCGGGGTCAATATTATATACGCATGTTTTGGGGATGCCTTGATCAAGGAATCCAACTTTTGAACAAGTACAATTTTATTCAGTTGTGTTTAGTTTGAATCCATAAAAAGAATAGAGATACATTTAGTTTCATGAAATGTTTTGTTGCATTCAAAAGTCGGTTACTTTGGTAACTCTGCATTTACCTCAATTCGACCCCACCCCCTTCCTTCCTCACCCCCCCCCCCCCCCCCCCAACACACACACACACTTTATCGCTTTAAGCGGAATTCGATTTTCAAGGAAGCCAGAATAGGCTTAATGATCCCAAAGGGAATATAAATATAATCTGCACAATGGTATCAGTCTGGGTACATAATGCAATAATTTTCGTCGAGGTACATTATCATATTCTGTCGTATCGGAGCCCCTGTGCCCTTGCAACGTTTATTAAAATATTCATAATATTATAGAGCCTTAGAACCTTGCCTCGTTCTCATTGACATGTTTTCTTATTCAGCAAAAATGGCATAACTTATGTTTTTTTTTTATCGTATATTTACTTTAAAAATCTCGTAAAGTCATTAACCTTTTGCTTTCATTATGTTAACATTTCTACATGAAATGTATACCCAACAGGCACACAACGACGAAACAACGTATATTCTTGACTTTGAATCAACGTTGAATCAACGATGTTTGTCTGCTGGATATATTTTGTCCATTGCTTTAGATAAGGCACATTTTTCGATATTTTTTCATAGTTCAGCCAACAAACGACAAAATCTACAATAAGAACTGTGTGACCAGTAAAAACTCAGATCAGCCTGTACGCATATTCAAGTATATAGAAAAATTCACCTCCAAAAACTGAAAATTTTCAGATAAAAAATCTGATATTTTTCATATTTCTGCTCAAAACATAGATTGTTGGTACTCGTTAGAACCGCCTCGGCGAGGCGGTTCTAACGAGTACCCACAATCTATGTTTTTGAGCAGAAATAAGAAAAATAATGTATACTCCTGTAAACCCCAGTTTTACTATATAAAAGTGGGGTTTAAGGGGGTCAAAATATTATAGGTATGTTTTCGTGATGCAGACTGCGCGGATGCACAGACTATTTTGAGTCTTCGCTAGTCACATAAGTCTTATTGTACGTTTTGTGGTGGGTGACTCATTTTTCATATTTGTCCTCAAAACTAATGCTGTCTTTCATTAGAATCGCGGAGCAAATTCTTTCTTTTTAGAGTAGATCCCTTTTCAGAAGGGAGCAAAAACAATATTGACAGAGTAGCCTTGCTCAAAATGTGTATTATTCCCCATGTTGTGTTTTTCTATAAAAGTCTCGTAATGGCATAAATCTTTTACTTGTGTGTCTTAATTCTATAAATGCATAATCGAATATGCAGTCCGCATACTCCTGAGGAATTATGAGTTTGATTTTTGTATTTCAGGCTGTGAATATTACAGGAGAGAATAGGATAATCGTAAGATGACAGGACACAATGACTCCGCCTACTTTTATTACGTCAACAGTTCCGACCTCCCGCTTTATGACGACCACGCCGCCTATGATATGGTCATCAATAACCAGACCCACACAGCTGTTTTCGGAATCATTCTCACAATATGGACACTCTTTATGAACACGTTAGTAATTGTGTCAAACTTCTGCGAAGCCAAGACACGATTCGACGTATTCTACCTGCAAATCGTAAATCTTTCTGCCGTTAATATCCTTATAGGCCTGTTCGCTATACCACTGACTGTCTATTCGCTGTTATTTCCGTGGGAGCTGGGAGAAGTTTTGTGCAAAATGTGGATAATAATTGACGTGCTTCTTCCATTTGCATCCATGCTAATCCTAATATTAATGAATATTGACAGAATTATATTGATAACTCACCCTAAGATTTATCAATGTTTATTTGAGAAATGTTTGAAACATATATTACTGCTTACACCCTGGCTCATATCCCTGATAACCGTTGTGCCTCTATGGACGTATGGTGCTCTGCCCTACGAACTGAATCCAGGAGAGTGTATTATTATGATAACGCATTCTGCTGCACTCGCATGTACAATACTTACATATTTCGTACCACTCTTAGTTATCGTGTGTTTGATTCTGAAACTCCTAATAACCAAAATGCGAAACCATCAGGACTCTGTTACAAACTCGGACCAATGGTCACTAAAAGTGTCCACAGAACCATCGCCTTCTGCATCAACGAACATGACTCCAGAGCAGAGACGAATCAACAATGGTACTACAAATTCGGTCATGGCGTTATGCCTAGCAAATTTTGTTTTGTGCACAATGTGGTTCCCATTCCAGTGTGTTAGTGTGATCATGACGCTTTGTACGTCGCATCTTTGTATGCCATCGTCGACCTTGAGCCAAACGGTAACGTGGGCTGCTACGGCGTCATCTGGCGTCGTTCCGTTAGTGTTTCTGGTGGATTTACATATAAAACGTGGCTGCAGCAACGCACTCCGCTGCATAAATCATTCGGATAGTGACCTTGATAATGGTGTCCAAGTATGAGTGCAGTATTATCTATGGGGAGCAAATTTCAGAAGCAAGGCAAGACAAATTTGTAAGGCTGGCTAAGCAGAGCTGAAATGATAATCGATTATCAGTCCTGCTATTGTGATCGATAATCGATTAATAATCACTAAAGATTTGGTCATAATTCTACCTATCTCTCTGAGCATGACTCTTACCATATGTTATAAATATACTTTATTGTATGTATTTGGTCAGACAGGCACGAGCAAACAGTGTAGACCAAGATGAGACGTCTCATCAGTCCACACTGTTTGCCACTCATCCAGCTATTTTTGACACAACATTGTGTAGTAAATTGTACCCATTCAAATTTCAGAAAAAGTATCGTAAGGATTTGAGTTGTCTGAATACTAAGGGTAAATACGGTAAGTAACAGGCACAGAAATCAAATGATCGATTATTAGCAAATCTGTAATGATAAACATTTTTGTGGAATTTATCGATCAATTAATCGATATCCGATTAATTGTGCCAGCCTTACTATTTGCCAGATTTACCTCCCCGTGAAAGGGGCATCCATTCTGCTTAAATGCAAATTTAGGGAAATGAATTAGCTTTCAGAGAGGGAAGCGCATCGAGGTAGATCCATCTTCTGGAATCTATTCTACAGGGAAATATTTCATTACGAAAACACGCCTATTCACATATATAGAAAGTTTCACCTCCAAAAACTGAAAATTTTCAGATCAAAATCTCTGATATGTTATCATATTTCTGCTCAAAAACATAAATTGTGGGTACTCGTTAGAACCGCCTCAACGAGGCGGTTCTTACGTGTACCCACAATCTCTGTTTTTGAGCAGTAATAAGAAAAATAATGTATACCCATGTAAACCCCAGTTTTACTATATAAAAGTGGGGTTTAAGGGGTTCAACATTATATAGGCATGTTTTCGTGATGCTCACATTTGAGAGCAAATTATTTCATTTTAGGGTCTCTTTCTAGAAGGGACCGTATGTGCAGAAAACATTTTGGTCGTTACAAAAATTGACTCCTTGAACGAATGGCGGAAAATCTAGCATGTGTGGACAGTCCTTTTAATGGCTTTAGGCAGAAAGGTAGTAGAACAACTGACACACACTATTGTCCGATCCGCGGTCGTATGGTTATCACAATCATTCTAGTCTGCTCTGGTTCACATGATTTGTATATACTGACCGATTAAAAAATGCTGCAGTTGTGAATTGCAAAGAATGCATCACGAAAACATGCCTATATAATTTTGACCCCCTTAAACCCCACTTTTATATAGTAAAACTGGGGTTTACAGGGGTATACATTATTTTTCTTATTTCCGATTAAAAACATAGATTGTTGGTACTCGTTAGAACCGCCTCATCGAGGCGGTTCTAACGAGTACCTACAATCTATGTTTTGAGCAGAATAATGAAAAATTTCAGAATTGTAACTGAAAATTTTCATTTTTTTGGTGGTAAAATTTTCAGTATATTTGAATAGGCTTGTTTTCGTAATGGGTAAGATTACTACTGAATGATGTGATACACCTTTATCTGCACGTGTTGGTCCAAAATTTCTTGCATGTATACAGCAAACCCTCGTTACAACGACAGCAATCGTTATCGGTCCAACAGATGTCATTAAAATGAATTTGCTGCTGTAAAGAATCCTTAATGAGCAGACTTATATGTGAGAAAGGTCTTGTTTTGTAATTCTGTCCTGATAGAACGCATGCTTTGGATATTTGTTCGAATCGACGTTTCTAACAAATATTCAAAAATATTTCCTTAAAGTATTAAATGCAATATTCTTGCATAATTTGTGACTAATTATTACCCTTTAAGCAAAGGTTTCGTGACAGTCAGATTATCATTATAACGCATTTTGTCGTTTTATCGAGTGTCTGTTTAAAAAGGGTTGTCTATACTTACATTGAGGAATCAACAATTCAAAGATACCCTCAATCGTTGATTTACTTCTACATTTTACACAATAAATAAGTTTTACCATTATAGGGTATTGGCGTCATTACTTTTACAATTTAGTGGTGTTGAGTTTCGTTTTTCTGTCAGTATATATGCAACAGGCCTTGACTCGTCCTCTCCGTTCATATGCATTACGAAAACACGCCTATTCCAATATATTGAAAACTTTACAACCAAAAAGGAAGGAAAATTTTTCAGATAAAAATTATGATATTTTTCATATTTCTGCTCAAAACATAGATTGTGGGTACTCGTTAGAACCGCCTCGCCGAGGCGGTTCTAACGAGTAGCCACAATCTATGTTTTTGAGCAGAAATAAGAAAAATAATGTATACCCCTGTAAACCCCAGTTTTACTATATAAAAGTAGGGTTGACGGGGGTCAAAATTATATAAGCGTGTTTTCGTAATGGCTATCTTGCTGTGAGTTAGCCAGTAACTGGAAAGTACATGTATATATACTGTGGGGATACGAAACAATTAACAACTGAAACTTTTCATTCCTAGCGATGTCTAAAGGACAACAGCAGAGCAATGGCAGACATAATTTGGGCTTCGTCATAAGAAAAGGGCCCTTATTGTTTAAACGGACAACGGAAACATATAGGAAAAATGCAAATATTCGTTGTTGTTTTTTTAATTTACAGAAAAAAAAAAAAAAAGTTCTGTTTATAGGTAGTTACGACAAAAGGTTTTGCATTCAATCATGATAGAAGTTTGCAAATTCACTTCTATGTAAAGTGCCAGGCAAAAAAAAAAAAAAAAAAATCAGTTTTCAAAAAGATGTGGAAAGCACAGTAGTTGACCGAAACTAAATGGGATAAAAATGTCTGGTATCGGAATGATATGAAAGCCAAGGCATAGCATTTTAGGGTGATCTGAGTCTTCGCTGGGCGCACATGTAATCTTGTATAAAACGCAGTTCTCCGTCTTATTCGTATTCAATCTATAGCTACCGTTTGTTTTCTAAGTATAAGTTAGACATTAGTGGTCTTAACTTATTTTAATCGCAACTCCACCCCCGAAAGGAAACAGGCAAATAGTGCAGACCCTGATCAGGGCGTCTGATCAGGGTCTATACTGCATTAAAAGAAGTAACTTCTATAAAACATAGTAATAATAAAAACTAACCAGGCATCCTGCTATTGGAAATAGACCGCTCCAAAGAGTTAGGGTGAAAGAGTCCACTCAACGTAAATAGGATTGTCATCTGTTCATTCTTCGTTTGTGTATTCTGTTTACGATAGAACTGCTGTCTGCATCCGGTGTCTTTTGGGAGGCTTCGTTGCGTGACTCTGACATTCCCTAGGTACATTGTAACTCAATAAATATTTTTAAATGACTAGCGGTTCATTTGTATTGATGCAGCCACATTGCGCAAATATTGCAAAAGGCGCATTGTCTGCACAAACAAAACTATGGACTGGGAGACAGCAGTCAGTTAACTCCCCAGAGTATTCTTTATATAAATTGGATTCCTCTGTTTTATCATTAGCATCATATATGGTAATATGCCAATCATTACGAAAACAAGCCTATTCGAATATATTGAAAATTTTAACACTAAAAATGAAATTTTCAGATACAAATCCTGATATTTTTCATATTTCTGCTCAAAAATCAGGCGAGGCGTTTCTAACGAGTACCCATCATCTGTAATTTTGAGCAGAAATAAGAAAAATAATGTACACCCATGTAAACACTATTTTTACTACATAAAATACAGTTAAAAGGGGTTAACATTATATAGGCATCATTACGAAAACACGCCTATTCAAATATATAGACAATCTCACCTCCAAAAACTGAATATTTTCAGATAAAAAACTCTCATATTTTTTCTTATTTCTGCTCAAAACATAGATTGTGGATACTCGTTAGAACCACTTCAGCGAGGCGGTTCTAACGAGTACCTACAGTCTATGTTTTGAGCAGAGATAAGAAAAATAATGTATACCCCTGTAAACCCAGTTTTACTATATAAAGTGGGGTTTAAGGGGGTCAGAATTATGTAGGAATGTTTTCGTGATGTGTTTTCGTGATGTGTTTTCGTGATGAAAGCCTCTCTCTCTCTCTCTCTCTCTCTCTCTCTCTCTCTATATATATATATATATATATATATATATATTATATATATATATATATATCGTGATGAAAGCACGATATATATATATATATATATATATATATATATATATATATATATATATATATATATATATATATATATATATATAACGTTCATGTGAGTAAGAACGATGATTCGTACACGGGAGGTCGGATGGAGCTTGTTCCTTATCTTTCCCTTTTGAGGAGATCGAGGAGGAGGCTGTGCTTAGTTTTTTTTTTTTTTTTTGTTGTTGTTTTAATTTTCAGTGTATCTTCACTTATGTTCTCACATCTAACTTGAATAAATTTACTGTATACCTCTATGTAGTATCCCATCCCTATCCTACTTCTGTCTTCTTTCATCTGACTTTCTTCTTCTGACAGGTGCGGATTCAGGGGGGGGGGGGGGGGGGGGGGGTCCGTGGGGTTAAGTCGAACCTTACTTAACTCAAAATTTCTAGATTTGATAAACTTTGGATGCCGTATTTACATTAAATATTCATATCCCTAACTCCATAACGAAACATCCCTTAAAAATTTTGACCCCCTTAAACCCCACATTATATAGTAAAACTGGGGTTTACAGGGTAAACAATTATTTTTTTTGGTTGTAAAATTTTCAATACATTAAGAAAACATGCGTATTCAAATATACTGAAAATTTTACCACCGAAAAAATGAAAATTTTCAGATGAAAAATTCTGATATTTTTCATGTTTCTGCCCAAAACATAGATTGTGGGTACTCGTTAGAACCGCCTCGCCGAGGCGGTTCTAACGAGTACCCCACAATCTATGCTTTGAGCAGAAATAAGAAAAATAATGTATACCCCTGTAAACCCCCAGTTTTACTATATAGAAGTGGGGTTTAAGGGGGTCAATATTATATAGGTGTACTTTCGTGATGTATTTGAACAGGCGTGTTTTTGTAATGTTTAACGTATACGTCTCATTAACAAATCCATTTAATTATCTGTGAGTGTATGTAAAATTTTTGGGTGAGTGGCAAACAGTGTATTACCTGACCATATATTTCGTTCTGTGGCGTCTGATCTGGGTCTCTGCTGTTTGTTAAGGCCTGTCTTACCGATTATGTAGAGTAAATATGGTAAGATAATCAAATTGGACCCCTTCATAATCATCTTGGTTTCGCCGACTTCTTACTCTAGAGTTAATGTATTAATTAGAATGTATAGATATGAAGGCAAATCTGTGTTAAAACGGCGCGGATGAGTACGCCGATCCCGACAGCTGCTTCCCCATAATTCCTTACGGACATGTTTTCACAGGATCCTGCTCAATATTGCTATTTTTAACCAATCAATGCTTAGTGGACTCTTCTGCATTACCACTTTGGACTGGTCTATTTCAAATAACAGGGTGTCTGGTTGGTTTTTCCTCATCAATGTGAGTTATTGTGATAGGCCTCTGCCCGTCGTCCGTACGTCCGTGTGTCTGTCGTCAACTTTTACTTTAAACGACTTTTCCTCCAAAACTGCTGGAAAGAATTTGAAATAATTTCACAGAATTGTTCCTTGGGTGATTGCTCAACCGTTCCACTCCGCTAAACAAAATGGCTGCCAAAGCTAAAAAAACACACACAAAAAACCTTTAAATAACATCTTCTGGGCCAACGGACTGATTTCAAAAAAAAAAAAAAAAAAAAAAATAATAATAATAAATAAATAAATAAAATAAAATAAATTACAGAAATGTTTCTTGGGTGTCCATTTACCAATATTGCTAAATCGTTCCACTCCACTGAATAAGATGGCCACCAGAGCTAAAATATCAGGGGAAAAAAACAACAACAACAAAAAAAAAAAAAAAAAAAAAAAAATAATAATAAAATAAAATAAAACACTCATCCTCCTAAGCCAATGGCCCGAATTCGAAATCATTTCACAATAAAGTTCCTTGAATGACCCTCTACCAAAATAGCTAAAATCGTTCCTCTCTACCGAACAAGATGACCGCTACAACCAAAAATAATTTCACAAGAATATTCCATAAGTGACCCTCTAGCAAAATTACTCGAAATCCTTTTGCTCCACTGAACATGACGGCCGTCAGAGCTAAAGTAGGCAGCCAGAGCTAAAGTAGGCAAGCCTTAAACGACTTCTTCCCCTAAACAGCTGGACTGATTTTGAAATAAGTTCACAGAAATGTTTTTTGGGCCACCGTCTCCCAAAATTACTCAAACCCTCCACTCCACCTAAAAATACTTACCATTTCATTTGTGAATTTTATGGATCAGTTTAGCGATCCAAGGCCTTAATGTCCCACTTGTTTATTATTACTATGTTTTATAGAAATTCCTGGATTTAATGCAAACAGTGTAGACCCTGATCAGACGCGGCATTCTGTTGCGTCTCATCTAGGTCTGCACTAATTGCCAATAACCCTTTTGAGCGGTTTCAGACTCAAATGGGCTATGATGTTGCGGATAGGCACGCCGATCCAGGCAGCTGTTTCTCAATTACGTCTCTTTTCACGAGCTGCCGTATTCCTTAGTAGTGTTATCTTTTTAATCTAGAGCTATATTACATTAATTACATGGACCAAGTCAAGCCAAAAGGTGCCTTCGTACATGCGCAAAAGACACAGATTAAGATCATCCTGCGCATGCACAAAGTATGAGCCGGGCCTTTGCTCTCCATTCATACATTCTGCAGTATCCAACGATTTTGATAGCGAACAAAGATGGCCCTGATCAGACTGCGTGGATACGCAGGCTGATCTGGGCCGTCGCTGTACGTATACGGCCGAAGACACGTTTTCGCATGGCGCGGCCCAGTCATAATTGAACTTCTCCACATACAAACTGACATTTTAGGACTGTTAACCAGCAGGACCACATCAGCCTGTTCGTCTGGGCATTCTTATTTGGGTGTACAGTGTTCGCGTATATAATTGTTAAATCCATAGATTAGCGACCAGCATAGATTCAGATCGAATTGCGTGGCTCTGCAGGCTGGTCTGAGTGTACGCGGGTCGCAAATATTATAAGGTAGCTTTCTATTTGGAGAAACGTAGTTGTTGTATTAATGCCAAGTACGCTGGGTAAAAAAATCAGCAGACTCCCTTTTCTTATTTTTTTTCTAGAAAATAGATTCTGAATGTAATTTACTTAAATATTGCAGCTATTGAAGAACAGTGCAAAAGACATCCTGCTACATCTACGGTTCAATCTATTCTAAACACATACATGCTCAGAACAACCATACAGTATGTATCAATGTCATACATAGTTAAAATTAAGACCTACAAGGAAGCCTGGCTGTTGTCGTATACTCCCACATACAGCTCTTTACAATATATTACACTGACATATCATGCAAATTGTCTTCTTAGGAGACAATTTGCATGATATGTCAGGACCTATTTTCTGGGGAAAACATAAGAAAGTTTTCATCAATTTGTCGCCTGTCGAATCAGTACAGGGAGTGGAAACAGTAAACTTTGTTTTATGGGCTACGTAGGCGTTCCCAGAGAACTGTAGAGAAATCCAATCTGACATGATAAGAAAGATGTCCTTAATCATGATATAGCCTGGATTTCTCAGTCATTAAAATGGAAAAACGGAGGAAATCTGAGATCCAGACTTAAAATTTTAAAGGATAAAACTTAAAATTCCAGGTCAGAGGAGTGCCCAGAACATTAGTTTGTTTTATTTCTTCACACAAACATATGTCCTGGGTACTCATTAGAAGCGCCTCGCTACACAGAGATAAGGACAGACACTGAAGTGAATTCATTATTGATCTACAATGCATCAATGAATCTATGCTTGTTGTCTACAACTAACACCCAGATCTAGCTGGAGTTCTGAATAGAACAGAATATTATTTCTTGGAAAACGTACATATACAGATGCTCTCTAGTCTCTAAAATATTCTAAATGGTTACCGTTACAGTACTTTATCAAAGGTTATGTGATACACGTTAATTTTGGCGATTTCACTTTTAAAGTGGGTGGATGGATTGCTACTGCTAACCATGCTATTTATTTCCGGGACAGCGAGACTAAAATTTGATATTCTTAACTACTAGAGGTAAGCATAAAATGCGAAGTGAAATTATAGCTGTACATTTAATTGTTTTCTATAGGGAGGGTCATTCTTGGAGAGGCTAACGGGACGAGATCTCATTTAGACCTCTCGAATTCACCTTTAGCATGATAGAATGTAGCCGATTTAGCCAAGATTTTATATAAAACACCAAAAACTATTCCGTATTAAATTCACCTATAAAATGTATTGTGTGCAAAGCTTAGACCAATCTTTTTGAGAAAGCTAATACTTGTATTATCATTCTTTTTATTTACAATACATGCTGAATAAATGAAGCTGCCGTGCCCATTTCTAATTGTTAGCCGATCAGATTACTTAATCCAGTTTGTGGATATAAATTCACATACTGAACGACAAACAGTGCAGATCCAGATCAGTTGACTTCTTCAGAAGCCAACTGATCTGGATATACACTGTTTACAAAGTCAGTGTACATCCGGGTTCAGCAGGACAAGAGTTAATGATTTCAAAGGGAACAGACGGATACATTTCAACACCGACTTGGAACGCAGCGGTATTTCTATTATCTCCCTTGACAGGTAAAGTCCACAAGGTAGATCAAATACTAACCAGGTCCTTCTAATTGGAATCCTCTGTTTTTATCATAGGTCATCAGTAGCATTTAACAAATTCTTAACTTTACATTTCTCCATATCCACATGGAAGATTAATTAATTATGTACTTAATTGTACAGAAAATGTTTCTTTTAAACATTTTGGAAGCTGTATTGGCATATGACCTTGTTAAAATTAGATTTATTAAGGAAAAGGAAGTGATCCTTAATGGAAACACATTACGAAAACAAACCTATTCAAGTATACTGAAAATTTTACAACCAAAAAATTGAAAATTTTCAGATAATAATTCTGATATTTTTCTTATTTCTGCTCAAAAACATAGATTGTGGGTACTCGTTAGAACCGCCTCGCCGAGGCGGTTCTAACGAGTACCCACAATCTATGTTTTGAGCAGAAATAAGAAAAATAATGTATACCCCTGTAAACCCCACTTTAACTATATAAAAGTGGGGTTTAAGGGGGTCAACATTATATAGGCATGTTTTCGTGATGTAATGATAAAAGCAGAGGAATCTTGTTAATTGGACCTGGTTATTTACAGAAAGTAATAATGGGATTTAACTGACTGCTTTCTCCTATTTACAACATATACCTGTTGATTTGTCTCAACGGTCTGGATAAATGGCTGGCACACTGTGTACACCTTGATGAGCCGCCGAGTGTCTACTGTGCTTTCAACATCTCTCAGAAACCTGATTTTTGCTTGAAGAAGTCAATTTGCAAACTTTTGTCATGATGTAATATAAAACCATTAGTCGTAACGACCAATGCACAAATAGTTCCATTCTAGTCATTGGTTTTTAAAAAATTAAATATTTTCACTTTTCCCCTTACTAAAAACCATCACGAAAACACGCCTATATAGTTTTGACCCCCTTAAACCCCACTTTTATATAGTAAAACTGGGGTTTACAGGGGTATACATTATTTGTCTTATTTCTGTTCAAAACATAGATTGTGGGTACTCGTTAGAACCGCCTCGTCGAGGCGGTTCTTACGAGTACCTACAATCTATGTTTTGAGCAGAAATATGAAAAATTTCAGAATTTTTTATCTGAAAAGTTTCATTTTTTGGTAGGAATATTTTCAGTATATTTGAATAGGCATGTTTTCATAATGGAATGCAAATTATGTAGAAATCTGTAGGGTAGGTAACTTGAAGGCAATTTTCAACAATTTCCGCTGGTTCATTTTTTTTTTTTTTTTTTTTTTTGAAAATTTTACAAAAATGTTGTTAAACAATAGTAATCCAAATTTAGCAAAGAAAAGTAAAAAGATATTTTCTTATAAAAAGTTTAAAAAAATCACTTTACTATAGAAATTGCATAGGTCAGACCAATTTTTGGCCGTAAATTTAATTTTATGGTAAACTTACGGGAACAAAACACAGACAAATGGTTTCTGATAAGATATAGTCAATCAGAACAAAATATTTTCATTAAAAATAAAACGCCAAGCGAAAAACGTCTTTTCGAGTGATGTCGAAAGGACAGTAATCGGAGTGTACACTGTTTGCACACATTACGAAAACATGCCTATTCAAATATATTGAAAATTTTGCCACCATAAAAATGAAAATTTTCAGATAAAAAAATCTGATATTTTTCATATTTATGCTCAAAACATAGATTGTAGGTACTCGTTAGAACCGCCTCGACGATGCGGTTCTAACGAGTACCACAATCTATGATTTTGAGCAGAAATAAGAAAAATAATGTATACCACTTAAAACCCCAGTTTTACTATATAAAAGTGGGGTTTAAGGGAGTATTTGTTCGAATACATTCACTAAATAGTATCTTTCCATTTTGAGTGTGTTTGTTTCTGTAAACAGAAGATCGGTTCATTTTCCATATCCGTCAGTGTTTGTGGACAATGACAATAGGCAAAGGACTGGTGACGCAGATTGTTAATTATTGCTGTTAAAACCCCAAGTAGTCTATCTCATTTGGTGACACAGGTGATTAGCTGAAGCTTTTGCAAATAGCGTTAATCTAGATGAGACGGCTCACAATAATAAGCTATCTCACCAGGATCTACGCAGTTTGACGTTCACTCTTTTATTTGTAGATTTAAACTTAGTTCCAAAAGATATTTTGTAAATGCAACGACAATTGTGATCTGACGTTCTGCTAGACAATGGTTTTTGCATTATTTCAGAAGGCAGTTTATCCTTTTATTTGCAAAGAAACATTTTTGTCTTTCTTTTTGACGTTATTGTTATTATTGTTGTTTATAGGAGAGATAATCTTGTAATAATAATAGCTATGTTAGAGGACAGCGAAATTCCTGCTCAGACTGGCTAGAAGACAACGATTTGCAAGGTGCATTTAATAAAATATAGCCTGTTCGTTCCCTGTAGGCTATGACATACAGTTTTACAGTAAATTTTCGTAAAACATAGATTTGGGCAGAAAGCGGCGTCTGATCAAGGATGTATACTGTTCGCCGCTAGTCCAAATATTTCTAGACACCTCGACAAAATAGTCAAATTAACTTATCAAATTTTTGGACAAATTTGGTTTGGAGTTAACATCACGAAAACATGCCTATATAATTTTGACCCCCTTATACCCCACTTTTATAGAGTAAAACTGGGGTTTACAGTGGTATACATTATTTTTTTTATTTCTGCTCAAAACCATAGATTGTGGGTACTCGTTAGAACCGCCTCGGCGAGGCGGTTCTAACGAGTACCCACAATCTATGTTTTTGAGCAGAAATATGAAAAAATATCAGAGTTTTTATCTGAAAATTTTCAGTTTTAGGAGGTGAAATTTTCTATATATTTGAATAGGCGTGTTTTCGTAATGGGTGTTATTAAGGTGTCCGAACATTCAGGTTAAATGCGGTAACCGCTTTATTCGTTGTGCATCAATTAACGCAGCAGGCACAAAATGGGCTCCGATTTATTTGCACGACTGCGCTGCTGCCCTAGGTCCTTGCTCCTCGCATATGAAAATAAGGGGCCTTCTGACCATACGGTAATGGTGGAAACATTACGAGAACACCCATATTCAAATATATAGAAAAATTCTACTCCAAAAACTGAAAATTTTCATATAAAAAAACTGATATTTTTCTTATTTCTGCTCGAAACATAGATTGTGGGTACTCATTAGAACCGCCTCGGCGAGGCGGTTCTAAGGAATACACTCAATCTATGTTTTTGAGCAAAAATAAGAAAAAAAAATAATGTCTACCCCTGTAAACCCCAGTTTTATTCTATAAAAGTGGGGTTTAAGGGGGTCAAAATTATATAGGCGTGTTTTCGTGATGAACCAGACAAGCGTGTACGTCTGTGCATCTAAGAGGGCCGTGCAAAATTGTGGGAACCCTTAAAGTGCCAAGCAAACTTCTAGCAGACTATTGTTATTCTTAATTATTATTATTTCATAGGAAATAAATCGACATTTTATGTGAATCGTCTGCTATGAAATATCAAGTCTTATTTTCTATGAAAAAGAAAGTGTTTTGGAATGTCTGTTGCAGTTGTGATTGGCGCTTTAAGACTTAAATAATCCTGCAAACGGACATAGAAGGTAATGGCCATCAGGAAGGGTGTCCAGGCCGCTTCAGTTGCCACTGCTATAAGATATCTCAAGAATCTTTGTTTTACTCACTACGACAGTGCAAGGAACCGTCTAAACTGTCATAACTTTGCTTCTGTATGTACATGTATATACATGTGATGTTGTTATCGACATACAATTAAGCAGCGACATGACATACCGTACCTTCGAACATTTGCGCCCACCATGTGCATCCGCACAGTCTAATTCAGGTCTTGGCTTTCCGCACGAGGAGTCTTTTGATCCTCGCCTATCCAAATGGCACCATGCGAAGACGATGATACGGTCGAACCTCAATAGTTCGAACGCCGATGGCTCGTTACATTGCACCATACCTGATTCGAACTCGTTCTCGAGTCCCTATAAAATCGCTTCAGAAAAGAAATAATTAAGGAAATGTTCTTATTTTATCATGAAATTGTATATTGGTTGTACTCATTAGAATCGCCTCATCGAGGCGATTCTAATGAGTACAGTCAATATACCGTTATTGTTTATAAAATAGAAATGACTCCAAATTATCACCATTTGCTTCCAAACCTGGCACCACGATTAACCCTCGGTGGTTCGAACTACCCATGTTTCGAACAATTTTCTATAGTCCCAAAGATATTCGAGCTATTGAAGTTCGACTGTAGTTAACTTTCCAAGTGGCGTCAAGCAAAGACACTGATCCTCGACTATACAAAAGGTGCCAACCAAGTACACTGATTAGCCTGCGCGTCTTTACTGGACGCACATGCACATGTCCGAATATATATATATATATATATATATATATATATATATATATATATATATATATATATATATATATATATATATATATATATATATATATATATATATATATATTTTTTTTTTTTTTTTTTTTTTTTTTTTCTCTCGTGTTGTGGCTCAATTCAGTATGGCTGTGTTATCGATACCAAACACTATTATGTCAGGGGAAAGAAAAAGAAATGTTTACAAGTTTATGTGTCTGGGAAACAGATTTAATTAAACCCAAAGTCACGATGACTTTCTTCTGGATCCAATTTGTATAAATTGTCCGTGTTACTGTACAATATTTGAAAGTGTTGTATGTCGTACATGTATGTCATGTCCTTCTATTGTTTATACAAATGGAATAAATTTTTAAATCAAATATTATCGCATTTATCATTAAATGTTCCTTATATAATTTGGCCGCGTCAAGCAAGCGCAGAATGTGCGAATGAATTCACATAATCCTGCACATGATTCGGGCATCTTTTTGCGCTACATTGAAACATTCTAAAATTTCCAGTGATTCTGATTGCGGACAGCGATGATCTTGATCAGACTGCGCAGATGCACAGGCTGATCTGGGACTTCGCTGTACGCACATGCCCAAAGGCACGATTTCGCACGGCGTGATCGATATAATTTTATTTAAATGTTTACACCCTAGCTCTTTACCTTATACTTCTCTTCAACAAGTCCATTTTACTACACGTGAATGTGTGTAAAATTGCTGGATCAGTGGCAAACAGTGCAGATCCTGATCAGACGCCGCGTTTTGCGGCATCAGATCTGGGTCTTCTCTGTTTGCTCAGGCCTGTTTTATTATGAATACTTAGGGTAAGTACGGTAAACTTATCAAATCGAACCCCACCGGCACCCAAGAAATCATTCTAGATCCGCCCCTGAATTCAGAAAACCTATTATTAGCAATGACGAGACTGAATTTTTGTCGCATCAAAAGTAGGTCAGGTATCAATCTTTAATAAACTATTTGATCTACCAATTTTCATGTTCTTTTCAAAATAGGAGCTGCAACGTGAGCACATGTACCTTCTGACATCCGCGCAGTCTGATCAGAAGCTTCAATGTCCGCATGAAGAGTAAAGGTACTTTTTTTTTGCGTTGAGTCTCATATGAACTTGTTGCCGCAAATGGTTATTCACAATTCCATTTGTTCACCTTTACAGGTAATACCTGGACTGCGTTCAAAGCGACAGGTCAAATTGGTCGGTCAATATTGGCATTAGAATCATTTAGAATATAGGGATCAAACATGGTTTTTCATGCATTAACATTCGCCATGTCCCGTGGGAGGTGTTGATAACCGAGGCCGAAGGCCGCGGTTTTCAACACCTCTCAAGGGACCTGGCGAATGTTAATGCATTGAAAAAACATGTTCGATCACTATTATTGCATAAAAACTGAAAACATTTGCTACATTTCGCATTATTTCTTGCACTACTTTGTTTCGCCTTTTCACCGATGTCTCGCGAACGTAATTGCCACTGACTATGCTCTGTCTAGGGCCGGGCAGTACACATCTCCTAACGGCAGCAAATCTGTGGCCCCGGTACGATCATATTGAAAGTTGCGTAGCCGTGCATTAACAGCGCGTGAATTGCCTTGTTAATACATGGCTTTTCGCTGGTTAATGCACGGCTGTTAATAACATGCGACACTGCTTTTTATGCAATAATATCGGACAATGTGTGCATATCACTATATTTTCTAAAAAAAAGTATTTGGCGTTAGGTCAGTTGTTTACAATCGAACCAAAGTATACATAAAGCGCAATTACCGTAAGATTGTTGTCCATGTGATTATGATTGACCAATGAAATCAAACCGCGCGTTTGTACGAAATGCAGATAACAGTTATTTACAGCCGCACTATCCTTGTCTCTGTAACGTCAGAGTGCCGTGGGACATTGTCAAACAGTGCAGACCCAGTTCATATGCCGCAGAACGTGGCGTCTGATCAGGA
The DNA here is from genome assembly GCA_964016985.1 of Anodontia alba. Lineage (NCBI taxonomy): Eukaryota > Metazoa > Mollusca > Bivalvia > Lucinida > Lucinidae > Anodontia > Anodontia alba. The sequence goes on from OZ024829.1 coordinate 84,670,601, forward strand.
TCTGCCCTGTTTGCTTAAATTAAAGTTTAATGGGTTAAATAAAGACCCCGTTTAGGGCCAATTTCCCAGCCTACACTCAAAGACAGTCGACCCACCAATGCTGTCAGTGCTTTGATTTTGAAATCTATTACGCTTAAAGAGATACTCTTTCAGAAGAGGCACTCTGTCATATTGTTTTACACCCCGTTCGGAAAAAAGGTCCATACTAAAAGGAAACATGAAAGCAAACTCTTTCCTTTTAGAGTTGACTTCTTTTCAAAAGAAACTTGATATAGAAAGGAAAGCGAACAAATTCTTGAGTTTGTTTTTGTACATGTAAGCATTGTTACATGTTCTGTAACAGGAACTGCCATTCTTATGAAAACAAAACAAAACAAACCAAAAACAATCCCCCATGTAAATATACCATCAGCATGTGATTCAAGTCCCCTTAAAAAGCATTTAATGGGCCGCACCATGCGAAAACGGGCAGATACGGACAGCGAAGGTCCAGATAAACCTTATCCTTTGCTTGCCTGTAACAGAATAATTGGACACTATAGAATGTATGAATGGAGAACAAAGGCCCGGATGAGACTTTGCGCATGCGAGTGATGAATCTAAATCTGTGCATTTTGTGCATGCTCAAAGACACATTTTTGCTTGGCGAGGCCCAAATGGAAAATACTTCTGTAGAAGAACATGACTGCTCTTAGATTGTCGATAAACCACGGCTTCGGAAATATGCCTTCTAGGATATGCGGATAGCGACGGACAAGAGCAGCTTGCGCACCAGCTCCAGCAACAGTTCCAATAAATCAAGTCCTTTGCTCATGGTCCGTGCATATTGCAAATTATGACTTCGACACAGAAACGACCGTACGATATGCGACCGGCACAGACGCACAGCAGTTTGCTCGAGAAAAAATCTTGATCTGGGTTTGTAAACCATTTGGTAACAAAAGATGTGTCACATGTGCCTTGCATGAGATAATGGCTAGACCATGATCATAATGCACACGGAGCATTATGGAAACACGCCTATTAAAATATATTGAAAATTTTACAACCAAAAAAGGAAAATGTTTTGATAAAAAAAATCAGATATTTTTCATATTTTTGTTCAAAACATAGCCTGTGGGTACTTGTTAGAACCGCCTCGCCGAGGCGGTTCTAACGAGTACCCACAATCTATGTTTTTGAGCGGAAATAAGAACAACAATGTATACCCCTGTAAACCCCAGTTTTACTATATAAAAGTGGGGTTTAAGGGGTTTAAAATTATATAGGTATGTTTTCGTGATGGGGAGGCAGACTGGTGTAGATTGCAATTTGCAAATAGGCTTGCTTACTCTTCCAAAACAAATGGTCAGAGTATTTTAAGAGTTATCTTTCGCGCAGCGAGTACAGCATCGTTAAGTGAACGTTCAACAGAGTGCGTATGCAAGCAGCGCGTGTCTGTTTGGTAGAGTTTATTACTGCTCAAGAGGCGACTTGCGTGAAAAGGGAAGAGGTTTTCCTACTGATTACCCACAATGCATTACAAAAACATGCCTATTCAAATATACTGAAAAGTTAATCACCGAAAAATTGAAAATTTTCAGACAAAAAATTCAAATATTTTTCATATTTCTGCTCAAAACATAGATTGTGGGAACTCGTTAGAACCGCCTCGAAGAGGCGGTTCTACCGAATACCCACAATCTATGTTTTTGAGAAGAAATAAGAAAAATAATGTATACCCCTGTAAACCCCAGTTTTACTATATAAAAGTGGGGTTTAAGGGGGTCAAAGTTATATAGGCATGTTTTCGTGATGGTTCATTTGTTTGTGTTTTTTTTTTTTGTCGGAGAAACAATACAAATCTGCTTACATATTGGCTTATAGGTACCTTAGCTATGACTGAGGAGTACATACTATACAAAAAAATAAGAGAAAAGTCCAGGGAGTGCCACATTCATAAACCGCAGCCCTTCCCTGACACCAAGAGGAAGAGAGACTGACAAAACCAAACACGCACAAATCAAACAAAAGTACGAAAAGCACTAAGATTAGCTCTCTCTTCCCCAAGCGAGGTAATCGCAATGCTAAAAGGACTAAAAAAACACAAGAACAAAATAACACAAGGTAAGACATAAAATAAATCGCCTCGTAGAATAAACCACAAAGCAGCAAAGAGTAAGACCAACACCGGGACCACCACATTGGCATCCCAATAAAATGCAAATTTGAAGAATAATGAGCAGTTTTGACTACATGCACATGTCATACATGTCCAGAAGATTTTGTCTTTACGCGTTGCAAATGGGACAGGCAGAAAAGTATATAGATTCTCACTAATACAGCCTTTCTGTATGAGCTAGTTTTTATGGGACATGCTATAGTGGTCTGGCTTTACTAAAAAGTGAAATGAATGATTTCTTCGTAAGCACCTGTATGGGTAGCCACTTGATGAGTAGCCATTGCTAAGCCTGGCAGAGAACCAGTTTGCTCGGTAACATTTCGCGCTGCGAGCAGGGTGATAAAAGCAGGGTAATTACCTGAGCCTGTATCCACAGACTTCTAACTCTGAAGTTTGCTGCTTAAGTATTCTCCGGTGACTTTAAGAACGATGTAAAGATGAGGAGGAGAAATTTGACGGGGAGAAAAGTAAGTATATAGATCACTGTTGCGGTATAGTGGTCTCGCTTTTCTACGAAGTTAAGCAACGGAGTGCTCGGTTAGTACCTGGATTGGTGATCCTATCCAGGTACTAACCCTGCAATCCGTTGCTTAACTTCATAGAAAAGCGAGACCAGGGTGCATTACGAAAACACGCCTTTTCAAATATGTTGAAAATTTCACCACCAAAAAATTGAAAATGAAAAATTTTCAGATAAAAAAATTCTGATATTTTTTATATTTCTGATCAAAACATAGACTGTGGGTACTCGTTAGAACCGCCTTAGTGAGGCGGTTCTAACGTGTACCCACATCTATGTTTTTGAGCAGAAATAAAAAAAATAATGTCTACCCTTCTAAACGCCAGTTTTACTATATAAAAATGGGGTTTAAAGGGGTCCAAATCATATAGGTATGTTTTCGTAATGTACCACTGATTAACTTGGCAGAGAACCGATTTTCTCGGTTTCATAAATGTTACTTGTTAACTCGCAACATTGGAGCTTACCCTTTAAAGTAAGTGTATGTGTATTGTGTTCGTAGAGTACACTGACGAGTCGACAATAATTAGTGAATACATACAGAAAGAGGAACAGAAATACAATTAATTAACTTTGAAAAATATTCAATACTGATTACTTTTAAAGTCGTCTTACGGAATCAACGTAATAGTATTAAAGGTTACTTGTAGTAACCGCACGATCCAGCCCGAGGAATATGTATTAAATACTGAAGGCCAGGAAAATCCTGTGCACTGGCACAGTTAATGATTTAACAGGTTTTCATTACGAAAACACTCCTATTCAAATGTATAGAAAATTTCACCTCCAAAAACTGAAAATTTTCAGATAAAAAAACTCTGGTATTTTTCTTATTTCTGCTCTAAACATAGATTGTAGGTACTCGTTAGAACCGCCTCCGCGAGGCGGTTCTAACGAGTACCCACAATCTATGTTTTTAGCAAAAATACAAAAAATAATGTATACCCCTGTAAACCCCAGTTTTACTATATAAAAGTGGGGTTTAAGGGGGTCAAATCTATATAGGCATGTTTTCGTGATGTGCTTTTCGAATAAAGATTTACTACAGCATTACGTCAACAAATCTGTGCAATGTTGACCCGCCTGTTACCCATAATATATAGTGAAAAACGGGGTCTGCTTGGATATACTTCATTAGGCGACATGCAGAACTTTTCAGTTGTTTTATAAAATCTAAACGGTTGCCTTTGGAAACGAACGTTACACAAAAAAAAACCAAATTGCAATTTGTTTTGCTATTTCTATCAATGTTTAATATTGCATAACTATGTCGCATCAATATGTACTACAAAAACAAACAACCCTCTCTTTTCTCCATATTATATAGTAGAAGCGCCACAGCCTACATACCCTTAGACAAGAATGATTTCCAGATATTTGTTTTATGTTTATCCTGAAACATACATGTTGTGGGTACGCATTAGAGGCGCTTCTAATGAGTAGCCACAACACATATATTTGTAGACATTATATAAATATCAATGTCATTTAGTCGGGTTTCGCAATTCCTGTATCGTGCAAAAAACGTAACCCAACGATCGGAAAGATATACGGCTGAGTTTTTGTATATATAAAGCTCGGATATTGGGCCAATATACATTTTTGTACACCCCACTCGCGATAAATTAATCTGTAGAGATGATGTCTGAATATAAATTATCAAATTATCACCGATTGTTTAAAATTCTTGTCGCGTTTTATAAAACGGCGAGTATTTTATCGAATTTTGATGAAGATTTTAGTTTGCAGAAATTACGTTTATTATGTTTTGGTCTTCATACATTCTTACCTAGTATAGTTCGTCAACAAAGGTTTGGACATTATGGACATGAAGAAATGCGCGGCGATTCCCCTCATCATGCATGTTTAAGACTTACGCAAGTATAATACAGTGTTCTATACGAATGCTTTTTAGTGACAAACCATGAGCACAAACGTCAAAAAGATGTCTGGTAGAATTCAAAATGTGTCATTCAAAATGGTGGCAGGAAATTTGCAATCAAACTTTTTCTGACAGGTTTATTGTAGCGGCCATATTGGACGAAAATTCGAACATTTTTTGGTGTTAATCCATTTCTGTATACCTTCTAATAAAGGCTATAGAATATAAAACGGTAGAAAGTTTGTTTGAAACGCAGTTTGCATGCGAAATTTAAAAATTGATGTAAAACAGGAAAACGGGGTACTCTCCCTTAAATGCGAAAAACAACCGGGGTTACTAATGACGTCATGTTTGCATGTATGCATGAGAAAATAAACAGTCTGCTTTCTCTTTTGAGCATTTTTTTCTTTCTTGTTCTATGATTTCAACCTGAATACACAAGGTTTTTTATACTTATCATTTGTTAAGTATCAACTGGGCCTCCATAAAAACGTGCACGTTTCCGCGAAATGCAATGAATGCATATCTGCTGTACAGTTGTTTTATATACAGACATGTCCATGCTTTCTTCCTATATCGAAATTAATCGTATATCTTTCCGATGCCTGGGTTAGGAAAATTGAGTACTAGAGTCCGTAATAATAACTTTGAAATAAACAAAACAAAACAAAACAAAACAAAAAAAAAAAAAAAAAAAAATCCTATGAAGAGCTTTGGCCAAGAAGTATACTTTGCACATTAGTGTGTTAACATAACGCTCCTTGTTAACCCATTTAAGCCTAGCGTACCATAAAAGGGACATTGGCAGACAGTGTAGACCCAGATCAGACACCGCAGAACGCCGTTCTGCGGCGTCTGATTAGGGTCTACACTGTTTGCATAAAGGTAAAAATTTTCTTTAAAATAAATATGGTAATAACAGAAACTAACTAAACACCCTTTATATAGGAAATGGACCTGACCAAAGACGTGAAGTAGAGGAGTCCATTCGGCATAAATGGGTCGAGATTGTGCGGATGCGGCGTATGATCTGAGTGTGCATATTACACATGTCCTCTGACAGAGACTTCTTCACTTTTACGCGGGCCATTGGATGTTTAGTTCTGAAAAGCGATGAAATAACCTATAGTCGAACTTAAATGGCTCGAACATCTTTGGAACCATGGTAATTTGTTCTAGACATGGGTAGTTTATAGCTCCAGATCGGGAGGCAAAATGGAATCATTTAGGGATGTTTTTCTTTCGTCAATGAAATATCGGTATTGAAACACTCCTGTCCGACTGTGTATTTGCATGAGTAATCAGCGAGATGCCAAACGGAACATTTTCGTGTTTACCTTCCAGTTATTTACACACACGCTTGTGTCGCATCCTGTTCCTTAATTAGTTTTGGTCCATATATTACGTTCGTACTGTGTCGCACACTATTCCTCAATTTTTTGGTTCATATATTACATTCGTACCGTGGAAACAGACCAGATTTCCGCTAGTAAGCTTAATTCTAGTTCGATGTTTCTTTTCTGAAACATGTTTTGATAGTTCACGAAGGCCGCCATCTTGCTTTCGGTCAAGGAATTTGACGACTAATGAAATTGCTTTACAATCGATGAACCATATTTAACACGCGGAACAAGCGGCCACTGTGGTGTATAGACACTGTGGGTCATTCTGAATCACGGGCAGTTCTAGCAACCAGAGCCCAGTTGTTCAAAACTAACGATGTCGTTTCAAATCTGCGTTTCAAATCATATGGATAATACTAAATTCAGAGATATTTTTGCTGAAAAAATGTGGGTAGCTTTTGCAAATGCAAAAGCTACTCACATTTTTTTTCAGCAAAAAAAAATAGCATATATGCCATATTTAATGATCAAATATTTAACGATACGTTAACTAAAGTATCGTTAAATCTTTGACCATTAAATATGGCATATATGCTATTTTTTTTGCTGAATAAAATGTGAGTAGCTTTTGCATTTACCCACATTTTTTCAGCAAAAATACCTCTGAATTTAGTATTATCCATACAAGAGCAGTTAACATTTTGACCACTAACGAGCTCATTAAGCTAACGACGCTTTGAATAACTGGTTCCAGCCAAACAATGCGCGGGCTTGATTAAAAGACCCAGGCTTTTGATTGGACGAGCCTAGAACTCTTCTGGAGCGCCTGGAATGGGTCCTCGGATTGTTTCATAAATATACTGCAGATTTGAAACGCTGCATCGGAAACTTTTGTACCGAGAACATGTTTGAAATTTCCACGTTAGATGTCTGGCCGAGACCCAAACCATTATTTTTGAACTATTAAGTCAAGCTTTGAAGTTACTTATAGTTTAGAAACGCCAAAATACCTGATTATGAGTGTTTAGTTCCTATGTCGCAATTTGGATTAATTTTTCTTAGAAAAGCATGACCGTGTCTTAGAATATTCGATGCACCCGGTGGACTGCTTTGTGTCTGTCCACACCGTTGGTCCAGAATGCTTTGATTAATTATTTGTTTATAAGCACACATAGATGGCCAATGTGCGCTAGAGGGCGTAAGTACTGTTGCAAATTTCATTACTGCTTATGAAGAGTCTCAATAAAACCGAGACTCACATTTTCTAATCCGTAGTGTGTTCTTGGTTTCCAAAGGCATTCGTTCTGACGTTTATTAAATGTGCATCCTTAACTTGCAGCTTAGAACCAGAATGTACTCAGTCGCCCAATCCCTTGGCCCGATATTACAATTTTACTCACTGTTTGACTCCCAACCTAAACCAAAGGTCCCCCAGAATAATATATCCCAACGCAAATTTCCTTTAGCAATTCTGTAACTGGCGTGACATTGTGATTGTTTATTAATATTGCTGTAGAATAATTTGCATGTCTGTGACTAGTGTGTGTTAGATGACGCTCTGTAATATTATAAGATTTTATCTCATCTCACCATCACCCTCATCTTCATATAATCACATAGCTTATCAAGTGTGAATGTCAGAATATAAAAGTATAATAATGATTAAGCAGCAGACGGGCTCCTACTGTCCTTTCGACATCTCTCGGAAAGACGTTTTTATCTTGGCGTTTTATCTTAAATGAAAATATTTTATTCTGATTGACTATATCTTATCAGAAACCATTTGTCTTTTCTGTTTCTGTGTTCTGTTTTCAAATATGTACCCAAAAATTAAAGTTATCGCCAAAAATTAGTCTGACCTATGCAATTTCTATAGTAAAGTGATTTTTTGGAATTTTTGTCTTAGTATATATTTTTTACTTTTCTTTGCTGAATTTGAATTATTGATGTTTCACAACAATATTGTGAAAATTTCAGAAAAATTGAACAAACGAAACTTGTTAAAAATCTGCCTCCAACTTACCTACCCTACAAATTTATGCATAATTTTCATTCATTTTTACTATGGGAAAAAGTAAAAATATTGGATTTTTTGAAAACCACTGACTAGAATAAAACTTTTTGCACATAGGTAGTTACGACAAATGGTTTTGTATTAAATCATGACAAAAGTTTACATATTTACTTCTTCTGTTTAAAGCGCCGAGCAAAAAACGACTTTCTGAAAGATGTCGAAAGCACAGTAGTCTTGTTTACATTCTTCCTATTGTAATAGCTTAGTTTATTTGGAGAAATGAAAGCGTCTTCACCTTAACCTCAGAGAGAAAATTATGTCTCTAGTGCATTTTACTTACTTTTCTGAGCCTACCCAGGCTAAGATAAAAATCGAGAATTCTCGCTTGTTTGATATGAACTGGTTGAAATGGACGTCACATTTGCCATCGTTAAGGTTTACGTCACTGAACGAAATGATGTCATTAAACGTCATAGAAATGCCATCACAATATGGCGGACGTTAGCAATTGAAGTGACTGCATTATTGAAAAACTCTACGCTCAGAAATGAAAGGTGTGCAAGAAAAAGAATCTATCATGGGGTGAGGGGTAGATAGAAAAATTAAATCGGTCCCTCGCGATCATAATCTGGCATCACTGGGCAAGCCTCGTGATGCCAGACAGTGATCCTCGGAGAGGAGTTTTCTATCTACCCCTCGCACAAATGACAGATCCTAAAATGACACCAGAGACACACTTACAAATAAGAACCGTAAAAGAGGAACATCTGTGTAATCTGGAACCCCTTGTATAGTGAAAATAGGGGTTAACGGGGCATACATCATTTGACAAATTTTCACGACTTTTAAAGGTTACATGTAGTTCAATTTATTTACCTGAATAGCTCGAATACCGACGGCTCGTTTGCCATGCCTTGAGTCCCTACGAAAAACGTCCGAAAACTCAAGAAAACAAATATCTAATGACTTCACTTATTTTATCAAGTAATTGTATGTTGTGTGTACTCATTTGAATCACATCATGGAGACGAATCTAATGAGTACACTCAACATACAATTATTGTGCAGAAAATCGAAAAAAAAAAAATCCCAAAATTATCGCTATTTACTTCCTGACCATGATCAACTCTCAGTGGCTCAGACTACCCTTGTCTCGAACAATTTTCTATGGTCCCAGAGATGTTCAAGCCATTGAAGTTCGACTGTATTATTTTTTTTTATTAGCCTTGATTTAAATTTGTTAATTATTTGGTTAATCTTTGCAGAACAGTTATCTACATAACTTCATATACCAAATTTTTGGAAATTGTGCCGATCTTTTTACAATGAAAATGTCATTAAATAGGCGAAAGCATTTTGCATAGACATTTGAACGTAAATTAATATTAGAGCCTGCTACTGTTTTATACAGGGTATGGCCAGGAATATTGTGCTAAAACGGTTATTGTTTTCTGCAGACTTTCTCGTGAATAGGAGGTTGGGGATACGGGACACGTCGCGAGAAAAAGGGCTCTTTGAACGTTTCTTTGGCTCATGGCTTTTGCACTGTCTGTCTTAGTTTGTTTGCTCTTCCTCTAGGTGTCATTGGTAGGCTATGTGCTGTGATTGTGGACATCTTGTATACTATTTCCATCTAGTCAATCTTTTATTGGGCATGCCTACCCATCACGAAAACATGCCTATATAATTTTGACCCCCTTAAACCCCACTTTTATATACCAAAACTGCGGTTTACAGGGGTATATATTATTTTTTCTTATTTCTGCTCAAAAACATAAATTTTGGGTACTCGTTAGAACCGAAGACGAAATTATCTTCAAATGTTCTTGGTACCCATGATCCAAAATACAGTTGACTCTCGCTATCTCGAACTCGCTTATCTCGAATAACCGCTTTACGCGAAGAGAAAATCTGGTCCCTGCCTAAACATGAAAATCTAATAACAGGTAAAAAATATTGTGGAAAAGAGGAGAAAATTTCTCCTCTTTTCCACAATATTTTCACTATATCTATAACCATTATATCTATAACTTCAAGAGTTCAGTTACATGTATATTTGTTAAATGTGGTTAATCGATTTATTTTTTCCTCAATTTTGCAACTCTTATATGTCGAGGTACGGATATTTCGAAGTATTTGAGAGAGTCCCCTTGGAATTCGAGATAATGAGAGTTGACTGTACCTTTAACCTTATTTATAAATCCGCTTTTGACATTAAAATCAGTTTGTCTAGTTTCCAAGGTGAGGACGGAACAAATGGAAATGTTTCTTTCGTCATTCTGTTTGAGAAAAAAAAATGGTCGCGTCACGGGAAAATAGCCGTCGTAGCATATGCAAGAAGAACAAGCAAATATTGAGACTGTGTATCAGCGAAGTCTCGCCAGAACCTCTGCTGTTCGCTACCAAAGTGGAAGATCTAGGGGGAAACATCACCAAAGAACTAGACATGTGGCCTCGCTAAGGGACCGTACATACGCACTGAAAGATTGAGTCGACGGGATGTCCAAACAGCCTTTTTCTTGCAGCGTGGCTCAAATCATTAAATTACGAAAACAAGCCTATTCAAATATATTTAGAATTTAACCACCAAAAAATGAAAACTTTCAGATGAAAAATTCTGGCAGTTTTCGACGAGGCGGTTCTAACTGGTACCCACAATCTATGTTTTCGAACAAAAATAAGAAAAATAATGTATACCCCTGTAAACCCAAGTTTTACTACATAAAAGTGGGGTTTAAGGGGTCACAATTAAATATGCACGTTTTCGTGATTATTTGATATTGGAGGTTGACTAATGAGTAGTCCTTGATAATGAATAATTTCAGAGGATTCTATAATCTTCAATAAATTACAATCAGAATCAGACACAACATTTTAGAAGAAATCTCAAAATCATTTGCGACGAACAGTGTGAGAAATTCAAACTCGTCAAAAGACATACTGAAAACATGATATGAATATCAGTTTTACGACAATTTTCGGTCAATATAATGACATATGTTATGAGGAGAAATTCAATATGGACATCATGACATATTTGTCTGTTATTGCTGCCATTCATTACAAGCGTCCACTGTCAAAAAAAAAAAAAAAAAAAGGAACACAGTTATTTTTTTATGCACAGAGAAGTATGTGTTACCTTTATATTAGAAACATGTTTCGGGAGACGAGTCCTCCGTGTGCAAGAATAACGCAGACGATACATTTTTGGGTCGATTATTGACAATCGAGCCATAGCATACAAACCCCAAAATTTCCTTAAGAAAGTTGTCTACGTGATTATCATTGACCAATTTAATCCAACCGGGCGTAAGACGAAATCCAAGAAACTGTTATTTATAGCCGCGCTATGCTAGTCGCTGTGACGTCAGAGTGCAGTTTAAAGAGGGTTGTCTGTAAAACCTGTACTGTCACATAGGCAAATAATTTCCCGGCCTATACTCAGAGACAATTTATCCACCATCTGTCAGTGCTGTCAGTGCTTTGACTTTATTGAATGTGTTTTTTGTGTTCTTTGTTTCCAAATGCAATACTTTTTTGACTTTTATTTCATGAGCAGTACTGTAATATGCAACGCTGTGCACGCCTTTAGCGTCAGCTTAAGCTGTACTTCAAGTATATACAGTCGACTGTCGTTATCTCGACTTCGCTTATCTCGAAAAAACGCTTATCTCGAAGTAAAAGACTGGTCCCTGTTTTAACTTGGACATTTTGTGTGTTCTTTGTTTCCAAATGCAATCCTTGTTGACTTTTATCTGGTAACAGTTAACAAAATATTGTGGAAAAGAGGAGAAATGGCTCCTAGGGAGCTATTTCTCCTCTTTTCCACAATATTTTCAATATATTTTTTTTATTTTTAGGAGTCAAATAACATTAATTTTGTAAATGTGGTTGTTCCATTTATTTTTATCATATCTGCAATCTGATATGCCGAGGTCCGAATATCTAGAAGTGTTTCAGAGAGTCTCCTGGACGTCGAGGTAACGAGTGTCAAATGTATTTATAATCTCCGGTTTTCGTTCCTTTGTGTGCTCTTTGTTTTCAAAGACAACCTTTTAGATTTTTATTATACCTTTCATTAGAAGGGTGATGTCTGATGCTATGCGTTGTTTTGGTCCTCCGTGGTTCAACTAGTGTTTTTCTTTTTTTTTTTTTTTGAAATCGGCCAGTATCTGACGTACGTGATTGCCATGAATCCTCACCGTTGTTTCTTTACAGTGATTTAATTTGATGTACACGTTTGATTATGATGTTTCACTGCTTGAACCTACATGAAGACCGAACAATCATTTTCACAACGTTTGAACCTAGGGTTGATATTTGAAACCAGTGAAATCGTTTACTGTAGAAAGTTTTCACTGCTGGCCGCTCTATGGAGGTGGTTCTTGTATTGTTTGCTCTTTGTGTGGTATTGTGGCTTCTCGCTGCGGGGCTATATTCGTCTTTTGTCATATTTTTGTCTCATTGTTGTGTTTAGAGAATAATGTCTAGCATTGTGATTAGCTATTTAGGGACGAGGGGACTAGCTGCTTCGCTTTTCTTTGGTATGTGGCTGTAACAACGTCAAAGCAGTATGAATATATTACACAGTTTTTTTTCATAGGACGCGAGACCCCTTTTTGCTGTCTAGGTCCATATATGCATTTAGATAACTGGATGTAAGCAGGGCTGAATGACATAATCGGCCGGAAGAGACTGACGTCTGTTGTAAATGCAACAGCCTTCAATACGTTTCGTTTAGACTAAGCAAGGCTGTCATCACGATATAAGTGAAATAAAATCACATGTGATAATTAAAAAGTAGGCATCGAATGCCATAAAACAATTCTGATAAATATTAAGTGACATCAACTACCTAACAAAATAAAGTACTTTATCTAAAGTCGGAATGAGAAAATAAAATGGACTGGGCCAAGTAAACAGCGAAGTGGAAATATAACCTATGCTTTATTTAATTGTTAATGTTGCGAGACGGCATTCTCTTCACATCGGCTCGACAAAGCTCGACGCACCAGGTTGGCTCGTACTAGTTGTCAACAATTTGATTAGTCAAGCCAGATTAATAAAATATAGACCAGTATAGTTTCCGATCGTGTTGTGATCATTGTCCAGGCCGGCGCGAAGAGACTAGCAGTTATATGTTTTGTGTATTATTTTTTGTATTGTGTATTATATGTTGTAAATTTGTATGTGTAAAAAAATAAAGATCATAAAAACTCTGTCGGTGTTAAAACTCTGGGTGGTGATATAGTTAGGCGTCCAGCGACCTGGAGCTTAATCAATAGGAAATCACCATTGTTCCGTGTTGACCGCTCTCGGGCGTAATATCATACACCGGTTTGCCCTCCATCGTATATTTTCAGTGGGGTGTATTTATGGTCAATTATGATGAAGGGGAAATAAATATTGTAGGATTTCATGAGATAATCGAAATCCACGTGATTTTGATATAACGTGACATTTGTGGTTTATACTTGCAGGTAGAAACTCGACTTAGGCAGCACAAAAGGGACCTCGCATCCTAAAATAAAAACTGCAATATATTCAGACTATTCTGTATCCTATCGAAGATGTTACGCCCGAGAGCGGTCACCAAACCTGAAGCTCAGTTAACAGGAAGTCAGCCTCGTTCCGGCTTGACCGCTCAGGGCCATAGATGTGGCTTGTCTAATGTCTGTCTTGAGTTGTTTGCTCTTCCTTCTTTGTGTTTTTGGTATACTATGTTCTGTGACCTCGGCTCTTTCTGGGCATGTTCTGTAGTATATTACCATCAAAAAAACATATTATTTACCTACATAATTTTGACCCCCTTAAACCCCACTTTTATATAGTAAAACTGGGGTTTACAAGGCTATACATTAGTTTTCTTACATCTGCTCAAAAATATAGCTTGTGGGTACTCGTAAGAACCGCCTCTGCGAGGCGGTTCTAACGAGTACCCACAATCTATATTTTAAGAAGAGATATGAAAAATACCAGAATTTTTATCTGAAAACTTTCAGCTTTTAGTGGTGAAATTTTCGATATATTTTAAAAAGGTGTGTTCCCGAAATTCTAAAAAATGGACTCGACGACTTCGAACCCGAGAAATTAAAATTACATAAAAGTAAAACTATGGAATTTCTAAGGCTGCCACACAACAGTTAACACCACCTGTAATGCAGATAACCGTGTTCTGACCAGAAACTATTTGAGGTGTACCCATTTACCTTCAGATGATTCGCAAAGAGAGAAAACGTACCTTCTGACATGTGCGTCAATGAAGACTCAAATTGGCATGTGCATCTACACAATCTAATTATAGTCCTCTCTCTCTCTCTGTATCTCTCTGTCTCTGTCTCTTTCTTTCTCTCTCTCTCTCTCTCTCTCCCAGCGTTTCTTTTATGTCTGTCAAAATAAAGGTTAATCATATTAACAATGCAAATGGAAAACATATATTGTATGTATATTAATAGAGAAATTTACATAGGATAACAGATCCTAAAAGATATCTGATAAGATCATAAGACGCACTAAACACCTTGCACACTTTCGCAGTCTGACTGTAAAAATAAGGTTTTTTTTGCACTTGTTTGGTTTTGTCTGTTTCCTCTGCCTCTTCCGTGTCTGGGATGGGCTGCGGCTTGTGATTGTGGCACTCCCTGGACTTTTCTCTTACCCTTTTTCACTGCCGTCAAATCCAAGGCGAATTTTTGAATGCTGATAATTTTCATCGTAACCATTAGTAGTTTTCCTACAGACCCTTCCTAGGTTGTTATGGGTTTTCTTTGTTCGTGTGTCTGTGGTTTAAATGTGACGTTAGTTTTGTCCTTATTTGTTCCTCCTTCTTGTTGTTTCGGGAGGTCTGTGTTTCGAGATATTGGCATTTCCTCGGTATCTTAACTTATTTTTAGTGACTCTGGTGTTCTAATACACTCTACAGCATTCTATAACAACAATGTAGAAACGTTGACTGCAATATTAATTACATATTAATGGACACAAGCACATCACCCATTACAACGGTCTACATTATATATATATATATATATATATATATATATATATATATATATATATATATATATATATATATATATATATATATATATATATATATATATATATATATATATATATATATATATATAATTATTTATTTGGTTTTATTCTGCCTTTGATGTTTCTTGTGAAGCTACAATGGTCTTCCTATCAATTAGCGTAGCTTCGATGTCTTCTACATAAGCATAGAAGCTGCGCTAAATGATTTTTGAAAGCCATTAATAATCGTATTAAGTTAATTAAGATGGCGGATAGAACGGCAGGCGGCAAATAACTGATCAAAATGACTGTTAACTTAGGCTCCTTATAAGGTTTTCTTTGTTTCAGGCTGAGGGGAATAGATACACTTTCATGGGTAGATCTTTATCAGAATTGTATGTTTCCTTCCAAATACATGTCTACTCTTCAAGGAAAGAATAACATCGGTGTGGAAGAACCTTCTCTAATTTAGGAATGGTTTTTCAACAAATGATATGCAAAAAACGCAAAAGCTACAAAATTTGTCCCACTTGTTAATATTCCAAAAGTCTACAATGTGTACCCAGTCCCTTTTCTGGCTGAGACGCCTGCACAATTTCATAAATGCATATACATTACGAAAACATGCCTATATGAATATTATGAAAATTTTACAAACAAAAAAGATAAAGAAACAAAAAAAAAAAAAAAAAAAAAGAAAAAATCTGTTTTTTTTTCATATTTCTTCTCAAAAGATAGATTGTGGGTACTAATTTTGAACAGTTTAATATATACTTATTATATCTTATTATGAGAATACTATAATCTAAAACGCAAATGCATGCATGGTAATAGCTTCCAACTGTATGCATAAGAGCCGCATCGTGTGAAAACGTACCTACTGATATATGCGCCTAACGAAGACTCAAATCAGCCTGCGCATCCGTGCATTATCATCAGAATCTTCGCCGTCCGCGTAAAGTAATTTTGTATCCTTGACTATCCAAACTGCGCACAGTGATTATTCTGATCAGACTTCGCGAATGCGCAGGCTGATCTGAATCTTCGCTGGGCGTAAATGTCCAAAGGTACGTTTTCTGCTATTGCGCCTAAAAACAAAAACGATGGATATAGCATGCAAAAACATATTTTCAAAGTGACTGTCTGTAGATGTACAAATCAAATATCATTTATCCTTCTATGTTTGCTCTGCACCGGAAAACACCTTCTGAAAATAGAAACAGACATGACTGTATACAATAAAACCTCATTGACTTCAACACTGATTACTTGTTCGAATTTGTTTTTAAGTCCCTAAAAACTTTTTCCGATAGCGCAAGAAAACATATATTTAGGGATATGTTAGTCTTTTTATTCTCTTATTTTGTCATGAAAATGTATGAAATGCGCACTCGTTTTTTATTCGCCTCATCGGGGCTATTCTAACGAGTACATTCAACTTAGCATTATTTTATAGAATCTAGAAAAGACATTCCTAAATTATCCCCATTTGCCTCCTGATCTGGCGCTATGAATAACCCTCAGTGGCTCAAACTACCAATGTCTAGAACAACTACCATGGTGCTGGTCCGAAAGATGTTCCATTACGAAAACAGGCCTATTCAAATATATTGAAAATTTCACCACCGGTTAGTTAGCTTTGCATTTCCTTGCCCGCTTTCCTTTTTACAAACTGGTATGATTTGTTCAATAGTGCATTACGAAAACACGCCTATTCAAATATATTGAAAAATTTCGCCTCCAAAAACTGAAAATTTTTAGATAAAAAATACTCTGATATTTTTCATATTTCTGCTCAAAAGATGAATTGTGGGTATTCGTTAAAACCGCGTCGCCAAAGCGGTTCTAACGAGTACCCGCAATCTATGTTTTGGAGCAGAAATAAGAAAGAAAAAAATATCTACCCCTGTAAACCCCAGTTTTACTATAAAAAGTGTGGTTTGAGGGGGTCAAAATTATATAGTTATGTTTTCGTGATGCAAGCAACTGAAGTTCTACTGTACATGTACGTATCGGTAATCAGTTGGCTTAGTTTTCTTCAGTGGAACCTCAACTAATGACCAGCCTTTAATAACAGCCGTCTATATAAACTACCACTTTTTCTGATTTCCCAAAGTGCCGTTCTTTTTTTTCCATGGGCTGTTGAAGGGAGGTAGCTATAACAGGTCCCATATAGGGACCTATAACAGCCATCTTCTTACAATGCCCATTTTTGTGGGGTTTTAAGGGTGGCTGTTGAAAAAGGCTTGCACTCTATTGTCAACGAAGCACATGCAGAATGCCATATGCACGGTTAATACTTAGACCAAACTTTATATACTCTAATAATACTGCCCCTAAACGCAGTTAGATCAGAAACTTCACTTTTTTTCCATTTAGTCAGTGCGGTTTAGAGACATCACCGAGTTGTCAAATTAACCGGTTACAATAGGTTAGGTCAAAATAAGGTGTTAGAGGAATATTTGGCCTGTGCGTGTACCAGTGTTGTAGTACGAAGGAGGTGTGTTCAGATCCTTGTTTATTTGTGATTTGAATGCAGCCGCTGATGGCACACCCTTGACTTCAGCATGTAGATTGTTCCATGGACGGATCGTTGCCGGGAAAAGAAAATTTAGAAACAAATTGGTACAAGCGTGATAGTTCTAGAAATGGTTTGAATTTCTTATATTGTAAGAGGTCGTGTCTTGCACTAGTGGTGGAAGGAGATCGTTGAAATATACAGGAGTTAGTCCATGCAGGATTTTGAAGATAATTATGTCTGCGCTTTTTTCTCCTATTTTGGAAAGTCTCCTATCCAAGATTTGTGAGTAGTTTGCTCATGCTACACAGTTTAGAAGAACTGGTTTTGATCGAGCGGCCTCGATATGGATTGCGTCTAGATGCCGAGTCGCAATATTCTAGCAGAGGTAGCACATACGCCATATACATTTTAAGTGATTTTTACTAACTCTGAACTTAAGAGTTCGGCGGAGGTTTAATCTTTACTCGTACCAAGTCTTTTCAGAAATGTTTTATATGATCTGACCAGTTACGGGAACTAGAAAGTGTACGTCCTTAGTGACTATTTGTCTCTTGGAGCACTGTTTCGTTAAAAAGGGGAGTATGAGGTGGTGAGAGAGTTTTTCTCAAGATGATTATAGAGATAGTTTTGTTAGCATTAAAATTGACAAGCCAGTCTTCTGCTCACTTAGAAATTGTTTGCTGTTTGGCTTTTAAACAGCGAGACGCTGCGTTTGGACACTTGACAATGATATAATGACTATTATCGTCTGCAAACAACCGAGTAGAGCGAATATATTTAACTATGTAATTAATATAGAGAAGAAAAAGAGGGGGTCCAAGAATTGATCCATAGGGAACACCTGCTAAAACTAGGGTCTAATCAAAAGCTTGGCCATTAAGTACAACACGCTGTTGATGTCCAGAGAGATAACTGCTTAAGAACGTTATCTCTACAGCCTATTTCGGACAATGTATGCAGGGGACCCTTGTGCCAGACTATGTCAAAAGCCTTACTTATATCACAAAAGATGGCGCGAACTTATCAACGGCTTAACAGAATGTGTGATAAGTATGTAACAACTGATATGTTGTGGAGTCGCCTTGGACAAAGCCTGATTGAAGAGGAGTTAAAAGCTGATGAGAAGTGACATAGTTTAATGTAAAAATGTTAATGTACACAACGCAACGTTCCATGACTTTGCCTGGTGAGCTCAGGAGAGATATAGGTCGGTAATTACTGGGTAAAAACATTTCGTCTTTCTTGTGGATTGGCGAACCGTTGGCAGTTTTCCAGTCTCAGGGGAAATAACCCTGTTGGAGTAATCGATTGAAAATAACGGAAAACGTTCGGGCAAGAACGATAACACCTTCTTTCAGTAAACGTGGACTGACTGAGTCTGGGCTTTTTGATTTTTAAATTTTGAAGGCAGTCTTGCATATCTTCCTCGGAAATGTAAATACATTCAAAACGGTAAGGGACTTGGTCAAAGTTTGGTACTGGTACACGCATAGACCAAATTCTCAAAGAACGTCTGAGATTGGGATATTGCTCCTTAAACGCCGATCTCTATCGCAAAAATATCGTTCCAAGTCCCACTTGTGCGTGTGAAGAATTTGAAAGTGAATTTCACTTTTGCTTTGTATGTCCTACGCTCGCTCATTTTTGAAGAAGATGTTTCTCGGATTCACTTTTAAATTATACAGTTAAAGATTTTCTCTATGCCAGCCAAAACATATCCTTTCAGGAGAACGAACAGATAATTCTTAAAGTGCAAGATTATATAGTGAAATCCGGAAGATTTGTGTAGTCCCTAGTAATGACCATGTTTTGGCAACTGGGAAACAGCCAAAATGGTTTCATGTTGCTGCAAGAATTTTTCACAGCTGTAGCATTTGAACTGAACAATATGCTTTGTGTTTTATTACTAATACTAAATTTTAGCTACTTATAGTTTATTTATCTATCTGTGTATCCATTTAATTTACTGATCAGTTCAATTGTGTTACACTGCCTTCCATTAATAGATGGTGCAACTTATGCTCTTTGTTTCCAGGAGATGACTGAAATAAGTCCAGGTGCTTACCGTCAAATCCTGAGACATATATATGTCTAATACATGTATTGTGTATGTCTACTATGAAGTCAAATAAATACAGTTTAAACCAAAAAAAAAAAAAAAAAAAAAAAAAAAAAAAAGGTGAAAACGTACCTTCGGACATATGCGCCCAGAACAATTCCGAAAACTTGATTTATTACAAACTAAATCTAATACAAAAATAAAAGCAAACTGAAAAAAAAAAAATAATAAAAAAATAAAAAAAATAAAAAATAATAAAAAAAATAAACCTGTTTTTCCCAAATATTATGGGGGAACATAGAGAGTTACAGGGACATGTTAATGTAACAACTATATGCCGTTACGGAAGCCGAAATATAGGGCACTGGAAATACCATGCTCGGCTTTTCCATCCTGTCCCATTTTCCTGAGGACAAGTGAGAAATTGCAATGCACTTTTTACGGGATATATTTTTTTTCTATTTCCGGAAGAAAATTATATATATATATAATAATATATAATATATATAATATGCCTTCGAACATGCACAAAATGCGCATTCAGACCACCCTGCCATTTCGCAAAGTATTATCTGGGTCTTTGCTTTCAATTAATACATTCTACATTACGAAAACACGCCTATTCAATTATATAGAAAATTTCATCTAAAAAAAAATTCTGATATTTTTCATATTTCTGCTCCAAACATAGATTGTGGGCACTCGTTAGAACCGCCTCGCCGAGGCGGTTCTAACGAGTACCCACAATCTATGTTTTAACAGAAATAAGAAAACTAATGTATACCCCTGTAAACCCCAGTTTTACTACATTAAAGTGGGGTTTAAGGGGGTCAAAATTATATAGGCATGTTTTCGTGATGTCTAATGAATTTGTTAGCGGACAGTGAAGGCCCTCAACAGACTGCGCATCCGCATGTGCAGTCCGACCTGGGCTTTCGATGTCCGCATATGCCCGAGATACGTGTTAGCATGCCGCGGCCTAGTTAATATATGCATAAGAAGGTATAATAGTTTCTAAAGGGTGTAGTTCCACACAGACCTCTGTAAGACTCATAAGGATCAAAATCAAGGAATATATCATTTCAAGGTTGAGGTTCATATCAGTACTACTCTTCTTCGAAAAGTAGTCTATATTACGATGTGCAGGAGGACAGACTCTATAGTTATGAGATAGTTAGTAGAAATGGGCTCAGATGATGCTTGCAAAATAGGATACAGATTTAAATAAATTGATTCTAAAAAGAATGACCTTTGAGGGCAATTACAAAATGCATAGGAAAGATTGTCGAAAGAAAAAAAACAAACAAACAACAAAAAACAAGCTTATTTCGATGACTAGCTAGTTTCAACGAATTAGGTCTCATATTAAGTGACCCTCTGATCGTCACTTTAGTGCAAGAAGTCATTAATCCTTTGCATTACGAAAACATGCCTATTCAAACATACTGAAAATTTCACCACCAAAAACTGAAAAATTTCAGATAAAAAATTCTGATATTCTTCATATTTCTGCTCAAAACACAGATTGTGGGTATTCGTTAGAACCGCCTCGGCGAGGCGGTTCTAACGAATACCCACAATCTGTGTTTTGAGCGGAAATAAGAAAACTAATGTCTACCCCTGTAAACCCCAGTTTGAAAAGTGGGGTTTAAGGGGGTCAAAATTATATAGGCATGTTTTCATGATGGTTTGAATCGCTTTATTTCATTTTATTTTGTGGTGATACTGACGTTTTGCGCTAAGGTGACCGATATAAATTACAAATCTCAATGAAAATAAAGAACCAGAAATTTAAACTGCACTATTGTGTAGACGCAGGAATTTCTTCTAAATCATTTGTCTGCTGTTATTATTATTGTATCCCTGTAATTATGTTTGAGTTGACTCTCGTTATCTAAACCATTGATAACTTGAACTACCGCTTAAGTCAAACTAAATAGAGGGCATATATTGGTTTAGTTTGAGATAACAATAGTTTGAGATTAAAGGAGTTGCGTGAAAAGAATTCTTTTCATGTCAAATCCTTTAATCTCAAACTACTGTTATCTCAAAAAAAAGTATATGCTCCTTTGGCGTTTGAGATAACGAGAATTAACTGTATTTGTATATGTCTATAAAATGAATAAAATATGTTTAAGCCAAATGTAAAACCCTATGTAGTGATACCATTTCGCTTGATGCAGTTCAAATGATACGGCAATGGAGGAAGTAAATTTCCATGCGCAATATCTCGATGCAAATATTTAATTCAAGGTTTTTCAGTTTGAAACATTTGTTTTTTATTTGACGTCAATGCGCATGTTGATTAAATGCGGAAGCAACTTCAACCCCTTAAAGTGCTAGGCACATGCAGCAGACGACATTCTAAAACTGCTTTTGTTATTTTCATGTCAACAAAACTTCATATTTCATGTGAATCGTCTGCCTAGCAGGTGATTCACATGAAATATCAAAACTTATTGTCTCCAAAAAAAGAATAAAAATATTTCAAAGTGTCGTCTGCTGCAGTTGTGGTTTACGCATTAAGGGTTAATATGTAGGCTGAGAAATAATACAATCGTTCCATGCTGTTTACCATTTAAATGTCTGTAACTTTGATAGATGTATTTATTTTGTCCGAGACAGAGTTGTTTATATAATTTAGCTGGAAATGCATTGTTTAAAATGGATATCGTATTTATTCTGAGTACTATAGTCTGGTTAAGAACCGTTATTTACGCAGACGACATATTGAAATATTTTTTTCTGATTCTTCCCAATAAAACAGGTTTTGACATTTCATGCAAATTGTCACAATATGCATGAAATGTCAAAACCCTGTTTTGTTGGAAAACAATAGAAAAAATATTCTTAAATTTGTCGTGTATTGAATTATCCAAGAGAATGGTAATGATCACAGAAAAGTAGACAATAATAATGTCGTCTGAAATTTTGCACTTAATGATCACACAAAAGTAGACAATAATAATGTCGTCTGAAATTTTGCACTTAATGATCACACAAAAGTAGACAATAATAATGTCGTCTGAAATTTTGCACTTAATGATCACACAAAAGTAGACAATAATAATGTCGTCTGAAATTTTGCACTTAATGATCACACAAACGTAGACAATAATAATGTCGTCTGAAATTTTGCACTTAATGATCACACAAAAGTAGACAATAATAATGTCATCTGAAATTTTGCACTTAATGATCACACAAAAGTAGACAATAATAATGTCATCTGAAATTTTGCACTTAATGATCACACAAAAGTAGACAATAATAATGTCATCTGAAATTTTGCACTAAAAGAGTTAACCCTTGTCCTGCTGAACCCGGATATACCCTGCCTTTTCAAACAGTGTAGATCTAGATCAGTTGGCTTCTGTAGAAGCCAACTGATCTGGATCTGCACAGTTTGCCATAAAGTATTTGAATTTATAGCAATATTCTAGATCAAGTAATCTGATTGGCTGAAAATTAGAAAGGGGAGTGGCATCTTAATTTATTCAGCAGGACAAGGGTTAAAATAACTGTTTTCTGTGCTTATTTCAATCAGCTATATTCTTTTTATACTAAGAATAACTTGAGCTGTCATAGAATCTAACTAAAGCCCCGCTTCTGCGCAATGCGTTATCATTCGGAAACAGGTCAACTATTTAGACTACCTATTATAGTGAACCGTTGTTACAACGACAGCATTTGTTGCCAAAGAACTTGCCATTAAAATGAAATTGCTGCTGTACAGAATACTCAATGAGCAGATTGATATGTAAGAAACGTCTTGTTTTGTTCTTATTTCCTCATTGAACATGTGTTTACGATATTTGTTAGAATCGCCTCAATAGGACGATTCTAACAAATACCCAAACATATGTTTCTTTAAAGTATTAAATACAATATTCTTGCATAATTTGTGACTAATTGTTATTTCTTAAGCGAAAGTTTGGTGACAGTCAAATTGTCATTATAACGAATTTTGTCGTTGTTTCGAGTGTCGGTATAAAGAGGGTAGTCTGTATTAGATATATCAACTATTAGCCCCCATACCGCCTCCTAGTAGATCCCAGTAGAAATTAAGATTTTTTTTTGCCAGGAACAGCTGCCTGATTCTGGTATATACGCAGCATCAACTCACTGTTCACGTGTGTACCAAGTGCAAACCTCCTAGGCCTCACCGTTTCTAAAATATCAGCGACGAAAGTTTTAATGATTGCAAATTAGAAAGAAAATTGATAAACAAAACATCAGCCTGGTTCTGCTTTATGCACTACATTCACCATGTCTTCACTTTAAATTCCTGAGAAAATGTCGACGACAAGTTTTAATGTTTGAAAATTGAAAAAAAAAAGAGGAAAACTGGAGAAAAAGCAGTACCCTGGTTTTTATATACACAACCCATCCACCCAGTGTTCGCATTAATTCTTGAGAAAATAGCGACAAAACGTATTTAATGTTTGAAAATTGGAAAGAAAGAAAATGGACAAAAAGCAGCAAGATATAAACAATACATCCACCCTGTGTTCACTTGTATGGAGATTCAACCTCCTGGGGTTTACACTTGCTAAGAAAAGTGTGACAAGAACTTTCAGTTTGAAAATTGGAGAAAAAGAAAAATAAGTAATTAAAGGGGAAAAAGCAACAGCAGCCTGATTCTGGTATACAGGAAACATCAACTTACTGTTCATATGTGTAAAAAGTTCAATCATAAAAAAACATCACAGTTTCTGAGAAAAACAAAATAAGAGGGAGACGACGATTTGTTAATTTTGAAACCCGGACAGAAAAAAAATGAATATACAAAGATATAAAGATAAAAAAACAAAGCCTCACTCCAGTTCCAGTATACACGATAAATGAACACTAATTCTACATGTGTGTAAAGTTTAAACCTTCTAGGCTCCACAGTTCCTGAGAGATAAGTGACAGAATTTACTGTTTGGAAATCGGAGAACACGGAGAAACAAACCAACAGATAAAAACAGCGTCATTATTTCGGTACACTCGATACATCCACTCGGTGTCCAGGTATGCACCAAGTTTCAACTGTCTAAGCTTCACGGTTACTGAGAAAAAATGAGGAAACATTTCATCTGAAGTCTGAAAGTTGGAGAAAGAGAAAAACGGTATACACGATCCACCCACTTTCCGAAATTGCACAAAGGTTTAAGTCTCTATACTTCACAGTACTGAGAAAAGTGTGACGAAAATGTATATCTCAAGTCTGAAAATTAGAGAGAGAGACACACACAATGAAAGAATAAAGGAACAGATAAACAGAGACGTCATGACATCAGTATAAACGATACATTGTACAAGTGAAGTGTGTACCTGGCCCTGAGGTTAAAAAAGAAGAAAACATTTCTGCTCAACTCAGCTGAGCATGAAATTTTCCCTGCTAATAAATATGGAAATGCCAATAACAGTTATAAGCGGAGAAATGTTAATGCTCATCTATGTTTAGCAGAAAACAATTTGCATTTGTTAGTAATTTGCTGAGTTGTGTTTGCAGGACAGATTTCATGCTAAGCTGAGAAAAGCATGAAAAAAGTTTATTAACCTCGGGGCCAAGTTTCAGCTCTGTACTCATCACATTTATTGATACAGTGTGACGAAATTTTTCATCTACAGGGCAGAATGACAGAAGGACATAGCAAATCCCATGTAGTCCCACTTTTTCAAAGCAGGCTATGTATGTACCACGCCTCCACATTCAAAGCCTCCAAATTCCTCAGATAGAAACGGTAACAGGCAGGATTTTGTTTGAAAATCGGGAACAAGGAAAAAAGGAGATATAAAAGATGCATATGGAACAAAAGCCTTATTCCGATATATACGATACATGGAGACGCTGTTTACATGTGTACCAAGATTAAAACCCCACAGCTTCGGAAAAAGGGTGACGGAAATTTTTTATGTTTGAACATTTTAGAGCGAGAAAATGGAGAAATAAAGCAACGGATAAGCAGCAGCATCATGATTTTATAAACATGATACATCCAGCCATTGTCCAAGTTTCCACCAAGTTTTAACTGTCTAAGGCTTCACAGTTACAGTACAATTGTGACGAAAAGTTTAATCTGAAGTCTGCAAATTGGAGAAGGAGAATAATAGAGAAAGAAACGAATAGACCAGAGTAGCATCATAATTTCAGTATATCTTATACATCCACCACTGTCTGACTGTGTATCAGGTTTCAACTCTCTAGACTTTACGGTTCTGAGCAAAGTGTGACGAAACTTTTTTGTCCGAAGTCTGAAAATTAGAGGGAGGAAGTTGGAGAAATAAAGGAACAAATAAGCAGCAAAATCATTATTATGATATATACCCATTGCCCAAGAGTGTATAAAGTTTCAAACATCTAGATTTCACGCTTACTGAGAAAGGTATTATACAAATTTACATCTGAAGTGGTTGTAGGGTGAAAGCATAACAAAATGACAAAATCAAGGAAAAAGACATAGCAAATCCAGTATAGCTCCCCGCCCCACATCACCTTTTTTCCAAGTGGGCTATAAATACGACATGCTTTAATATACCTTTTTATTTCATAAACGGCCGGCAATGCCATCGGTCAAAACAGTACAAATGCTGTATTTACCCGCAGTAGTAGTACGGCAAATGTCCTTTGGGCATTGTAGACCCTAATCAGACTGTTCTGTTCCGGGTCTGCACTGTTTGCATATGATAATTGTCAGGAACTTTGGTGTACGGAATGTTAGGACATTTACCAAATGCACAGGCTGATCTAAATCTGCGCTGAACGCACATGACTGAGGGTATGTTTTCTGACGTTTTGGCTGATAAAATGAAACAAAAACAAGCTTCATTAAATTTGATAGATTTTAAGACGAAAATACTGCCGATCGCTTATCAGGATGCATACAGCACGTTTGCCTTATTAAATTTAATTGTTCTTCACCTCATACAAATGATGCACAAACTGACACCTCATGAGAAATTGAACAAAATGGATATACGCCAAGAGAAGACTCAGATCAGACTGGGCGGAAGCAAAGGCTGATCTGAGTTTTCGCTGGGCGAAAATGCCATTTTGATGGTTTTGTCATGAGGTGGCTGATATATGTAAAAGACGAGCCATGGTAAACGAGTCATAAGTGTTCAGATAAGATAACACACACACACACACACACACACACACACACACACACACACACACATGTATATATATATATATATATATATATATATATATATATATATATATATACAGTCAAACCTGTCTTAAGCAGCCACCCATGGGAAGCTTAAAATGTGGCTGCTGAAGGCAGGTGGCTGCTTAATACAGTTCAAATATATAAGTATATGAATTTTCGGGCAACTTTCCTCTGGCTGCTTAATACAGGTTGGCTGCTTAATAGAGGTGACCACTAACACAGGTTTGACTGTATATATATATATATATTGCACAATATATGTTAAATATTAAAGCAGGCAGCACGAAGCACAGGCTGATATGACTGGGCACATTAGTCGTTATCATTGCTAAAAAGCTTCTTGAATAATTTAAGGGGAATTGATATGAATACGGGAGAGGGGGATACTGTATTAAAATTGTTAAGTCTCCGTTCTGAAATAAGCGTTCCGTCGGGAGAAATATCCTTTTTTTTCAGAGTAGACCTCTTTGCAGAAAGGACTTAGTGTGTAGAAAAGCAAGAAAGCAAACAAGAAGTCATAAAAATTGACTTCTTTGAACAAACTGGCATCAGAGTGCATCTGGTCTCCTTAAAATGAAACAAAGCTGTCTGGGAGTCGACTACTTTTTCTGTCGACAGATTCATAGGCACTCTGTAGTTAACCCCATGCTCCACCCCTCGCCCTTCCATCTGTTACTCTTATGTGTGCCTGCCGTTGGTTAGGGCTTGTTTGGGAGACGGCTTATTTTTCTGTCGACAGATTCGCGTGCGCTCTGTAATTTCTCCAGTTGCCCTCTGTAACTGTTATTTGTGCCTGCCATTGGTTTGAGATCTGCATAATAGACGGCTACCTTTCATGTTGACAGATTCACGGGCGGTCTGTAATTTCTTCCATTGTCCTCTGTAATTGTGATGTGTTCCTTCCGCTGGTTGGGATCTGTTTGGAAGACGGCTTCATTTCCTGTCAACAGATTCATGGGCGCTCTGTAATTTCTTATATTGTCCTCTGTAATTGTTATGTGTGCCAGTCGTTGGTTGGGATCTGTTCGGGAGATGGCTACTTTTCCTACCGACAGATCAAGGGCGTTCTGTATTTTCTCCCATTGCCCTCTGTAACGTATGTGGACCTGCCGTTTGTTGAGATCTGTTTGGGAGTCGGTTACTTTTCCTGCAGACAGACTCGCGGGCGCTCTGTTATTTCTCCCACTGCTCTCTGTAACTGTTATTTGTGCCTGCCGTTGGTTAGTATCTGTTTGGGAGACGGCTACTTTGCCTGTCAACGAATTCAGATTCGCTCAGTTAATTCTCCCATTGCCCACTGTAATTGTTATGTGCCTGAAATTGGTCGGTAGCTATCTAAGAGATGGTTACTTTTCATGTCGACAGATTCATGGGTGCTCTATGATTTCTTCTATTGCTCTCTGTAACAGTTATGTGGTCCGTTTGGATAAACTAGTATATTTAAAGCGTGCTAAGGTACAAAGTGAGAAGATTGCGAGAATAAGTATGCATATTCCATGTGGCGTAATGTCATTGTAGGCATTATCAAACTGGGGTCTAGTGGGGTAGTTAAATCGAAACACCTTTTTTGGCTTAGTATACTACGTTCATTTCAAATTATGTGTAAAAGCATTAACTTATTCTTCACATCAAGGAACTAGGTCGTAGATGCTTAATGAAATGCAAGCAATTCAGCAACATTAAGTAATTCTTGATAACCGGACAAGTAGGATATTAAAGTAGTGCGTATAATTACCACTACTACGTAAATTCATTCATTTGAAAGAGAAGTGTGACTTAAAAGAA
The DNA here is from genome assembly GCA_964016985.1 of Anodontia alba. Taxonomy (NCBI): domain Eukaryota; kingdom Metazoa; phylum Mollusca; class Bivalvia; order Lucinida; family Lucinidae; genus Anodontia; species Anodontia alba. The sequence continues at coordinate 84,699,072 of OZ024829.1, forward strand.
TGTTAACCTGTAAAATTTAATTTAGCAATAGCTGTTAGGCAAACCAAGACCAGTATTTTATATTTAACAATAAATAGGCAAAGTCTTTTATGACAGCACAATGTAGAGAAACCAATAAGCTTCACTCAAATAAATGCAAAACGCCTTGATTTACTGGCATGCATAGGGCGTGTGATATTAAACAGTGCGATACATTTATTTGCCAACACTGGGTAAATTTACATCAATGTTCTTAGTAGTCTGATATAATTGTTTCATGGTGAATAGCAAAGATCTATACTGCACTGACTTGACTGTCTCGTCTGAAAAGGGAATTAGAATTCATGGATCGCCAGGCTTGCCTTGAATCGCTAGTTAGACCAGTGATTGGTTGGCTTGTTGTGTTTGCCATGCATTGTGCATTATTGCGTTAGCACGTCATGTCGTATGTTTTCTGCTTCATTTATTTTTCAGTGTATAAAAGCAGCGAGAAGGAAAGAAGCATAAGAGTATTAAGTCTTCGAAACCAGATTTGTTTTGGACACTACGCGGACCGAACACATTACTCCATGGAAACCTCGCCCTTAGCCTCGCCCTTAAATTTATTTTTGAAATGCATCAAAACTGAGCGCAAAGTTTCCATGGAGTTAAACTAGTTTAACCCATTGTAGTCTGGAGACCCCAAAAGGATACTTGGCAAACAGTGTTGACCCAGATTAATCGCCGAAGAATTCGGCGTCTGATCAGGTTCTCCACTGTTTGCAAATAGGTCAACCATTTTACTCTAGAAATATCTAAATCACATAGCCTGACATACCTAAAATCCAAATTAGACTATTCCAATATATAGTGCGGGGGATTTCATTCAGTCTACAATGGGTTAAGTTCATCGAAATAGTTTCTGCTGACCATTCAAGGTGGCTGCTCTGTTTCAGTTCTTCTTTATCTGTATGTTAGTTATTGCAACAGTGCCGCTTTGTCTTGTCATTGCGTGTTCCTAATCCCTCCTTCTTTCGGTGCCTCGGGAAGGCTGCAGTTCGTGATTCGGTCTTTTCTTAGTAATTTCATTTATATTTTTCATTGATTGCTATGTGTGCTTGGAACTGGTCACTCGACTTCAACATGTCTGCCTGGCAATGCTAGTTGAACTCACCGTAGTGCAAATTATATTTCATTTCCTTCGGGATCATTCGGCCCATTGTGGTATCTTTGATAATGGAGTTCTGATCATGTATACGCTAGAGGGCGCAAGCATTGTTGCAGACTTCATTATTGCTTATGTAGAGTCTCAATCAAACCGAGGCTCCTGTTTTATAATCTGTTGTATGTTCTGTGTTTCCAAAGACATTTTTTTGACGTTTATTTTACTAGAATGCAGCTGGTGTTAGTGCCGTGTGGCGACCGTAGAACGTCTCCCCGTACTTCACCATAATGAGTTTATATTTCATTTTCTTGGGGATCGTTACGCCCATTGTGGTATCTTCGAAAACGGAGTACTGCTCATGTATACGCTAGATGGCGTAAGCAGCGTTGCAAACTTCATAACTGCTTATGCAGAGTCTCAATAAAACCAAGACTCCAATTTTCTAATCTGTCATCGGTATTTTCCTTGTTTACAAAGGCAATCTTTCTGACGTTTATTAAGCCCCCACTAGCACTTTTCCTACTGACCGTTCCTAGGTGGTTCCTCTGTTGAAGTTTGTCTTTGCTGTGCGTCTGTAGTTTCATATGTGACATTTTTTGTCTTTATTTGTTTCTCATATTTCCTTCTTTCTGTGCCTCGGAAGGGTTGTGCGTCTTCAATGTGGCATGTCCTGCATATCTTCATTTTCTGCCATTGATTGGACTTCTCATCTGAATTCGCCACGCATTGTACGATAATATATACAGTACGACGGATGTTCCAAAAGAATTGTTTATTGTGGCGTTGCTTGCTTTCCACGTGCAATTTGAAACAAATCGGTACATATAGTACGGAATCTAGTATTCAATTTTTGCTAACCGTAGCATCGGAAAGATATACGATTCATTTCGATAAAAAAAGAAAGCCTGGACATGTCTATATATAAAACAACTCTGGAGCAGATATGCATCAAATGCATTTCGAGAGAACTCGTACGTTTCTATGGAGGCCTCAGTTGATACTTAACAATTTTGTTATATATAAAACCTTGTGTATTCTGGTTAAATCATGCAAAAGAAAGAAAACAAATACTCAAAACAGAAAGCAGAATGTTAATTTTCTCATGCGATGATGCAAAAACGACGTCATTAGTGACAACCCGATTGTTTTCCACATTTAAGGGAGGTACCCGATTTTCCTGTCTGACATGATTTTTTTTTTAATTTCGCGTGTAAACTCTGTATTTCAAATAAACCTTCTCCCGTTTCCTATAGCCTATATTAGAAGGTAAACATAAATGGATTAAACCAAAAATATTCGATTTTTCATCCAATATGGCCGCCGCAATAAACCTGAAAGAAAACGTTTGTTTGCAAATTTTATGATACCATTTTGAATGACACATTTTAAATTTTACCAGACATCTTTCGTGCTTATGGTTTTTTGATAAAAATATTCGTATAGGAACCTGTCCAAAATGCAGTTAGTTTCGCTAATATCTAAGCTATATATATACAACAATTCAGCCGTATATCTTTCCGATACTAGTATTACGTTTTTTTGTTTTTTTTTTTGCCGGGATCCAGCTGGCACAAGTCATGTTTCTCTGTTCTTGTGTTGTTTTGATCAAAAAAGACTCTTAGAATTGTGTTTCAAAGGATTTCTGTCGATAAATTGGATAGCTTTACACTGGTAACTTTGTTTCTTATTTGTGGACTGTTTTTTTTTTTTTTTTTTTTTTTTTTTTTTTTTTTTCGAACCGAGACACAGTTGTTAAATTATGATGATATAAGAGTTTGTCAGCAAAATTATATGGGCGCTGCCATGTTTATATAGTCTATTTAATCCTAAAAATGGCTCCCAGCTCCGAAAGAAGATATCGCTCATGGGTCACGTTCCGTTATATTGTATCTATACTGAACAAAAAAGTTATGGCAGACTCTGAAATCGACAATGAAAAGAAAAGAAAGATAAGTGCTCTCAGCAGTACAAGCGAGCTAGACACAAGCAGTGGTAGTCCGAGTATTTTGCTAAAGAAAAAGAAGAAACGTAAGAGTAAGAAAGGGAAAAAGGAGAAACGAGTTGTATTTGATACAGAAAATGTTAAACAACAGAGTGAAGGTAGCATGGCTGAGCCGCAAAAAGTGCACCACCGAAATCACCACCGCCGGATATATCGCCGGATATATCGAGACAACTTGCTGAAATAAACAGAAAACTGACGAATGTCATTACGAAGGGCGACGGTAGCCTTCGCGACATGATAAAAAAATCTCTTCCAAGAAATGAAAGACGAGTTCTTGAAATCAGTCTCCCACAAAATTGACATTCTAGAGGGAAAGTTGTTTGAAAAAGATAAGGAGAAAGATTATCTGAAGAAGGAAATCGCTGATCTGAAAACTGACATAGATAGCAGGAAGGCAGAAATACAAGATTAAAAGGCAGAGAAGGAAAACCTTATATGTCTGATAAAGAAAAATGCTGAGGCGGCAGAGGAGAAAATAAATGATTTAGAGCAGTACAGCAGAAGAAATAACCTCAAAATTAACGGTTTAGCAGAGTCGGAAGGAGATGAAACAGCGGAAATGACGGCTGGAATTGTGATTGATAAACTCAACAGTGTGATTGGTGGTCTGAATCTCAGAAGAGAAGACGTTGATATAGCTCATTGGCTGGGCATTAAAAAGAAGGGAAAACCAAAACCTGGTGAGACAGTGCGACCAAGAAGAATAATAATAAAGTTTAATTCCAGGTACAGAAGAGACGAGATTCTGAGAAATAGAAAGTTATTTAAAGGGACTGATATATTTGTGAATGAAGATCTAACAAAAATAAATCAGTTGGTGCTGTAATGTGTCAGAAAAAAAAAATGAAAGACGAAGTCGGGAAAGCGTGGACAAGGAACGATCGTATTATGTATGAAAACAAGACTGGTGACGGTACTGAAGTGACATATCCAGAATTTCAAGATTGGATTGATCTCGCATGGCCAGCAAAAACAGAAAACAAAAAATAAATTGAACGCTTAGATATGTGTATACATGTGTCTAGAAACGTGGGAATTCAATAATTTTGATATCTCGTGTGACACTTCTCTCTTGTAGAAAACTATAACAAAAACTAGTAATCCATTTGTGCGTCTGCGTGTGCAGACTTTGGTGGTTATTTGTGTATTCTGTCTGACAGACGTACATATATGAGTGCATTTGTCGTTCAGTAAATACATCGATGTAGGCAAATGAAGCGTGCGCAGACGTATACATGGAATCCTAGTTTAATCTCTGTCAAAAATAAACATATGCATCAGCTTTGATTTAATCATTTTCATCCTTTTTCAGCTGCGTATGAATGAAAGCAATGTTTCCGTTCCACATATCACACATACATGTTGAAAATCATTAACTATTAATTATTAATTTATTAATTAACTAATTAATCATTAATTATTTTGCATGTGCATTCCCGAAGTGAATAATGTAAGTCTACACATTTAAACAATACTTTGCTTTGGTAAGGTCTTTGCCGTTACGTCAGGACCTTCATACATTACCTGCTAGTACTTATATTTTAGGAGGTACGTAACTTTCCATTTGCAGAATGTTTATTGTACCTGTATAAACGGTGAGGAGTGTCGTGGAGAGACCTACTAAATGGTATATATGAAACGCCAAAGGCGCATATGGGACTGCGCACGAATGCAGTCTGACTAGCGCCTTTGGTGTTTCTATTTGGACAGTAAGAGCACGTAAGCTGCTTAATATTGAACGTTGAGACCAGAAGACCTGTAACGACTGCCCGCATGCCAGTGAAGGGATATTTTCTCACGGCACTCGTGCATTAGTTATCATGATTAATTTGAGGTGTATAACAGTGCTATGTCTGGGGAAAAGTCAGACATATGATCATAAAATATCTACATTATTTCTTCTTATGGTAACTGAGGGAAAGTCTGTACGATTGGCAGTTCATGAATATAGTTACGCAAGCTGATACAATATACTCGTATGAATAGGAGTGTAAACTTTTATGCATCTATAGGTGTGGCATATGTTGGCCGTGACGCGGGATAGTGGTATTTTCGCCTGCCGTAGAGACATAATTCAAAAGCACACGTACAAACATCTAGTTGGGCTAGATGTTTGTACGTGTGGCCTGAACTGTTGTCTGGTTCGGTGTCACATGTATGTGGACAGCGCAGGCTCTGGCGAGACTGCGCCGGAACTTTCGCTGTTCACGCATGCGATAATTGCCATTGTCACGTGTGCCGGCTTATATGTGTTTTTTTTTTTTCTGTCACCACTTGAAACAGAAGATATGTTGTATTGCTGTTTAACCACAAATGCATGTACACTGAGTGAATAATTACTGTAAACTGAATACAGAAGAGGTCCAGGCGATTCGCACGCCTGAAATACTGGTGTAATAACGGTCCTTTATTTAAACAATGTGGTTTTGTCGTGTATTGGTTTGGTCCAAAGGGTGCATACAAAATGATAAACAGTGAAATGTCCTAATCAGACTGCTGATTTAGGAGCTGTCTAATCCTGATTCACACGGTTTGCCTAAACCCGTATGTCAGAAAATTTAGGACCATTACAGTACAACGGTTAGTGTTGCAGATACAACAAAACACAATTTATGGCCGGCGGTCGCGAACGGTCAATGGGGTCGAGGAGCGTGGATCATGTACATGTCTCCGTCTGCCAAAAAAAAAAAAAAAAAATAAAAAAATAAATAAATAAATAAATAAGTAAATAAATAAAACAACAACAACAAAACAAAAACAACAACAACAAAAAAAAACAACAACAACACGGTTTTCTGTTTGTCAAATAGACCCCGCTACCACACACACCCTTAAGATGGGCCCTCGTTCGTCGATCGCATTCTTCTTGCGAGATTGCTGTCTATCTCCTCATTTAAAACTATCTGAAACATCCCTGCACGTAACATGAGCAACTCTAAAAGTGTACAGCATTGCAACAACGTTGAAATCGACATTGTTAGTTTCTGTGTTGTTTGGCTTTGCGTGCCTGCTTGGCAGGATGATAATACTTCAAAATAAGCTATTACGTTGTAGTATACCCAGCAGGTGGACGGCATTTTGAGCAGCGAAGGACTGGCATTGATTCGGCGCCTTAAACCGCGAATCAACGTTGACTCAATGTTGCAGTGTGCTTGTGAACCTTCTGTTTTACTTGACCGCTCATCTCTCGGGGTGGGGTTGTGTGTGGGTGGGGGGGGGGGAGGGGGAGGGGAGGTACTTTCTATATATGGCAAGGTACGGATGTGCGAGCCGAATGGCCCCCTTTTTCAGCGCTGCTGATTTGGTTCTGGGTTAGTCGATCGAAACTACCCCAAAATCAGGAAAGCCAAAGTTTGCATTCTTGGTAAGCTTTCTGCCAGGTGGGTGCCTCATTTGTTGACTGATGGTCAAAAGAAGCAGAGAGTTTTAGATTTAAAATATTTGCTCAAAATATTTCCCAAATAAAGAGATCTGCGATAGTAGTCACTGGCGATGAAATTTGTATCCATTATTTTGAATCTGTTAATAAGGTTAACAATAAAATATGTGCTAACAAAAGCAGCAAAAGACCAGGGCCCAGTTGTTCGAAGCTAACGATGTCGTTAGTTAACGATTCGTTAAAATTTACATCCAGTGATACGCAAATATGCTGAAATGTTTTGCTGAAAAACAATGTGAGTAGCTTTTGCAGTGCTAAAGCTACTCACATTTTTTCAGCAAAAAATATAAGAATATTGTGTATTAAATCGCGAAAACAGTTAATGAAATGATCCTTCACGAGCTCGTTAAGCTAACGACGCTTTGAACAATTGGGCCCAGTAGTTGCTAATCGCACTTTCAGTTCAAAGAAGTTTTGCACGCAATCTTCTTCTCTGGTGAAGGCGTTGCAATACAGGCGCCAATGGAAAATGGCAAAGGATTTCCTGGAAAATACTACAAAGATGAGGTATTGAAAAAATTGAAAAACAAAAAAAAAAAAAAAAAAAACTGTCAGAAACAACCCCTAGTTTCAAACGAGTTTCAAACACGTCCGACTTCTACATTTCTACTTGATAATGCTCCATCCCATACGTCTACCATTGCTACAATTATTTTGTAAAATGAGAGGGTAACAGCTATACCATACCTCCTTATCCACCAGACCTTGCCCCTTGTGACTTCTTCCTTTTTCTGAAACTGAAAACATTCGTCGCTGGACGGAGGTACCGGTTCAAACAGGCACTTGGATCTGCCGTATACAAGTACCTAAATCAGCGTACCGTAACGCATTGCGGAAGTGGATTCATCAACTTAGATTATGCATTCCCTGTCATTGGAACTACTTTGAGGGCATGAAATAAAAAAAAAAAAAAAAAAAATGATTAATTACAATTTGAACGTTCCCTGTTAAAATAAACAATTCGTTTGGAACACCATTCGATTGATTTTTTCTGCACTATTGTTGTTTTTTAGTACATATTCACATGCAAAATGATCAGTGGCATTATTTAGATTATTATGTTCTCCAAACACATCACGAAAACATGCCTATATAATGTTGACACCCCTTAAACCCCACTTTCATATAATAAAACTGGGGTTTCCAGGGGTTTTACATTATTTTCTTATTTCTGCTCAAAAACATAGATTGTGGTACTCGTTAGAACCGCCTCGCCGAGGCGGTTCTAACGAGTACCCACAATCGATGTTTTGAGCAGAAATATGAAAAATATTCAGAATTTTTCTCCGAAAATTTTCATTTTTGGTGGCAAAATTTTCAGTATATTTTAATAGGCTTGTTTTCGTAATGAGATCTGTGTAGCGCAAATTAGTTCTAGAAATGATTACCAAATTAAGGGGACTGAATACACTTGACGTACTCTCCGCTAATTTGTTCAAGGGGTATAACTTTTAGGACTTTCTGTTTGCGTCCCTGCACACCAAATCCTTTCTTGAAAAGGGTCTACTCTGAAAGAAAAGAAATTCCTTCTTTTTGGAGTAGACCCCTTTTTAAGAAGGATGCAAAAGCAATTTTAAAAGCGTTGCCTCCCTTGAAAATGAATGTTCTCATGTTGGATGCAAAACAGTTAAGTTTTGAAACCTCGTTTTACATTTTCATACCATTTTGAAGACCCAAAGTACCGAACACATGATATCGATATATGTTCCAACATAACACTTTTATTTCACTAGTAATTTGTGAAAATAGTTCAGAATTCAGAGGTATTGTTAAAGGTAAGAATAATGTGAAAATCTTAGGATAATATACCTTCTGTCTCTATAAAACATATGTAGTGGGTACTCATTAGAAGAGCCTTGCAGAGGCACTTCTAATGAGGTTCAACAGCATATCTTTTATGGAGAAATTCAGAATTTTATCTCAGAATCCTTAACAAGTTCTCTGAAATTTCAAGCCAAACGATCATCTAACATACGAGAAAACTAAAATGTATACCTCTAAGCATCTTAGCAGGTCAGTTCATCTCCGAGACCTTCAAGGACATATTGTCTGACATTCTGGGAAACACATGCCATATTCATCGCAGGTGTCAGAACAAACCCAATAGCAATTTCCCACCTTTGTCACACTGCGACCGTCGAGGTGCTTGGCATCAGAACCCTCCAGCAAGTCAGCAGCCATTAAAACGGCAACCATTAAAAACAGCGTCAAAAATCTGTAAGAGTAACCACAATCGATACACTTCGGTGTAGTCATTCTTTGTACCTCGTCTCTCCTTCCTTTGAAAAGGTGGTGCTTCGTGATTGTTGCATTTCCTGGGTATCTTCACTGATATTTGTGCAGAATGGAAGCAAAACAAACGAACTCCCTCTTTTGAAAGCAAAGCTGTTGATGTACATTCCTGTATATGCAGCGTAATTGCTGATGCAGAGATTCGCTTCGCGATCGATTAATGGCCAAATCTGTACCATGTAGCACACCAAATTGTAATTACTATCCACCATTTGGTGCCTAACGTACAGAGAGGGTCCTTATGTCATATGCGAATAGCGAAGGCCCTAATAAGATTTGAGCTGTCTGATTAGGGCCTTCTCTGTTCGTCCTAATATTCTAAAGTATGTATTGATTCTGTAAGCGGGCGACGAAGGTCCTGATCAGACCTCGCCAATGCGCAGGCTGATGTAGGCCTTTGCTATCCGAATAATTGTATAAGGGCTATTTTCATTTATTCCGTTTTCCAGATATTACTACTGTGATTACCCCTTTCAAGTACAGTGGTGTTAAATTCTTACCAATAATGATACGGTGATGCGAGCTTCTTTGCCCGGGAGCATTTCTTATCTTAACACATGAATAACAAACTTGCCAGCAAAACGTTCAGTCGAAATGACGCCACTAGCTATTAACGATTCGATCTAGTGGAAAACACTAAACTGAGAAGCAATAAACGTTTGGGTCTGGTTATATTGCAGTGTAAAACTGTGTGAAGAATACCATAGTTTCCCTAGATATTTGGACACATTACCTCCTTACCATGTTTGCTCTTTACGTTTTTCAATCATTATTTATCCTAAATTTTGGACACGTTATCGCCTTACCATACTTGCTCTAAACTTTGAGCAAGTCTATTATAATACATTTGGATTCATCTAAAAACCTTTGGATTAGTGTAAAACAATGTAGACCCTGATCAGACAGTATCGGGTTGGGGTCTACACTGTTAACTCAGGGCTGTCTGTAATACTTTTTAAGACAAATACGGTTTGCCATATAGGCCATGTCGTGCGAAAACGTGTCCTTGGGCATATGCAGACAGCGAAGGCCCAGATCAGCCTGCGCATCCGTGCAGTCTTAACAGGGACTTCATTTCCGCTTATAGAATCATTGGGTACTTTAGAACATAATGAAGTATAGCTAAGTTCTTGATCAGACTTGATATTACCTCTGGCTGATCTGGACCTTTACTAATTGCATTTCTCAAAAGGCACATTTTCTCATGTGAGGCTCATGTTAAGAATTGCTTTGCTGACTGATCATCGTTACAAAGCACCGAAGAGTTGTTCTGACATATCTAGCTTTATGATCACCTCACTGGGAAAAAGGGCTGATCAGTCTGCTAGCCGTTTAGTTATATGTTCTAGCTTAGATATTCATTAGGGGATAACTGCATTCAAATTTGTCATTTGGGAAGGCAAATAGGCGGTTTTACGGTCACAAATTACGTTTTACGGCTCCGCCATAACTGCATTCAAATTTGTCGTTTGGGGAGGAAACCGGCGGTTTTACGGTCGGAAATTTCGTTTTACGGCGACGCGTCAGCGGAGCCGTAAAATGTAATTTGCGACCGTAAAACCGCCGCTTTACTTCCCCAAGTGACAAATTTGAATGCAGTTATCTCCATTCTTATGCATTTATTCATTTTGTCTGTTGAAAAAATGTACTATTTGCACAAAGCGACAAGTGCTGTGAGCTGCGTAAAACCAAATGCCAGCCAATGAGAAGCGACGTTACGTGATGAAGTCGGATTTCCGACAGTATATCGCAATTTTTTGACGTTATCCAATCAGACGTCACGTTACATACGCAAGTACATTAGAATATTCTTTCGTACGTCTTCTCCGTATCGGAGCAAAAATATTGAAGATATCCAGAAAAGACACAATCACGAAGCACAGACTTCCCGAGGCACATAACGAAGGAGACAAAAGTAACAATGTAGACAAAACAAACGAATATGAAACCATGGCGCACGGACAAAGAAGCACATGCAACAGAAGAACCGACTTGGAAAGGTCAATAGGAATACTACTGTGGCGTGGGGTGGGGGTTGGTTGGGGGCTGGGGAAGGCTTAAACTAGTTTTACTCGCGCGAAACCATAACCTTAATTCTGATACAGCTCAAAATTACAAATATATGTACGGTCTACACAGAAGTTCTCTACATCATTCACAGTAAAATATATATAATCAAAACCATTGATGAAACAAAGCAAATGACTCAATGGCGATCAGAAGCCAGAACAAGTTGGGGAGGGAGACGTCATTTACTCTGAGGACTGATCCATCGTCGTGCAATGAAGGAGGGAAGTAAAGTGATCAACCTTAATTGGGTGAAAAACTATGCATACTGTTTGCCGCAGAATATCTATGCTGCAATTGCATACTTTGTTTTGTCGCACTTTCTGAACTTCATAATTGTTTTGCGTATAGAAAGACTTGAATTTGATGATTATCACTAACTGAGTGCGAGAATAAAAGAAATAATATAAAAGATGAGCAAGATCAAAAGGATTAAGAAAGACAAACGGAAGAAAAGAGCGAGAAAAAAAATAGATACAATATAGTCTCTAGTTTATTGAGTCGAGAGTGCTCTGTTTTTGGTTTCGTTATAAAACTGTATGTCAATTTCAAAAGAGCAAGTAGTGATAGCATCACGAAAACATGCCTATATAATTTTGCCCCCATTAAACCCCACTTTTATACAGTAAAACTGGGGTTTACAGAGGGATACATTATTTTTCTTATTTCTGCTCAAAAACATAGATTGTGGGTACTCGTTAGAACCGCCTCGCCGAGGCGGTTCTACGTACCGAGTACCACAATCTATGTTTTGAGCAGAAATATGCTCAGAATTTTTATCTGAAAATTTTCATTTTTTTTGGTGGTAAAATTATCAATATATTTGAATGGGCGTGTATTCGTAATGGGAGTCAACGGAACCAGCCAGTACAAATGACAAGTGGTCTAGAGATTGGATTTTCAATTAAATAATAAGATAGTATGTTACATTGAACATGTTTGTTGCAAACCAATATCATGGCGTAACAAGATTAATACGATTTATGTTCCATTTACTGCATATTAAATATAAGTAACATTTACGAAATAAATACGGAGGTCACTAAACGGTCTTATTCATAGAACTCAAACCTCCTAAAATGCAGTATAAGGATTTAATTACATGAAACTGAAACGGCAATACACAACAGCACTTCACTGGAAACAGAATGAGCAACGTGCAAACAAGAAAGAAATACAACAGAAATACCACATTTGAAAGAACAGCAGTAGCAATGTAGGAATTTAAAACTAGTTATGAATATCCAACAATCGTTCTTAATCCTGATACAGCTCCGCTCACACAGTTATTCGACAAAGTCGGTTAAACTCATTTGCTGACACATGAATATAAATTACCTGTATAGGAGACTGTACGTGCCTTGAAGCGATGATTAATCTCATTAAACGTATAATTATTTATTTATTTTGTTTTTCTTTTTGTCAAATCCTTTATTTCATCTTTCATTGTATGCAATTAAAAAAAAAAAAAAAAAAAAAAAAAAAAACCGATTTGCAATATGATTTTCAAGTTCACGCAAAAAATAAGTTTTGAAAACCAAATAAAACCTTCTCTGTTAAGAATATCTATTTCATAAAGTCAATGATGTACATTGCCTGAAAGTGTTGTCGTAAGATCTAATAAACAATGTTCGTATTTTAAGCAATCTAAGCAAGTTATCTTTTGGCGTATTTAAATCATTCTGTGACAGGTAATGTGGTTTCAAAAAGTCAAACTTAAGTACGCTTCTTCCATTTATCTCTGTTTAAACTGAATGATTGGCTTTCAAGGTTGTCACGGGTATGTTTATGTGCACCATAATTTGGGTAGTTTATGTTACTTAATCTTAACCATCCGTTAGGTCTTATCCTACTTGATCAGCCCTAGCACCTACCAAATTGTAAAAAGTATCTTAGACTACTATTTTCGCCGCTTATCTTCTTTTTGAAGACGATTTTAAGATTAATTGTAATTTGGATACCCCTATAAGTTCATTTACTAATAAATGGATCGCCCGACAGAGAGAAAACAAAACTAAATTTTGCAGCATTATGATGAAGAAAGATGTCGGCTGGACTACAAATTAGAAGCCAGAGCAGACCACAACCAACTACAACTACAACAACGGTGATGCCGACCACAGATAAATACCGTCAGGCAGAAGCCTTTTGTAATAGTCGAGACATGTGAAAATGTGTCTTATTTTATACTTATCAATAATACCGCTTTCAAACCATGAAGTTACAAAAATCAGCCGAGTATCGTTTTTTCTTTTTTGTTTTTTTTTTTTTCAGAACCCCTCATTCGGGGACGGCCATGTTAACATGGACGTCGTAACGTTCTTGTGACACGAATCTTCAACTGCTCCTAACTGCCATTAAAGTTTTATTTAGAATTGTATGAGAAGACTTATTTTATTATTTTAAAATAAGGCTTCATATTTAATTTAACGTTTCATATGACATGTCAAGTATCATTTCCTAGGAAATTAAAAAATAAATAATAAATAAATAAATAAATAAATAAATAAATAATAATAATAATAATAATAATAATAATGTGCAACGGCTAGTATGTGATTTGAGCCGAAACGTCTTTGATCTAGTATCAACACTTTGGCAGCCTACTATACATTGACTGACTACCTGTGACGTCACCAAATGGACGACCGACCACGTGATTCTCTCTCTCTCTCTCTCTCTTTCTCTCTCTCTCTCTCTCTCTCTCTCTGGCTCTAGCTGTCCACCAGTCAATATCGTTGACGATGTTAAAGGAAGCCAGATTGGAGCCATATTTCAGATAAGTTAATAGCTATTCAATAGAATATCTAATGTCTTCGCTGCCCAAATTAAGAAGCATTTGATCCTTGATAAACTCTATGTACAGAACGCTCAGTGAATTGTCTTAGCAGACTGTTGATATATGCCGACTGATCTTAGACCACTGGGCACACATCTTAGACCACTTGGCACACATACATCATATGTTTGCTATTCAAGTGCATGTCAGCCAGGGCCACTGTAAACTTCAGCATATGATATGTGCAAATAGAGAAAGTAATAGGACAAAACGTGCCCCATGCTCTGTCGCTCTTCCAGCAGTTTTCAGACTTTAGACATATCAACAGATGAATGTCTTCAAATATTATGATAAGTATGGTGAGAAGTTAAGGTGCCCAAATATTTTGGGTAATATAAGGTACTGTGCGACTGCGCAGACAGACCTGAGTCTTTGCTGATTGCTCATCTCACACCGTTTGTTTTACTGTAGCCCTGATTTCTCATTCAACACACAACGTCGCTTCGGCATCACTGCGACGTCATTACCCCAGCTAGCATTCTACGTAAATCTACATCGGGCCGTCATCGGCCCGTCAGCTACCCTGACGGGCCGATGACGGCCCGATATAGATTTACGTAGAATGCTGACTGGGACGTTGCGACGACGTCGGGGGAACGTTGTGTGAAAGCTAAATAGTTCATATTACCTTTTTCCCGATACAACATCTGCCATTTTTGCCTACAGATACTTTATGACCTTCTATATCCTAAGCCTTTGTTCGAATGAGACTCATTACAAAATTTGTTGCTTTCAATTACAGTCCGAATCTGCGTTATGCTGTTATTATGGGGGTCGTATCAATTGAAAATGTACCTTCGAGCATTTGCGAAATCCGAACACACCAACTTGAGCCGAGGAACAGCATTTCCTACAAGTTTGCATCTGTTCCCAGCGAAAACAGATGAGTCTGCGCATTCGCGGAATCTGATCAGAGTTTTTTCAGGACACACTGTGGGTAGTCAAGGATACAAAGCGTCTTCAGGCGGACTGCGAAGACTCTGGTCAGTCTGTGCGGATGCGCAAGTTCGTCTGAGTCTTTGCGGGGCTCACATGCAAACGTGTAGGATATGCTTGCCCCAATTCATTTATCATGTACATCCGCACACTCACATCAGAACAATTACTGTCCACTAATAAATTCTAGAGTATCCTATGTTACTGTAAGCGTACACCAAAAATATGTGAAAATACCGAAGAAACGCCACCGCCATGAAGCACAGCCTTCCCGAGGCAACAAAAGAAGAGATGAGGAACAAATAAAGACAAAAAGAAGCTCCACATATGAAACCATCGACGCACTAATAAGAACTGCAACAAAGAAAACGCCTTGGAACGCCCAGAAGAAAATCTGCTGGAGGTAAGGCTGGTACAATTTATCGGATAATCGATTAATTGATCGATAAATACCACAAAAACGATTATCACTACAGATTTGCTTATAATCGATCATTTTATTTCTGTGTCTGTTACTTTACCGTATTGACCACTTGTATTCAAACACATCAACTCCTTACCAAACTTAATCTAAAATTAGAATAAATACAATTTACTACCAAATGTTGTGTCTAAAAAAAGCTGAATCAGTGGCAAACAGTGTAATTCCTGATGAGACGCCGCGTTTGCGGCGTCTCATCTGGGTCTACATTGTTTACTCAGGCCTGTCTGGCCAAATACAGTACAGAGTAACATATGTTAAGAGTCAAGCTCAGATAGACAGGTGAAAATATGACCAAATCTTCAATGATAACTAATCGATTATCGATCACAATGACATGACTGATAATCGATTATCTTTTCAGCTGTGATTAGCCAGCCTTAGCTGGAGGCTTAAACCAGGTTTACTTGCACAAAATCTCAACCTAAAATCGGATGCAGACCCAGATTATAAATATATGTTCAGCCCCCGCATAGAGGTACTCTACCTGATCTGTGAAACAGCACGGTGAAACGCATATACATGTTATCAATACACTGTACTGAAACAAAGCAAAAGGTTCAATGGCGGTCTGAGAGAAGAACTCAAGAACCGCATAATTAAAAAGGGAACCATAATTGGGTTAACAACTACGCATGTTGTGGGCCGCAGAACATCCATATTGTAACCATTTTCTTTTGTAGCGAGTGCCAATCTTTTTAATTGTTCCTAAAAATCAATTTCGCCAAAATCTGTCTAAATTTATAGACTAAGTCGCAATAAAACTCAGGTTCGGACAAGACAATAATTTTCCAGTAGTAACTTCTCGTTACGAAAACACGTCTATTCAAACATACTGAAAAGTTTACCACCAACCAATAAAAAATTTCAAATAAAAAAAATCTGATTTTTTTTTCCATATTTTTGCTCAAAAGATAGATTTTGGGTACTCGTTTGAACGGACAAGACACTCATTGTCCAGTAGTAACCTCATTACCAAAACACGCCTATTCTATACTGAAACTTATACCAACGAAAACTGAAAATTTTCAGATGAAGAATTCTGATATTTTTTTCCTATTTCTGTTCAAAACATAGATTGTGGGTACCCGTTAGGACCGCCTCGACGAATAGGTTCTAACGAGTAATCACAATCTATGTTTTTTGAGCAAAAATAAAAAGGCATATATTGTAAGACATATATTGTATAACCATGCAAACTCCAGTTTCACCATTTAAAAGTGGGGTTTAAGGGGGTCAAAATTATGGCGTGTTTTCGTGATGTAGAGTATTCCATGATTCTGTAGGCGTACAGCAAAGGTACAAAGAAGTGTATTCCAACTACTGTCTTTTAGATATCACTTGGGGAGATGTTTATGCGTCGCGTTTTATCTTAAAAAAAAAAAACACACACACAACAAAACACATTTTGTTCTGGTTTATCATAGGTATCGCTCTTCCGCCGACTGAGCTGGGCTACCGTTCACAATTGCTATGAATTCACGGTTTATCATGTAAATCCATCCATTCATACACCCTCCGATGCCTCCACCGATCCATTAATCCATCCATCCATTCATTCACGGATCCACCCACCCTTCGATCCATCCACCTATCCGTCTACCTTTCCACTCACTCATCCATCAATCCATACATTAGTTCATCCATCCATCCATCAATCGATCGATCCATCCGATTCATCGATCGATCGATTGATCCATCCATCCATCCATCCATCCATCCAACGTTCATCCACCCATAGTTATGCACTCGTCCATCCCATTTTCCATCCATCCATCCATCCACCTTCCCATCTCAAATCAATCATTCAGTCATCCATTCGATTTTCTATCCATCCATCCATCCATCCATTTACTCATCTATAAAACCATCAATTCATTCATTGCTCCATCTATCCATCCAATGATCGACTTATCCATCCCATTTCAATACATCATATCCGCCCACACATCCATCCATGGATGAACACGACATGCTTTCGTCCTTTTCCATACTTTAGAGAGATAAAATACAATTCAGATGCAACGTCAGGAAATGTACCTACAGACATGCGCACCCAAAGATGACTTAAATCAAACTGCGTATCCCCGCTGTCTGATCAAAGTCTTCGTTGTCCGCATGACGAAACTTCGCATCCTTACTATCCAACATGCGCCCAGTGAAGATCCTAATCAGACTGCGCTGATCTTAATGTTTGCTGAGACCACATGTCCGATTGTACGTTGTCTGACGTTGCAGCTCAAATATATAGTTACATGTAGTCTGAAAAGGAATCGATCCATTTAGATGTGCTACAACACAGACTTTTATTACAACTTGATGTTAATAAAAAGCAACAACACCTGCGTTCGTTTTCTTTTTTTTTTTTTTTTTTTTTTTTTTTTTTTTTTTTGATACAATGAAGTAAAATCCCAATACTATTTTTCAGGGTGCCTACCACTTATAGCTTAAGAGGAGCTTCAACGGTAAACGAATGAACAGGTAGTCTTGCACTTGTGTGGGTGTATTCCAGGAAAAGGGTCATATTGAAGCTTTACTGCTAAAACACATGAAACTGAGGTACCAACTTGCATGGATTCAGTCCCATCCCTTCTGGATAGAGACTACTGCTGACTTTTCTTTGTACATTATATACATTCCTGTGAAAGTTCTGACGCCCATAGATTGTTTGTTTGAAAATCAAAGTATAAACACTAGGTACAATCGAACTTCAATGGCTGGAACATCATTGGGACCATGGAAATTTGATCGAGATATGGGTAGTTCGAGCCACTGACGGTTAATTATGGCGCAAGGTCAGAAAGCAAATGGTGATTAAATAGGGATTGTTTTCCGATTTTCTATATAAAAAATGTATGTTGGGTGTAGTCATTAGAATCGCCTCGATGAGGCGATTCTAATGAGTACACACAACATACAATTTCATGATAAAATCAATACAGTTACCTAAATATTTGTTTTCTCAACCTACCGGAAGAATTTTATAGGGACTAAAAAACGAGTTCGAATGATCCATGATGAACGAGTCATCGGTGTTCGAGCTATTGAAGTTTTACTTTACTTGACAGACAGCAATCCGTCCGAAAAAAAAGCACAAGCAGAAAATACAGTCGAATCTCGTTATCTCGAATTCCAATTGACTCTCTGGAATGCTTCGAGATATCCGTACCTCGACATATCAGATTAGCAGAGTTCAGGAAAAAATAATTCGATTAACCACATTTAATAAATATTATGTGAATTGGACTCTTGAAATTAGAGATATATTGAATATATTGTGAAAAAGAGGAGAAATTGCTCCTAGGAGCAATTTCTCCTCTTTTCCACAATATTTTTACCTATTGTTAGATTTTCATGTTAAGGCAGGGACCAGATTTTTCCCTTCGAGATAAGCGGTTATTCGAGATAAGCGAGTTCGATATAGTGAGAGACAACTGTATGTGATAGGTTATATGACATGTAAGAAGTTCCCGTGTCTTTGACTGACCCTTTATTGTTAACCAGGTATCGACCGGTGTAAAGACAATATATTCTCAAGATGACTTCCAGTTTCATGTAAAAAGCAACCACTCAACACCTATACTTATGCCCATCACTGCTGCAGAGCCGCATAAAGTGTATATTTTGTACCCATTCTGGCAATAAAACATGTACGAAAAGATCTAAAAAACAGGGAAAAATATGAACCTCTTTATTATATATCTACAATAGTATGTGTCTTTGACTGACCTTATATTGTTAACCAGGGACGAGTTGAATAAGGCGAGCGTTACAGAGCGCTTTGTAGCGCTTCGCAATGCAACGGTACGTTACCAATAAGCGCTTCGTAGCGCTTTGTAACTGTGTTCGGAGCTGACTCGCTATATGAAACAGACTGTTGCACAGCAACGAGACAAAGCAAAATGGCAGCGCCCGACGTAGTCAGCGTCCGTTTCAAGAGATGAAATGTTTCTTTTTTATTTTATTGTCCTTAGACGACGTGCATTGTGCAGAAATGACCATAGGACACAAAACCAATCGCTGAAGCAAGTTTTTTTTTTTACGAGAAATTCATAGTTTGAAAATCGTGTCATTTTAGCAGACATTTTAAAAAGCGCTCCAAACAAGCGGGCCGTTGCATAGGAAGGACAAATCGCTACAGAGCGCTACATGAAAGCGCTTTCCTTATGCAACTCACCCCAAGTCACGACCGGTGTAAAGGCAATATATTCTCAAGATGACTTCCAGTTTCATATACAAAACAACCACGAAAGACCTCTACTGCAGAGCCGCATAAAGTATACATTTTTGACCAACTCTGGCAATAAAACATGTACGAAAAGATCTAAGAAAGAAGAAAAAGTTATGGAACACTTTATTATGTATCTACAATGGTTTGTGTCCTATGAAATCTAATAGCCAATGACCTTTATCCAATATGCAATTCATTTTGAAGGGCGACACTTTCCGTGTACAGTACCTAAAGCAGCGGCTATTAGTTATTTTGATACAGGATAGTCCACATTAGCACAAACTGTCTCCAATGACCGTGCGAACTTAAAAGCACCGCACTAATACCGTATTACCCAAATACTGGATGCCTTAACTACTTGTTATATTTGTCCTAAAATAAAAACAGGCCTTTCTTCTACGTGCTGATGTATTTTGCTGGATGAGTGACAAAATGTGCAGACTGGATCAGAACGCAGCATTGTATCTGGGTCTACTCTGTTTGCACAGGCCTATGCATCCGAATACTTAGGGTTATTACGGCAGTCTGCGGAGTAAATGTGAACTGCACTAAATGAACTGCGCTATGAAAAGGCGTTTCTTGATGGTATATGAGGACAATATCAGCCAACAAAGCCCTACAGTCTTATCAGGTTCTTTGATAAAGTTCTATATAGTCTATAGCAGCCACTCATTCTGTTAGCAAGTACTTCGCGTAGTTCAATGAGTGTTTGGCTGTCCGCATATGAATGCACCGAAGACACTTTTTCCCGAGGCGAGTCACGTATGAAAATTGGAACATTAATTTCAAGTATTATACTTTTATTTGAGATGGCTTAATATCTAGAAAATGTCAAAAGTTACATACTTGCAAACGTTTTAGTACCTAATTACCGTAATAAACCTAAGTATTGGGACATACGGGCTTGTGCAAACAGTGTACACCCAGACCAGACGCCGCAGAACGCGGCGTCTGGTCTGGGTGTACAATGTTTGCCATTAATCCAGCAATATTTTGGACACATCATTAGGTAGTGTAGTGGGCGTTTTTATGTTTGGGACAAGTATGATAAGTAGTCAAGACGTCCCAATACTTAGTGTTTATACGGTATGAAACAAACAGTCAGATATGCTTCAACTGCAGAACGTTCACTAACTATTAACAGAAACAAGCAAATCAGGTACTGTATCGCTTGATCAGCGTAGTGCTAAAACGTGTCTTTAAGTGCTGCATAAATCCAGGCATCGTGGGTGGTTTGCTGAGGACAAAACGCTAACACGATGCACATTTCATGCAATTTGATTGGTTGAGGGAAACGTTTACACTTCAGTAAAGTCCAAAGCACGAAACCGTTGGATCTATTCCGTCATCTCAATAGACTATTTTTAGCAATATTTATAATATTTAGATGATAAAGCTGGAGTTATTTGTGTTGGTCTCAAAATAAGCATAACCTACAGTCGCTCTATGATGTCTGCTATTCGTTACGATTCATGGAACGGTTAAACACAGCTGTAAAAGGAGATACCAAAGATACACTGCTTACTGCGAACCCTTTCCAATGAAATCAAAATTGAACATAAACATGTCGTACGGGTCATTCTAAGTATAAATGATATTATATTGTCATGCAATACAATTTTGAATGATGATAAAGTTTTCGTCTCAAATGCTACAATATTTATTTCTTATGTTACCGTAAGGCCAGTGATAATCATCACGAAAGCATGCCTATATAATTTTGACCCCCTTTAACCCCACTTTTATATAGAAAAACTGGGGTTTATAGGGGTATACATTAGTTTTCTTATGATCTGCTCAAAACATAGATTGTGGGTACTCGTTAGAAGCGCCTCACCGAGGCGGTTCTAACGAGTACCCACAATCTATGTTTTGAGCAGAAATATAAAAAAAAAATATCAGATTTTTTGTTTAAAAATTTTCTGTTTTTTGGAGGTGAAAATTTCAATATATTTGAATAGGCCTGTTTTCGTAATGATGGACCATTGATTCTATAAGGAGTAACCCTAGAAACCAATGGACACGCCTACAAAACTATAACAACTGGAATGTCAAATTTTGTGGGACAGACTAGCTCGTTTAGGCCAATTAGGTCTCATCAGTAATCTTCATATAGATTTTCAAAATCTCGGAATTGACTCAGTTATCATAAAGTATCTGAATATAAACTACACTAGAAACTTAAAGCTGTTTCATAATAATAACTTCAGAAATCTGGCTGTTATGCAATATATAACAGGCTTTGTTTTCAACTATTAAACAGGTATAGTTTTTTTCTTAACTCTTTCCCTGCCACAGGCAATAATAATAGGTTTATGCAAACAGCATAGATCCAGATAATTGGGGTGGTCGGGTGGTGCGAAGGTGTCGTGTATCTTACGTCACCGGGGCGTCCAACTGATATTGGCTTACAGTTGGGCAAGGCCTGCAATCCTTGTAGCAGGTAAGGGTAGATGGGGAATATTTTTATTTATTCTGGTTCTTCACTTTCATTCCTGTTCCTTTCTTCCCTGTCCCTCTCTTTAATCTCTTCTACTATCTCTTCTATCACTTTTCTCCCTTTCTCTGGGAGACGACACAAAATGACCCACAAGGGTTGACGTGTCGTTAAACCCCAACACAATCAATCAAAGACGGCTCATGATGAGCCGTCTCATCTGGATCTACGCTGTTTGACATTCATTCTTTCAATTTTACATATAAACTTCTTTCCAAGTGATGATTTGTTTAGAAAAAAAACGTCATTTGAAATTTGGCAGCGAAAGAGTTAATAATCGCACTATATGTTGAAAATGCCACAGCTTACATAGATCTGTATCGGAGGTGTATAAAGGTAAATATGTCCTTATTTCCCTACGAAAACAAATGTTGGTGGGATTCATAAGAAGCGCTTTCATTATGCTTAAAATGCCATACCCAGCGCGATGGATTTGAAGTTTACAGTTCATATGGAACCAGTTCACAATTAGCTCCCCTGATTCGTTGTCCAAAAAAAGGAAATATAGTCGCACAAATAGTCCTTCACTTGGATGCTGTGCCTTATGCCAGAGTAACTGAGCAGACTACTTCACTGTGATTCTTTTGATAGATCAACGTGTAGATTTTTGAAAATTAAGAGTCTTTTTTTTTTTTTTGTTTCCTTTTGATTTCAGGAAAACAGGTGAATCTAAGCACAACCCTAAGAAGTGAACCTACATGGGCTGTAACTGGTATGAACTGACAGGTGTTTACGTTGACGGACGACAGCAGGAAAAGGAGTTGGTCATGGTCATGTTTAAAGTAGATACATTTGAAGGTAAGAAATGATGACATAAGCAGAAGAAAGTATGCATCGATTGCAAAGTTGTCAGCAGTTTTTCCCAAGAGGTCTTTGTATGGAAGGTAATGGTAAAATAATTGTGGTCCGAGGCCATAGCCTGATAGGAACCAGTCCAAAATTAGCTCCCCTGATTCGTTGTCCAAAAAAAGGAAATATGGTCGCACAAATAGTCCTTCACTTGGATGCTGTGTCTTATGCCAGAGTAACTGAGCAGACTACTTCACTGTAATTCTTTTGATAGATCAACATGACGGTGTTTTGAAAATTAAGAGTTTGTTTTGTTTCCTTTTGATTTCAGGAAAACAGGTGAACCTAAGCACACCTCTAAGAAGTGAGCATACATGGGCTGTAACTGGTATGAACTGAAAGGTGTTTACTTTGACAGACGACAGCAGGGAAAGGAGCTGGTCATGGTCATGTTTAAAGTAGATACATTTGAAGGTAAGAAATGATGACTTAAGCAGAAGAAAGTATGCATCGATTGCAAAATTGTCAGCAATTTTTTCCCAAGAGGTCTTTGTATGGAAGGTAATGGAAAAATAATTGTGGTCCGAGGCCATAGCCTGATAGGAACCAGTCCACAATTAGCTCCCCTGATTCGTTGTCCAAAACAAAGGAAATATAGTCGCACAAATAGTCCTTCACTTGGATACTGTGCCTTATGCCAGAGTAACTGCGCAGACTACTTCACTGTGATTCTTTTGTCTAAACAACATGACGGTGGTTTGAAAATTAAGAGTTTGTTTTGTTTCCTTTTGATTTCAGGAAAACAGGTGAACCTAAGCACACCTCTAAGAAGTGAGCCTACATGGGCTGTAACTGGTATGAACTGACAGGTGTTTACTTTGACAGACGACAGCAGGGAAAGGAGCTGGTCATGGTCATGTGTAAAGTAGATACATTTGAAGGTAAGAAATGATGACTTAAGCAGAAGAAAGTATGCAACGATTGCAAAGTTGTCAGCAATTTTTTCCCAAGAGGTTTTCGTATGGAAGGTAATGGAAAAATAATTGTGGTCCGAGGCCAGATAGCCATTTAAACGTAATGCCATTATAAGTATTAGCTTTCACAAAAGAAGCTTGGCCAACGCTTAGCACGCATTGCGTGCTAAGCGTCGACCAAGCTTTTCTTTTTAATAAAAGTTAATACTTGATTAGAATGTTGAGCACTCCATGGAAAATAGCACTGGACCACCCATGGCGTTTTATAAAGCTCTTCTGGAGCAATGACAAACTGTAAACGGTTGTGAAATAGCAGATCACAAGCTGCAGAGGTTGAATAGTATATTTGCTGTTTTGACATATAATGCCTCCTCGAATTATTCAAGACGATCAGGATCAGACTATATTTCGTTTTAAAATAGATTAGCATGTAGATTAACATTTATTTTAATACGCCCATACAGCTGTTAAAAGACTGGATCCATTTTCTGCTATTTAGTACAAGGAAGACAACTTTTGTGGTTTTCTGTTTGCTTTCCCTGCACATCAAGTTCCTTCTTAAAAGGAGCTATTCGAAAAGCAACGCATTTACTCACTTTTTCCTTCTAGAAAAAATCCCTTTTCTGAAGGGAGGTAAATCACTTTTGGCAGAGTTACCTCCCTCCTGAAAGTGTATCAGTTCACCTTTAAGATGAATGTATATACCTTTAAAGGGAGAATATTCGGATGACCTGAAATTAATTATACTCTCATAGGGAGCTACTCATAACAATTTCAGCACCATAGACCAAATCAAATACCTACATGCAAGCAGTGTAGCTCCTGAAGCGAATGCTAAAATTGAGCCATTTTATAATGATTTACACTGTTTGCCATTCTAATGTTCGACTGACAATTTTTTTTTGAACAATGGGCATATCCAAATTCAATGAGGGAAAAGTCCATTTCCTAAATTCAGGGTCGAAAGCGTTAAAGAAAATAAAACGCTTCAGTGTCCTTCCTGTAAAGGTACCCCACTTGATCCCTTACCCCAACTCCGCCTCAGGAAAAAATAATATAGCAGCAACGTCAGAATACGTACCATTTGACATAGGTGTTCAATGAAGTTTCCAGTCAGCCTGCGCATATGTGTAATCCAATCAGTCTTCGTTGTTGTCCGCATGAAGAAACTTTGCATCCATTGCTATTCAAAATGCGCCCCATCACGAAAACATACCTATATAATTTTGATCCCCTTAAACCCCACTTTTATATAGTAAAACTGGGGTTACAGGGGTATACATAAGTTTTCTTAAATCTGCCCAAAAACATAAATTGTGGGTACTCGTTAGAACCGCCTCGGCCAGGCAGTTCTAACGAGTACCCGCAATCTGTGTTTTGAGCAGATATATGAAAAATATCAGAACTTTTTGCCTGAAAATGTTCATTTTTTGATGATAAAACTTTCAGTATATTTGAATAGGCATGTTTTCGTAATGCATTAAAGATTCTGATAAGACTGTGCCAGTGGTTTAATATTTCGCTAGGCGCACATGCCTGCCTTTGCGGCTCATTACGTGATAAAAGTAAATTCTGTTGTGCTTTGAGCTCACTCCCAGTGACATATTCATGTTTCATTTCCGATACAGATTTTGCGAGACTAAACAAGGCTTTCCCTTCATGTTTTATAGTGCAGATTTATATCTCCTTTTTACAATATAACGTTTCCATTTTATGATGCGATAACGCTAGATAAACGATGGAAGATATTTTATGCTGTAATACGGGATGTTCGAAATGAATTGCTTATTGTCCTCTAGCTCGATATCCACGTGGGGCACGATAAAAACCAATACATACTTGTATAGGGCTATTCAATATCTACACAATGGTATATAAATGTACATGTTAGACTAAGTGTAAGACAAAACATTTGCCATTTGAATACACGCAGTCATTGACCACTGCAGTAAAAATGGTTGGTAGAAGCGTCGACAAAAAGATGAAATACGGGCTTACATCAAAGCTCGCTCAAAACTTTGTTGTTCTTTGAAGAAGCTGATGACTGAAATTTCTACTGCTTTTGGACCTTCTTGTGTGTCTTATGACACAGTTCGGCGGTGGAAAAAGAAATTTGAGTCTGGTGTAGAGTCCATCAAAAATGCACCGAAATCAGGTAGGCCAAAATCTGCATCTCGTAAAGAAATCGTTTCCAAAATAAAGGAAATCATTGAAGGAGATGCCAGATTTACAGTTCGTGATATTGCACGAAAGGTAGGCATATCACTATCAACGGTTCACCTTATTTTGAAGAAGCATTTGAAAGTCAGAAAGATTTCTGCTAGATGGGTGCCACATCTGTTGACTGGCGAGCAAAAGAGGCAACGGGTTAAAGTGGCCAAAAAGCTGCTTCAAATGTTTCCAAAATATGACAAAAAGCAGTTTGCCAATGTCGTCACAGGTGATGAAACCTGGGTCCATTATTTTGAGGCCGTCAGAAAGGTAACCAATAAGATCTGGGCCACTAAACACAGCAAACGCCCAATAATTGCCAAACGTTCTTTGAGTACAAAGAAGGTTTTGTATGCAATCTTCTTCTCTGGTCGTAATAAAAGTGCCAGTGAAAAAGGGCAAAAGCATCACCGGAAAGTACTACAAAGACGTAGTACTGAAGAAACTGAAAAAGTATTATCAGAAACGACGCCCTGCCACTGGTTTTAAACATGTCCGTCTTCTACATGACAATGCCCCAGCTCATACCTCCGCAATAGTTACGGCGTTTTTGAAGAAAGAAAAAGTAACTGTTTTGCCTCACCCCCCGTATTCCCCAGACCTTGCCCCATGTGATTTCTTTTTGTTTCCGAAATTGAAAGCATTCCTTGCTGGGCGGAAATACCAGTCCCGACAGGCACTTGGATCTGCCATTCATCAGTACCTTATTACTGTGCCCAAATCAGCGTACCGTGACGCCTTCAAGAAGTGGATACATCGGCTGAAAATTTGCATTTCTAGCCACGGGGAGTACTTCGAGGGCATGAAATGAGCACTTTTTGGCTAACTTGAAATTTGAAGTCTCCTGATAGAAATAAGCAATTCATTTCGAAAATCCCTCGTATGATACGAAGGTTATCTGTCCGATCGATATGATTTTGTTTTCTCAAAATTCAGTATCTGAATGATGTTCACTCTAATCATCTCGTAGAATTTGTGCCATCTTGGACAAGGGAGAAAACTTACGTTTTTGACATCTTTTAATTAATTAATTAATTTATTTTATTTTTATATTTATTTTTCTGTAAATACCCTTGAGGCTGTAAAGGAGTATACTATGAAAGGACATAATTGGCCCATTTCTGCCTGTTGGGAATAAATTCTTTTGTGATATAGTAGACCCCTTTTTAGAAGGGTGTCAAAAAGATTTTGACTGCGTCCTCCTCATAATATATTTATTCCCCTTAATTTTTGGATAATACTGCACAATATTTGAGCCGTGACATGAGAGAAGGTATCTTCGAGGTACAGTTGAACCTCGATAATTCAAACTCCAATAATTCAAAATTCTCAATAATTCAAAATCATTTTGAACTGAAATATATGTATGCATTTTAACCCTCAATTATTCAAAGTCTCAATAAGTCAAACAAAACTGTTTGGTCCCGTGGACTTTGAATTATCGAGGTTCCACTGTATTTGCAAACAAAAAAGATCAAGATCAGCCAGCGGACATATAGTCTGATTAGGAACTTTGCTATAGTCAACCCTCGTTACAACGACACTCGTTAAAACGACAATATTCGTTATAATGATAATTAGAATGTCACGAAACCTTCGCTTAAGAGGAGACAATCAATGAGAAATTATGCAAGAATATTGCATTAAAACTTCAAGCAACATATGCTTTGGATATTTGTTAGAAACGCCTCACTAAAGCGATTCTAACAAATATCCAAAACATATGTTCTGTGAAGAAACAAGAATAAAACAAGGTCTTTCTTCCGGATCATTGTGTCCATATAGGATTCTTTACAACAGCAATTTCATTTTAATGGCAATATCTTTGGGAACAAATGCTGTCGTTGTAACGAGGGTTCACTGTATTTTGCTATGTTCTACAGTACCAAATGATTCTATAAGCGGATATCGAAGATTCTGATCAGACTACGCGGATGCGCAGGCTGATCTGGACCTTCGCTGTCCGCATATACGCGAAGACAAGTTTTCGCATGGCGCGTGCCATACGAAGTCTATGATCATCTTGTATTGATGAGGAGACTGATTTAGTCCGTAATTAATTGCATAGTCTTTAAGCTTCTTTATGATCGAAGGTGCTTATATGTCTTATCTCAATTTTCTCTAAAACTGCGTATAGAGTATTTCATTAAATTTTATTTCTAACGACACGCATAAAGGCGATGTAGAAGTGCACCAAAAGAAAACAATGGGTAGCGTAAATGAAAAATGCATGCTCAGAAATGAAAATCATGGGAGATGAATCCCATATTTGTTCTGACTTGGTCGAATAATTTACCCTGGGAAGTTAGCACGCTTGCATTACCTGAGGAACTCCAGTGACCGATGTCAGATTCGATGACACGCCTTTCGGGATCATTTCCACGCATGGATGACGGGGTTATTTTAGATTCTATTCGGGTTATATTTTAAGACTGGAAATAACATATTTTTGGTTGTCTATTTTTGTAAACGATAAAAATAGCTTACCCCGTATTAGTGAAGAAGTGTTTATTTATTTATTTATTTACTTATTTATTTATTTATTTTACCAAACAAAATATTAATTTGCCAAATTAAACTCGAAAGTACTCTAATATGAAAAGAAAATGATAAAGTATGCGAGTAAAATGACAATCTACTGTTTTTTTTTTTTTTGTTGTTTTTTTTTTTTTTTTGAACATGCTTTTTTATCCCCTCGCACAACGAAGTTGTGGAGGGGATATAGGGTTTGTCCCGTATATAAGTACGTACGTACATACGTCCGTGTGTACGTATGTTCACCTTTTGCATCACTCTAGCGCCTACATGTATTGATGGATTTTAATATAACTTCATGTGGGTATGACAATATCTCGAGCAAGTTCGACTTTCAGGGTCCTGGGCTCAAGGTCAGGGTCACTGTGGCTACTTTAAAAAACTTTGTCTCCGCTCTAGCGCCTACATTTATCGACGAATTTTAATATAACTTCAAACGAATGTTGGGAATGTAAGTATCTTGGACTCAAGATCAAGGTCACCGTGGCTATTTTTAGACAAACATTGTCATCACTCTAGCGCCTACATTTATTGATGGATTTTAATATATCTTCAAACAAATTTGTGGTATCACAATATCTCGAACAAGTTTGACTTTCAGGGCCCAGGGCTTAACGTCAAGGTCACTGTGGCAATTTTTAGAAAAAAAAAAAACAAAAACAAAAAAAAAAAACATTGTTATCGCTCTGGTGCCTACATTTATTTATTCATTTTAATGTAATTTCACACAAGTGTTGGGTATGATAGATCTCGAAAAAATCTGATTTTTAGGGTCCTAGGCTCAAGGTCAAGGTCACTGTGGCTAGTTTTAGGAAAAACAAAAACAAAAAAAACTTTTCCATCGCTCTAGCCTCTACATTTATTGATGAATTTTAATGTAAAAGCACACAAATTTTGATTATGATAAAATCTCGTGCAAGTTTAACTTTCAGGGTCCAGGGATCAAGGTCAAGGTCGTTGTGGCTAATTTTAGAAAAGCTTTGTCATCACTCCAGTGCCTACATTTATTGATGGATTTTAATATAACTTCATATAAATGTTGGTTATGATAATATCTCGAGTAAGTTCAACTTTCAGGATCCTAGGCTCAAGGTCAATGTAATTAAAGTTATTTTAGGAAAAAAATGTCATCGCTCTATTCCCTGCATTTATCAGTGGATTTCAATGTATGTTCACAAAATGCTGGGTATTGTAATACCTCGAGCAAGTTCAATTTTTAGGTTGTTGAGCGCTAGGTCAAGGTAACTGGTTATTTTTAGAAAAAAAAAAAAAAAAAAAAAAACTTTGCTATCGCACAGCCCCTACATTTATCAATGGTTTTTAACATAATTTCACACATTTGTAGATATGATAATATCTTGTGAAAGTTCGACTTTCAGGTCCTGGACTTAAGGTCAAGCTTGGCATGACTGAAATAGTTTCTATCATGTGAGATCTAATCTCTTTCAAACGGAACATCTGAATGTTTACAATAATGTCGTTTAATGTCAAGGTCATATATGACCTTTTCATTAAGGTTACAGGCATTTTGTTTTCTTTACACATATAACTACTATATGTCATGGAATGTTTCAGTTCAGTGTTTGCCCAGAACAGGTAGTCTTGTGCGAGGGGATTTGTATCGCCTGCGATGCCTTGTTATTCCCTCGCACAACGAAGTTGTGGGGATATAGGGTTTGTCTCGTTAGTGCGCAGGTATGTTCACCCTTTGTAATCACTCTAGCGCCTTCATTTATTGATGAATTTTAATATAACTTCAAACAAATGTTGGATATGACAATATCTCGAACAAGGTTGACTTTCAGGGTCCTGGCCTTAAGGTCAAGGTCACCATTGCTATCTTTAGAAAAAAAAAACTTTGTCATCGCTCTAGAGCCTACATTCATTGATGGATTTTAATACAACTTCACACAAATATTGGGTATGTCAATATTTTGAGCAAGTTTGACTTTTAGGGTCCTAGGCTCAATGTGAAGGTCACTATGGCTATGTTTAGAAAAAACATATTCATCACTCCAGCGCCTATATTTATTGATGGATTTTTATATTACTTAGTACAGATATTGAATATGACAATATCTCGAGCAACGTTGACTTTCAGGGTCCTGGACTCAAGGTCAAGGTCACTGTGGCTATCTTTAGATAAAAAAACAACAACAAAACATAGTTATCGCTCTAGCGCCTACATTTATTGATAGATTTTGATGTAACTTCACACAAATGTTGGACATGGCAATATCTCTAGCAAGTTTGACTTTCTGGGTCCTTTGCTCAACGCCAAGGTCACTGTGGCTATTTTCAGAAAACACTGTCATCGTTCTAGCGCCTACATCTATTGATTGATTTTAATGTTACTTCACATAAATATTGGGTATGACAATGTCTCTGGCAAGTTCGACTTTTAGGGTTCTTGGCTTAAGGCCAAGGTCACTGTGGCTATTTCTATAAAACGCATTGCCATCGCTCTAGTGCCTACATTTATTGATGGATTTTAATGTTACTTCATACAAATTTTAGGTATGACAATATCTCAAGTTGAACTTTCAGGGTCCTGGGCTCTAGATCAGGGTCACTGTGGCTATTTTAAGAAACATTGTCATCGCTCTAGCGCCTTCACTTATCGATGATTTTTAATATAACTTCAAACGAATGTTGGGAATGAAAGTATCTTCAGCAAGTTTGACTTTTAGGGTCCAAGGGTTAAGGTCAAGGTTACTGTGGCTGTTTTTAGAAAAACGTTGTCGTCGCTCTAGTGCTTACGTTTATCAATTGATTTTAATGTAACACACAAATGTTGGTTATGACAATATCTCAAGCAAGTTTGATTTTCAGGGTCCTGGGTATTATGGCTATTTAGAAGAAAAACTTTGTCATCGCTCTAGTGCTTACACATATTGATGGATTGTAATATAACTATAATAGGACAAATTAATTTCACAGCTATGGTTCTTTACTTTTTGTTTCATTTTGTTTTATTTCATTCATTAATTTATTAATTTGTTTTCCTATTTACTAAGGACTAGTTTATTTCATTGTGAAATGCATCACATTAGTGGTCTGATTGTTGAAAAAGTCTAAATAACACTTTTTCTCCATTTTTGGCGCCAAATGGTAGTACAACGTCTTGGGAGAGTAATCAGACGTTGTGACGTCGTGAAAAAGTTGGGCATAACATCTGTATTCAAAATGGTTGACAGTATTAATAAGAAGATAGTGTAGCATTGAAAGAACATAACTCTCTTGAAAAAGGCTTTAATCAGCTGAAACGTTGGGATTTAATTGTGAAATAAACTGTGCAAAAATACATTTCATTTTTGATCCAGTGATAAATTTGGGAAGTCTTTTTAATGTTCTATACAATAATGGTATGCTGAGCGTACTCGTTAGAATTGCCTCGATGAGGCGATTCTAATCAATACACACAAATATGATTTCATGATAAAATAAGAAAAATTCCCTAAGCTATCGGAAAAATGTCCTAGGGACTCAAACATTAGTTTGAATCATCCAAGGTAAACGAGTAATCGGTGTTCGAGTCATCGAGGTTTTACTGTACTTAATACGAATCAATGAAAAGCAAAGCAGCTAGCTCCTTCCCCAAAGGTGTGATCACGTTGCCAGACAGAACTCAGCAAACAAAACAATAAGACTACATAGCCAAACGATTAAGCATACTCCACAGTGAGCAGACGCATAGCCCTATAAATGAGGAATAGCACCAGGACCACTGCCTTAGACTAGGCAGTTGTAAAACCTACCGGAGGTTGGTGTTTCAATCGATTTTATTGGCGCCAAATCTTCACCACAAGTTCTTATATTGCACAAAATACACACTAATGTTTCGGTTCACAGAGCGAAATAAACGTCAAAAAATTGAATCCTTACTTTAGTAGGTGAAACATCACAGACTAACATATAAAGCAAATTAAATCACTGTGTGATGAAAATAAGAGGAGGGCTTATGGCAAACACCTCGCACTAACAGCCAGGGCCCAGTTGTTCAAAGCTAACGACGTCGTTAGTTAACGATTCGTTAAAATTTACATCGAGTGATACGCAAATATGCTGAAATTTTTTGCTGAAAAAATGTGAGTAGCTTTCACATTTTTTCAGCAAAAATTTTCAGAAAATTGTATATTGAATCCCCTAAAATAGTTAACGAAATGGCCCTTAACGAGCTCGTTAAGCTAACGACGCTTTGAACAACTGGGCCCAGAACTATAAACAAAGCACCAGATAAAGCACGTGACACCAATGGAGTTGCCATAGAACATCTCATGTATTTTGCGCAGATGAGGTAGAGGACTTCTATGCGGACCGAACGTGTATCTGTAAATTGGAGCCGCATCCGAATTAAGGGTGAGGTTTCGAGCGAATAAATTGGTTTAAGGATCCCAGTTGTTTTCTTACTGACTGTTCCAAGGTGTTTCCTCGGTAGCAGTTCTTCTATGTGCGTCTGTTGTGTCACTTGTAGCGTTTGGTTTATCCTTATTTGTTCCTTATCTCTCCTTCGTTTGGCACCTCGGGAGGGCTGTGCTTAGTGATTGTGGCATTTCCTGGGTTTCTTCACTTATATTTTGAAGATGCAATAGTTTGGGACAATTGAGATCCAGAAAAAAAAAAAAAAAAATAAAAATAAAAAAAAAAAAATGTAAAACGGGACTCGTTGAAAGCAAGAACAACATCAAATATAAAACAAGTAGTTACAAACTTATAATATTGAGTATACCGGATAAATAATAATTTCTGTCCAATGTTCCTGTCTTGTATCCCCGCCTCTGCTATAACTAACGTTTAAAGATACAATTTACGAAACACCAACGATATCCAACCGTTATTTTCTAGCATCTTTTTCTCCTATCTGTCAAAAGAGATTGACAGAAATTGTCAAAAGAGATTGACAGAAATAATTTATCTGAAGAATTCCTACTGTGCTGCATCTTTTAAAATCGGCGTTTTATTCTACACGTAAAACTAAATTTGTGATTAGCAATATCCCATTAGGAACACTTTTTTCTATGATCTGTTTTCTAATATGTAACTTAAAATTAATTTTATGGCCTAAAATGGGTCTGACGTATATAAGTTCTATAGTGAACTGAATGTTTGGATACTAAAGTTTAGAAAATGGTTTTGCTCTTCTTCACTGAATTTGAATTATTGATGTTCCATAACAACACATTAAAACATTTATAAATTGTAAACAAGTAGAATTTGTTGAGAATTCACATCCAAACTTCTATCAATTTTTGCATATTTTGCAGCCATAATTATCATAAGGGGACAATGGAATTTTTCGATATTTTATAACCACTGGATAGACAATAATAATAATAATAATAATAATAATATACAAAAAATGTTTTCGGCTTTTGGTGCATAGTAAGCAAAATTATTTGCATCAAATCATAAAAAACATTTACACATATACTTATTCTAAGCAAGGCTCAACGCAAAAAAGAGACTGTTTAAAAGATGTCGAAAGCAGAGTAGGCTCTTTTATCACATTTAAGGGGACTTGACATTTATACGTTGCCCGTAATGCTTCATGGATGACCTAGAAGACCTACACGCGGACCGAACAAATATATGTATTTACCACTATGGAAACTGAAAGTTAGGGTTAGGATCTTCTAAAGCTAGCTAAGGCCCCAGTAACTTATTACTGACCGTTCAAAGCCGCTAAATTTTGTTGAAAATTCTGCAGTGTCTCACTTACAAATGCTTTTCTTTAAACGATTATATACGTTTGATATATTCATTTAAGTTTGGTTAACCATTACGAAAACACGCCTATTTAAATATATTGAAAACCTGAAAGTTTTCAAATAAAAATTCTGATATTTTTCATATTTCTGCTAAAAACATAGATTGTGGGTATTCGTTAAAACCGCCTTGTCGATGCGGTTCTAACAGGTACCCAGAATCTATGTTTTGGAGCGGTAATAAGACAAATAATGTATACCCCATTAAACCCGAGTTTTACAATATAAAGGTGTGTTTTAAAGGAGTCAAAATTATACAGGTATGTTTTCGTGATGAGTTGCCGCGTTTTTGGAAAGGTTTGCTAACTGCTTGCCGTCTATTCTTTTTGTGGCTGTTTAATTGTATCTTTCTGTCTTTCTCTTTGATGTTGGGAACTTGTTATGGATCTGATTGTATCAGTTCCTGAATTCACATATTTTATTTACTTTGGTAGATTCTACGCCATTTTCACAAAGACGATGCTTTATGAAGCTTTATGTTTGCCTTCCAACACACGGAAACCCTTCTGTAATGTTGTCTACTCTAAAGTGAAAGACTGTGCTCCCATGGGGAGCCATTACGAAAAAACGTCTATTCAAATATATTAAAAATTTTACCAACCAAAACTAAAAGTTTTCAGATAAAAATTCTGTCATTTTTCATATTTCTGCTCAAAATATAGATTGTGGGTTTTCGTTAGATCCGCCTCACCGAGGCGGTTCTAACGAGTACCCACAATCTATGTTTTTGAGCGGAAATAAGAACAAATAATGTATACCCCTCTAAACCCCAGTTTTACTATATAAAAATGGGTTTAAGGGGTGTCAAAAGTATATAGGTATGTTTTCGTGATGAAATGCGTTCTTTTTGAGTAGCACTTCCTACAGAAAGGGAAAAATCTTTTTTGCCAGATTTGCATCTCTAAAACATGTATCCATTCATTTTACAAATCGCATGACTCAGAAAACATCATTTGCTTTGTAATGTTTTATACAACAGAGAGAAAAGCCCGTTAATGTTCACACAACTGCAGACAAAGTACAGTTGTCCGAATTTCTGTTTATGTCGTACTTCAAAATTGACATCAGGTTTGCCGTGCGACACTTTATGCACTTTTGTCTTGCACTTATTTCAATCAAACATCTTCTAATGGTTGAAACGTTTTGAGATATGCCAAATAGCTATCGCAAATTGAAATTGCAAATGTGCATTTATTCCAAAGTGTCTTTAACGATCAAGAGACAGACGACAAATTGTCACAGTGTGCGATGCGGAAGCCTATGTGACAGATTATTAATATAAAGTACATGAAACAACCTCTCATTTAAGAATGTATTATTTTTAGGCGAAAAAGGCCATGTCTAGTTATCTTAGCCTGGGGTTTATCTTCTGTACTATTTTGCATGTAATGACTCCGTGTTTTGTGCCGCTGAAGACCCTAAAATACTCTCTATATACATACCACTAATGTTTTATTTTTCCTGTATGTAAAGATTTGGTTCCCATAAATTGGTTCAAATTAATCCGCCTCCGACTGTTGCGTTCAGCCCTGACCTTTCTAAGGCTGTGGTTCGTTCGTTTATGTTTTGGTTTAAAATAGTTTATTTCAACTCTTTGATGTATACATGTACCAACAACAAATAAACCACTCCATCGGATTAGAACGAAAGCAATCTGCTTATTTGGTTCCTACTATTTTATTGTTTGGCCTGTTTAATATTTTGTTATGTTTTGGTGCTTCCTGTCTGGCTTTGGGTGTAGAAGACAGAACTGTTCGCTTTGTTTTTTGGTGTTCTTTTACATATGTATTAGCCGGAATAGTTTATTCGCTCTTTTTTGTGGTTCCATTGGAATGTTATATACTGTGATTGTGGCATTTTATCCACACCGTTGATTGCTTATTGGATGATTCGATTTCTTCTCTCAGCTGTTGTCTCTTTTGTTATTTATATTAACTATATTAACTACTCTTCTGTCTTCTAAATAAACAATGCTAGTTAAGATCCCCCACGCAAAGTTAAAAAAAATATGTAAAGATTATTTATACCATTACGAAACCACGCTTATTCAAATATATAGAAGATTTCACCTCCAAAAACTGAAAATGTTCAGGTAAAAAACTCATATTCTTTCATATATCTGCTTAAAACATGGATTATAGGTACTCGTTAGAACCGCCTCGGCGAGGCGGTTCTAATGAGTACCCACATTCTATGTTTTTGAGCAGAAATAAGAAAAATGATGTATACCCCTGTAAACCCCAGTTTTACTGTATAAAAATGGGGTTTAAGGGGGTCAAAATTACATAGGCATGTTTTCGTAATGCCATTATGTAGTAACTTTACTAAATAAGGTTCACTTATGACTAATGAGGCACAAATGGCCGAAGCTAGCTGGTCTGGCCAAGCACACTTGATACTTTAATGTGTCATGTTTTATTCCTTTTAGAATCTGTTTATG
Organism: Anodontia alba; assembly: GCA_964016985.1. Lineage (NCBI taxonomy): Eukaryota > Metazoa > Mollusca > Bivalvia > Lucinida > Lucinidae > Anodontia > Anodontia alba. The sequence continues at coordinate 84,735,696 of OZ024829.1, forward strand.
TGTGTCATTGCGAAAAAACGCCTATTCAAATATTTAGAAAATTTCACCTCCAAAAACTGAAAATTTTCTGATAAAAAAAACTCTGCTATTTTTCATATTTCTGTTCAAAAACATAGATTGTGGGTATTCGTTAGAATCGCCTTGATGAGACATTTCTAAAAATTACCACAATCTATGTTTTTGAGCGAAAATAAGAATAATAATGTATACACCTGTAAACACCAGTTTACTATATAAAAGTGGGGATTAAGGTGGTCAAAATTATATAGGCATGTTTTCGCGATGGTGTTCATTGCCAGAAGGGATAATTCCTTTTAAACTGTGTCTTTTATAAGTTCACTGAGATTTCTGTGTAAGTTTAATAAATGAAAAAAATACTTTATTTCCGGTCAGATTTTTTCAATAATTGAAATTAGGGACAAGACATTTTCCTTTAATTACTTTTTGGAATGAATTGTGATAATATTTATTTTAAAATGAAAGATCACAAAGATGCATGTTTGTAATATTTACACTCAAAATAATCACCAGAGATTAAAACAGATGCTGTTGTACCGAGCGCCCACTCTCGTTCAATAACACAACTTTCAGACATCACAGAGGTCGAATTAACTTTGTTGGACACGTCTCTGGTATCTCGCGTGGGCAATGTGTTCATCCAAATAAATCGCAAAGTAAAAAATCGTTTCTGCAGACATGTGCGAACAAAAAAAATTCAATCAGCCTGCGCATTTGCGTTTTATAGAGAGCTGAAGATGCAACGTTTCTTCATGCGGATAACGACAGATTGCGCGGATGCGCAGGCTGATTTAAGTCTTCGTTGGACGCACATGCCAGGGAGTACGTTGTCTCACGTTGTGGTTCAAATACGTTTGAGTTTTCTTTTCCGAAATGGAAGAAATGAGTTTTTCCCAGATAACAAATTTTGACATTTCATGCAAATTGTCTCTAGCCTGTTTTCCAGAAAAAAAAAAATACGATAAATGTAACTTAAAATGTCGTCTGCTGAAATTTTACCCAGAGTGCTAAGCGCTAAGAAGTATGCTCATAGGTTTGTGAGTACAAAGAGGTACATGTTGCATTATGACCTAATCACATAACTCTAAATAAAAGAGGTATCTAGATAAATGATTTTCTTATTTTCTCATGGAAACATACATTGCGGTATTCATTAGAAGCGCCTCACCGAGGCGCTTCTAATGAGTACCCACAATATATGTTTTGTTGACAAGTTAGACAAAAAAGCTTTTTGATATATGAAAAATAAACAAAAAATCCTTAGAGCTGTATGCAACTGATGACAAAAGCAACAGATACAAGAAATGAGTTATATACTGTTTATTAGTTTGTTTTGACTAATTACAGAAATCATATGTTTGGCATTTTTCATTATTAAAAGTGATTGAACACACTTGGTAGGTTGGACTCAATCTTTACAAACTATACACATTTTGGAATTTTCCGCTTGCTTTTCTGCACACCAGATCCCATCTGAAAACGGTTCAGTTCTTCAAAGCCCAAGGAGCAGATTATTTAATTTTAGAGTAGAGAACATTTATGGAGGTCAGGCAGAACAATTTTGACAGGGATGCTTCTCCCTGTAAGTGTATACATTCTCTTAATTTATGTGAATCAATAATAAAATATCTATCGCGGGGTGAATATTAAATGAGGTGTTGGTATTTTCTACGTAGTAAACGACTTGTTTCAAAGTAAACGGGGCAGCTTTTACACAGAGTCCGTATATGTTTCTCAAAGATGATATGAAGACAAATATTTATTGGTGCTTTGCATTATGTTTCCTCGGATTTAAATTCAAAACAGGGACAAATCTATATCACTTTTACGGCAACAGCGATGGTGGTGCTGTCAACGTGTATCTGCATTTAGGGCATTTCTCAGGAGCGACAAAGGCGAATTTAATGAAACGTGGTACACAGTTGCATCTACACGAGGACAGATGACATTTTTAATGATACCTGTGCCTACCATATTTACATATTGTCATGAAAAGTTTTCACGTTTTAGGACAGGATATACCATGTTCCTACGCGACAGCTTGTTCTTAGCATTTACCCAATCGTGAATGGCTGATTGCATTGCTATGCTTTCCTCTTTAAATTTCACGACGATGGGTCGGGTCTCAGACTCTATGTCGGTGTCGACATAAACCTTTCTCGAGAGGACTGGTGACTAATAGTATGTCTTTGTTTGGGTGCTCATTGTTTCAATGTGTCATCACGAAATATGTCTATATAATGATGAACCCTTAAACCGCACTTTTATACAGTAAAGCTGGCGTTTACAGGGACATACATTATTTTTCTTATTTCTGCTAAAAAGCATAGATTGTGGGTATATGTTAGAGCCGCCTCTATGTTTTGAGCAGAAATATTAGATTTTTTTTTTTTTATATTTTTAGCGGTTAAAATCTTCAGTATATTTGAATACGCTTGTTTTTGTAATTGGTTCGAAATTTACCTCAAGCTCTCGCTCTTGTTTGATTACAGTTATTTACTTGTTTTTACCTTTCATTAGATGATTGCTGACTGATGTTATGTCTTTGTTTGGGTCCTCCATGGGCAAAATTGTTCAAAGCATCGTTACCTTAACGAGCTCGTTAGTGGTCAAAATGTTAACTGTTCTAGTAAGTACAATATCTTATTCATAGGTACTTTTGCTGAAAAAAAATTGAGTTGCTTTTGCAAATGTATGCCATATATGTATGTAATGATGAAAGTTTTAACGATACGTTAACTAACGACATCATTCGTTTTGAACAACTGGGCCCTGGTTTTCTTTAGCTAAGGCTTACCGTGTTTGCGGTGATTGTCACGAACCCTCCTCAGTTGTGTTTCATTGTGCTGATCTAATTTAAATTATATATTTTTTAATGAGATGTTTCACTGATTTAGACAGACAGCATTTGGAAAGCCGAATAGACATTTTGCATTAAATTTTCTGCATTATTTGGGCCTAGCGTGAAGATTGGATGCAATTAAAGTTAAACCCATCCTCATGGTAGTTTTTACTACTGACCGTTCAACGCCGCTTGTTCTGGGCTGCATTTTGGCAAGTTAGTCGATAGTGTTTTGCCCTGGACTTCTACTCCTGTTGGCGCTCGTCATTATGTACAGGGATTTAGAACTAACCTTTCGCTGTCACATCACGAGAAAACGCCTATATAATTTTGACCCCCTAAACCCCACTTTTATATAGTAAAACTGGGGTTTACAGGGGTATACATTATGTTTCTTATTTTGGTAAAAACCATAGATTGTGGCCTCGCCGAGGCGGTTCTAATGGGTACCCAAAGTCTATATTTTGAGAAGGAATATTAAAAATCAGAAATATTTATCTGAAAATGTTCCTTTTTTGATTGTAAAATGTTCAATATTTTTGAATAGGCGTGTTTTTGTAATGACTTTACTTTCCACATTGTCTTGTGGATTACCGAACGCAGTCCTGGTGCTGTCTGTTCTAAGTGTGGCATATTTTGTAGTTGCTTTCTGCGGGGCTTTTTCCATAGTTTGTTCTGTTCGTTATTTTATTGTTTCTGCCTTGCAGTGTGATCATCTTGCTGGTGATGAAGGAGCTGCTTTTGTGTACTATTTCTTGTGTGTGTGTGTGTGTATGTGTTTCTTTTTTTACTCTTCCTCTTGGTGTCATTAGTAGGCTATAGTCTGTGGTTGTTCTTCCTGTACATCGTTTATACTCTTGTATTAAGTGATGTTTCACTGATTAAGAATAAAAGGCTCTTTGCGAGCCGAAGAATTCCGACATTTGAACCAAGGGTGAAGATTTGGCGTCCGCAAAATCTATCCAAACCTCCATTATTTTTTTTTTTTTTTTTTTTTTTTTTTTATTTATTTATTTAGTTTGATTAGCCGTTCCAAGGTGGTGGTTCTAGTGTTTTTTTTTTGTTTTTTTTTTTCAGTTTGGATTCTTTGAGGAGCCTTTTGGCCGCTCGCTGCGAGTCGTATTTTTTTTTTCGTGTTTTTGTCTTGCCTGGTATTATCTTGTTGGCTTGCCTGGTATTAGCTTGTTGGAAATGGGAGCCTGTTGCTGTGCTTTTGTTTGCTTGCTACGCGTATCATGACCGTTGTTTTTTCTTAACTCATCCTCTTGGTGTCATTAGTAGGCTATGTTCTACATCACGAAAACATACCTATATAATATTATATAGTAAAACTGGGGTTTACATGGGCATACATTATTTTTCTTATTTCTGCACAAAAACATAGATTGTGGGTACTCGTTAAAGCCGAACTAACGAGTACCCACAATCTGTGTTTTGAGCAGAAATATAAAAAAAAAAAATCAGATTTTTTTTTTTTATCTGAAAACTTTCAGTTTTTGGTGAATTTTCAATATATTTGAACAGGTGTGTTTTCGTAATGTGTGATTGTGGCTTTTTCTGGATATCATTTTAAATAGTAAGATCATTTCTCAGAACCTACGGTGGCTAAAGTAATGTAATTTAATTACTACAAGTAAAGAAAGTGAGCGGACTGAATAAAAGACACATTAATATTCTGTTTTAGACCTTTTCAATGTTTTACTGACGTTTAGAGTACACAATTTTATACAAGTGTATAACCATGAGGCAAGGGCAGATAACCCCAGGCCACTAAATGTTGATTGCAACTAAAACGTTGTTTTATTTTATTTAATAATATAAGTCAGCCATAAGTCTTTAATACATTTTGAGAAAATAAGTGTTCAACATTTCCCCATACAAATGTAAAGGGTCGGAAATTTACGTTGCCGTAAAAAAGGTAAACGGTCAACCCAAGATTATAATTGAGCAAACTTGGTGGACCTTGAGTCCCTGATGCAGTAACAAAGTTTTAGCTATAAAGCTGTCTCGGTTCTGGAGAAGATTATTTTTATATGTTTTACCATTTATGGGCAGCACGCCATCTTAATTAATGGACCATGACCATTTGTACAAGTTTTCAAAACCACCTTTATCAGAAGGCTCCACATGAAATTAAAGAATTTGGGAGAGGAGAAGTCGTTCAGATGTATGGACGGAAAGCGGACGGCAAATGATCATAATAATTCAGCCTGAGGCTTTGGCTCATGTGAGCAAAAAAGCGATCAGGAACAAAGCAACACAAACAACGAAATGCAACAGTAGAGCAGAAAGAACTAGCGGAGGCTTAAACTAGCTTAAATCGATCGAAAATAGAGCATAAAAGATATCCAGGTAGAGCCGCTGTCAAAGGACAAAGCCTGTAAATAATGGTAGGAGGACGAACAAACAAACAACAGTAGACAAGCCAAAAAGCCAAAAAGCCAAAAAGGAAAGCAACCTCTTCCACAACTGGGAGATCACAATGCTAGACCCGATCCATTAAGCACTATAGGGATCAAACATGGTTTTTCATGCATTATCATACGCCAGGTCCCAAGGGAGGTGTTGAAAACCGAGGCCGGAGGCCTCTCTTGCGCTACTTTGTTTCACCTTTTCACCGATGTCTCGCGAACGCAATTTGCACGGACACATCTCGTAACGGCAGCAAATATGTGGCCCGGTACGATCATATTGAAAGTTGCGTAGCAGTGCATTAACAGCGCGTGAATTGCCTTGTTAAAACACGGATTTTCGCCGGTTATTACACGGTTGTAAATAACGTGCGAGATTGCTTTTTATGCAATAATACAAGACAATGATCATGACAAAACGTAAAACCATAGGACTCGCAGTTCTACTGTAGCTCCAATTTACAAATAAGTGTTCATTCCGCATATGGGCTCCTCTTCCTCATAAGTAAAACTGCCTTATAGTAGATCACGTATAACCAAAATAATAAAATTTGGTGCAGGCCTACATTTTTGGATGAGAGCTAAGTAACTTAATAACATTTTAAGTATGAGATACTTTCGTAGTTCACTGACTTTGAAAAATTTCGAGTTAAGTTTTCACGTTTTGATCTGATTTCGTAGAATGTACTTGTGTCAATTAGTAAAACATTACGCATTCTTAAACCTACCTTAGAGAAGAGAATGATGTTTGGGAACCTTTAAATCTTACGCATTTACCTATTGTATACTCACGTTTATTATTATTATTTTTATTTTTTTATTATTATTTTAGATTTTACAGTTGGCTCCTTACTAATGAACTGCAGTGCTAGGTTGATGAAGCTTAGTACAGACCTATCTACGTGGGGAAAGTGGTGGAGGTGTGTGTGTGTGTGTGTGTGTGTGTGTGTGTGTGTGTGTGTTTGGGACGGAGGGGGTGGAGGGGGGGTTAGATGGTGAGGGGGTGAGGTGTAGCTTACTGAATTTAATTTAACGCTAGCTTTCTTTATCTAGTTATGGTTTACTGGTTCTTTATGTTTTTTTTGTTTTTTTTTTTTGTATCGAATCATGAGAAAACATACCCAGGACATGCCACAATCACAAAGAACCGAAGGAAGAAGAGACAAGGAACAAACAATGCCAAAACACATGTCACATAAGAAACCACCGACTTACACTGATAGAAGAGTTGTAATGCAATATATAGGTCTTAAACAAAACCCAAGAAGCGAAACATCGCTTATAACTCTTATGGAGTTCCAAAACTTATGGTCGATCTGCCTGTTGCTCCTCTACCTTATCAGTAAAATATCAAAGAGAAACATACATAATCATAAACACTAAGATGAATCAAAGCAAAAGGTTGAACTGCAATCCGAAGCAAGAACACAAGAAAACCACAAAGAGGACCACGATAGGTCCGACTACAGAAATTACTCGTCAGTCGCCAACCATCTGAAATATTTCTCTTAGGACAGAGTCAACGTTGTACAGTTAAAGAGGGAATCAGAGTTATCAAACATACCTATAGTTAAAAACTGCGCATGCAGTTTGCTTTGTTGTAAGCTATCTTTTAGTAGCGAGTACAGGACATCGCCATCTTTAAACGAATCATTTACAATATCAAAATCATTGTCCCGTTAACATAAAGTTTAATAGAGATTAAATCATTAGATATTGATAAATATATATTTCCAGAAACAGTGCTTTAGCATTAGAAGTATTTGTTTTATTTAACGATAGTTCATTTGTATATAGTTCCAACAATTTGTTCAAGCTAACAACAAAAATATGAGATCACGATTTACATACCCCATGAGGCCCCAGAAGGAGAAATGAGAAACAAATAATAACAAAGCAAACGGTAAGCATGAAACCATCGACGAACAAATTAAGAAAGACTGCAACAAAGGAACCGCCTTGGAACGGCCAGTAGAAAACCTACCTGGGGCTTTAACATACATGTGCCGCCAAACCTCACCCTTAATTACGATGCAGCTGCAATTACAACTATGTAATCGATATGGTGGTCCTCTACCTCATCTGTGAAACATCACAGTGAACACTTACACAAACCATTACGAAAACACGCCTATTCAAATATACTGAAAATTTTACCATCTAAAAATGAAACTTTTCATATAAAAATTCTGATATTTTTCATAATTATGCTCAAAACATATAGATTATTGGTACTCGTTAGAACCGCCTCGGCGAGGCGGTTCTAACGAGTACCCACAATCTATGTTTTTGATCAGAAATAAGAAAAATAATGTATACGCCTGTGAACCCCAGTTTTATTTTTTAAAAGTGGGGTTTAAGGGGGTCAACATTATTTAGGCATGTTTTCGTGATGCAGTGCTGTAACAAAGCAAAGGGCTTAGTAATAAGGATCTGACATCATGAAAACATACTATATAATTTTGACCCCATAAACCCCACTTTTATATAGTAAAACTGGGGTTTACAAGGGTATACATTATTTTTCTTATTTCTGCTCAAAAACATAGATTGTGGGTACTCGTTAGAACTCCCTCGGCAAGGCGTTTCTATCGAGTACCCACAGTCTATGTTTTTAGTAGAAATATGAAAAATATCAGAATTTTCATCTGAAATCTTTCAGTTTCGGGTGGGGAAATTTTTAATATATTTGAATAGGCGTGTTTTCATAATGGCAGCCTGAACACAAATCACAAACAGAACTACGATGGGTTCGACCACAGTTTAATGACACTTGCAACGCACAAGCATCTTCTCAGTGACATTGATAGTCTTTGTTCTGTGATTGTGGCTCTTCATTGATATCGTCGTAACTATTTAGATAAATTTTCAGAACTTAAAATAGCCCAAATTATGTATTTATGTACACACAATTTAAGAATGGGAGCTGACTCAACGGGTCTCATATAAGATTTCAGTAAAAACAAAACGTTTACAGAAGCCTCGTACAAAAGAAATTAGTCTACAATATCCGTTTCTTTAGTTCATTCGCAATATCAATGCCTGCAAGTTAGTTTATATAAATATAAAGGAAAAATACCTAAGCATAAGAACAGATGGACTCGAGCAAACAATAACGACGATCAGTGTCTACACCATTTACACTGAGACCAGGAGGTCGCGGGTTCAACCCCCGCCGAGGTCGGCAACATTCTTTCGTGGAGATTGATCATGAAATATTTTCTACGGTCATTCTCTCCCTTCCGCTGATTCAAGAAGGGCAGTTGTCAGTTTCTGGCGAAAGAATGTGCACAATACTGGTTAACCGCTTAGAGGACTAAGCCTGCCCAGTAAACGTGTGGTTAGGTAAACTGACCGCGCTCGACATGACCCGATTGGGTTGACTGGGCCGTAAAACCTCAACACAAACAAAACACCATTTACACTCATCAAGCGTATCTTAGACATAGCAAGGAATAGTTAAATGGAGTTGTTCAAAAATAAGGAGAAGTATGGTAAGAAGTTCAGGCGTATAAATATTTAGGATAAATATAGTACAATAAAGCAAAGAAACGTGAGATATGAAAGTATCGGCTTAACTCTCTAGAAAGCAATATTCCAGTGACAGTACATTTAAGACTGCACGCAAACAGCAAAGGACAATGCATTAAAAATTCAACAATTTTGTATTTGTACTTCTTCAATTACTTGCGGCTGCACCTTAAATTGTCTATTAATGATAGTTTCTGTGATTCTAATCAAGAGTTCCTAAAAGTCGATCCGCGAACTGACAACTGGTTTTATTCGCAACTGAACTGCTATTACACCTTCATGAGACTTTATGAAAATACTTCTGCTCTTAAACGACGAAAAGAACGTATTCAGAAAACACATCCTATGGCTTAATGTTCATCCGCCGTTTGTGACGTATTAAAGAGCCTGATCTCCCGCCAAGTATTTGACAGTTGTGTAACATTTAGGCATTAATGCTGTATATGATATATTTGCAAGTACCCCTGTTGCAATTTGTAGTAGATCTCTTATATTTAAGTCATGATATGGTTTCTATATTGATGTATTAATGAGTTAGGTCATTTCTACGCGAACAAACAATTTTGTGTAGCTGGGACTAAATCAAGATTAAGATCGATGTTTGGCACATATATATACATGTTTCGGGACCTCAGTGGTTCATTTTATGGTTTTATTTTATTTCATGCTTCATGTGTCTGAGGTGATTGCCACGTGCCATCATCATTGTTCTATTACAGTGATTTATTTTGATTTGCACGTTTTTCCTTTGATGTTGACTTCACGACAACATGTCTATATAATTTTGACCCCTTAAGCCCTATACTAAAACTGCGGTTTACAGGGGTAAATTTATTTTTCTTATTTTTGCTCCAAAACATAAATTATAGGTACTCTTGACAGGCCACAAATATATATTCCAAAGAGAAAGAAATATATCGCGGTAAAAACGCATAAATATGAGCGCTATTTATAATATGAAAGGTTGGACAGAGCTCTAGAGCAAGTAGGAATAAAGCGTACTGCAAAACCTCTTTAAGGGCTGAACACTTTGCTTACTGTTCTGCAGGCCTAGGCCTATGCCATGTTTTCACAAACATGAGTTTTATAATAGCCATTTTCAATTACCACTTTGCTGTCTTTCTGTTTTACTTTCTTTACATACTTTTGCGTTTATAAATAGAGAGGCTTAGGAAAATAAGTTTGGGGTTTGAAGCCTTTAAAATAAATAAGTGAACTCAGGATCCGATACAATTAGATCCATATTAAGTGTTCGACATCAAAGCGAAAGACAAGCAAATACAATTAAGCAGTCATAAAAAGAACAGATGACAAGCACTCAACAATTGCTGTTTGGATCACAAATTGCTCTGAAGTATTGACATTTTGAAAATACAGAACCCTTTTCCTGTAACACAGGAAGCCCATGCTTCGTGGTTATGTCCTTTTAAAGTTTGTTGCTTTACTGGTTATTTGCTAACGTGATAATTATGTTGAAACAAGGGCAATGCCCTTGTCTCTCTGCAAACATATCGCGGCACCGTTACTTAAAATGCATTACTTACAAAACTACATCTTTAAAGTGCTGAATTACAAAACTATCAGTTAACAACTCAACACACTATAATTATATAGACGTTTTTTTCTTATAGTTTTTTTTTTTTTTTTTTTTTTTTTTTTTTTTTTTTTGTCCCCACCTGAAGCGGAGGGGCACGCTTTGTTTTTGCCCGAAAGCCGTTAGTATAAGCGGCATTGTCTGCATCGGAGTCGGCTCCCAGTAATTTACTATTGACCGGTCCTAGGCGGTTCTTTCATTGTTGTTCTCTTTTTCAATTGTTATGTAGTGTAATGTGCTTTTCTGTTAATAATTATGTAAGTGGTGATTATTTATTCAGTTAAGTTTGGATAACTGAGTTCCCACTTTTTTTGGGAAAGAGTTGCCAACTCTGCTTGCCGTCTGTTCATTTTATGACTGCTTTAATGTATTTGTCTTCTTTCCCTTTGGTATTGGGGATGTGATATGGTTCCGATTGTATCAGTACCTGAGCTTACTTTGTAATGCACAATGTCTCCTAAATCAGTTGACGAAGACATTATTCTGAATAACATTTGAACTGATTAGATTTTGGTGAACTTGGCATCAATTGTAAAGTTAGCGTCGGACCAATAGTCTAACATGAACATAGTTACTTGAATGTGTGCATATCGTTAACTCGTACTGGCGGACTTTCATAAAATTTGTATCATAGTGAAATCTTTAGAGCTAATCGATTTTGGTGACCTTGTCCTCGTTTGTAAGATCAGCATAGGACCAATAGCGTCAAATGTATGTAGTTTCTTGTGTGTACAAGATCTTTTGAATGACTCAGTGGATTTGTAGAACACAATTGCTTCCGCGGAGACAAAGAGGGACCGCACCGATTTAACATTTAAGCCATCATGAACAAACAATATTCTGGCGCTAACACTGTTGGCTGACCAAGCAAATCCTTTTATTTCTGCTTGTTCTCTCGGACGTTCATTGCGAAAACACGCCTATTCAAATATATAGGAATTTCACCTTCAAAAACTGAAAATATTCAGATGAAAAACTCTGATATTTTTCATATTTCTGCTCAAAACATATATTGTGGGTACTCGTTAAATATGCCTCGGCGAGGCGATGCAAACGAGTACCCATAATCTATTTTTCGAGCAGAAATAGACAAAAATAATGTATACCCCTATAAACCCCAGTTTTACTATATAAAAGTGGGGTTTAAGAGGGTCAAAAATATATAGGAAAATTTTCATGATGAACACATGTAAACTGCCTAGCTTCTCGTAAGAGACAACAAAATAAACCGAAACTTGAGAAAATGCGCCGTCTGACACTTGCGCCCAACGAAGAATCAGATAAGCCTGCGCATCCGCAGTCTAGTGAAAATTCTGATTAAACTGCGCTGCACACATCTTGGAAGGTACGTTTTCTGGCATCCGGCTCAAATAGTGCAAACCGTGAAAGTCATGATACAGGTATTAACATTAAACAAATCTTTGAAAAATAAAAGAAAATGAAATAAATAAATAAAAATAAAAAAGTAAAATAATAATAATAAAAAATAGTTTAGTCAGCACTTTTAAAGGGAAACGCCCACTAAATGCAATGTATGTCTGAAAATATAAAGCTATAAAAACAAGAATTAGGGAGCAAATTTGGTCAAAAAACGGTTAAGAAATAAGAAATATATTGTATTTTATATTTTTATATAACCCTGAGCATGGGCGCTTCCATTTTGGAGTATCATACTTAATTATACAGTTGACTCTCATTATCTAGACTTCGCTTATTTCGAATAACAGCTTATCTCGAAGTGAAAATCTTGTCCCTGCCTAAACATGAAAATCTTACAACAGGTGAAAAATATTGTGGAAAAGAGTTTCTCCTCTTTTCCACAATATTTTCACTATATCTCTAACTTCAAGAGTTAATTACATATAAATTTGTTAAATGTAGTTGTTCGAATTATTTTTTCCTCAATTCTGCAAATCTGATATGTCGAGGTACGAATATCTCGAAGTATTTCAGAGAGTCCCTTGGAATTCGAGATAACCATAGTCAACTGTATGTTAATTTAATAAAACACAAATAAAAGCCGCCCGTTGTCAGGAATATACTGCTTATGTGAATTAGCTGACAGTTTTATGCAAATGAACGCATTTACATTTAGACAACAACAAAACATTGCTTTAGGCATGATGTGTTCATTTTCTGCATATCTATAGGGGGTGATTATGACGTCACTCGCTCACTAAAATGGCTGCTTCCATGACAACATTTTCTAGACTTTCAAAATCCAATTTCTTTTTTATTTACCAACCGCTTTTCATGTTTTTTTTTTTCACCAAATCATCAGCCAGTAATGCTCTTTGTTTTAGAACATGCTTATGTGTAAATGTATGTACAGTTTCCTTTAATCAGCGAAATGTCAACTTTTAGCTTTAGAGTTGTGACTAATATTCAAAATCTGTTTTATCAGGTTATGTAAAAGGCAATCGTCTGACAATTGCGACAAATCTTCAAAGTTTTTAATAAGAGACTGACTTTTATAATGTCATCACGAAAACATGCCTTTCTAATTTTGATCCCCTTAAACCCCACTTTTTATGGTAAAACTGGAGTTTACAGGCATACACATTTTTTTTTCTTATTTTTGCTTGAAAACATGAATTTCGGGTACTCGTTAGAACTGCCTCGCAGAGACGGTTCTTATGAGTACCCACTATTTATTTAAGCAGATATATGAGAAATATCAGTTTTTTTGTAGCACTGATGAGTTAGGAAGCCTTCATGCGGACTGAATAAATTATGTGTCTAAACCCCGGCAGAAGTAAGGGCGAGGATTGTGGCCACGTAAAAATCGATTAAAGCCCCACCAGTGAAATACTTTTCACTGACCATTCCAAGGCGGTTCTTCTGTCATGGTTTATTTTTGTTATAGTTTGTCTTTAAGTGTGTGTGTCGCTTACATATTTTTGTTTTTGATAGCCATTTGGCCACTTTGTGGGAAAGCAACTGTCCGTTTGGCTTTCCGCTAGTGATGTTTCCAATAGGTTCTAGTTATTTTGTGTTTGTTTTTCTTTCCCTTTGATGTCTCTGATGGGAGGTGTGGGATAATTGTATCGGTTCCTGATCATTGCCTTCCCTTTATTTTTTATTTTATCTGATTTTTTTTTTTTAGTTTTTGGAATTGAAATTTTGTAAATACATATTTTCAAAAGGATAGATTTCGTAATGCACTGGATTGCATACCTTTACAGTTAAGAATTTCACAATCAGATTTTCTTCTGCAGGATTAGAATTCATAATCATAAAAATGAAGTCAACAGGATCCATAATTTGATATAATCAGGCGGAAAAAGCTTCACAATTATCATTTTAAGCCGATTACGACCTACCACAAAGAATAAACTTGGAAATTAATTAGCATGGTTTTTAAGCAGCTATGACAGCTTTAAGAACGTTGCTTATCTAGTGTTACCGATCATGATAAAAAAAATTGAAATAAGACGCAATAAATGTGGGGCATGAGCATGGTATTAGCCGTAAGGGGAATGGATACAGCTGGTACGTTTTCCGGTAACTTTTGTTACTTCCTATTTTTTTCTGCACACCAAACTATTTCGTCCCACTTCTGGTTAGAGATTTACCCTAAAAGTCTTTCCTGTTAGAGGACCAATTTCGAAAAGTTGCCCACCCTACATATCTGTCTTTGTACAATTGATTATTTGAATGTAATTCCGATTCTGTATAAGACTAAAGATCCATCCGAACAAACTCCTGTTGCCTGTCCAAATTGCCTTTATTCCCTTTCGAAAAGATGTCTACTCTAAAAGGAAAGAATTGCTTCCTTAAGGAACACATCTTTCCATTTAGGGTAGACCTCTTTTTTGAAGGGACTTTGAGAACAGGAGAGCAACCCCAGACGTCAATTAAAGATGTCTCCTTTGTATACGATGGCGAAATATCTACCAAGAGTATCATGTCTGTTTAAATCGAACCCTAAGTAAAGTGAACCCACGTTACAACGACAGCATTTGTTCCCAAAGACGATGCCGTTAAAATGAATTTGCTGTTGTACAGAATATTTAATGAGCAGATTGATATGTAAGAAAGATCGTGTTTTGTTCTTCTTTCCTCATAGAACAAAAGTTTTGTATATTTGTTAGAATCGCCCCGGTGAGGCGAGTCTAACAAATACCCAAAACACATGTTTCTTTGAATTCTCAAATACAGTACTCTTATATAATTTGTGACTTATTGTTACCTCTTAAGCGAAGGTTTCGTGACAGTCAAATTGTCATTATAACAAATTTTGTCGTTATATCGAGTGTCGGTATAAAGAGGGTTATCCGTATTTCCTACTGTCTATATACTGTAAAATTCCGATGTTAAGACCACTAAAAAATTACATCACTCCGATATGGAGACCAGTTTTTTACCTGTGTGAATTTTTTTTTTTTTTTTTTTTTTTTTGTTTGTTTTTGTTTTTTGTTATAATAGCTCCTTATAAATGAGATTATATGTTTCTCAATGAGGCAATTCTAATGAGTACACACAACATACAATTTCACGAAGAAATAAAAAAGTCTACCTAAATACTTCAAAACGGGTTCGAATTAGCCATGTAATCTGACTGTAATCTGGAGCTATACTTTACATTCAATATTAAGACCGTCTGCTAATAAGACCGATTAGGCAGTACTAGTACCAAAGGTTGTCTTAAATAGTGGAAATCTACTGTATCTTGCAAGTATCAACTGTGCTTTACAAATACGTGCAATGATTCCTTATATATTTCATAGTGAAAACACAATACACAATTCATCACGAAAACATGCCTATTTACTTTTGATCCCCTTAAACCCGACTTTTATATAGTAAAACTAGGGTTTTCAGGGGTATACATTATTTTTCTTATTTCTGCTTAAAAACATAGATTGTGGGTACTCGTTAGAACCGCCTCGTTTGAGCAGAAATATGACAAAATCAGAGCTTTATTAGAAAATTTTCAGGTTTTGGTGGTGAAATTTTCTATATATTTTAATAGGCATGTTTCGTAATGGTTGGCGCTGATACTGGTTTTCTGTTTTTAACCGTCTTTTCGTCTCAGTCATCTGTTTCTAACGTTTGGCATCTCTTTGGTGTGTATATTTAGAATGTCCAGAAATACCGTGTCATTATGTCATAAGTGTCCTAGTCTTACAGGTGTTGCACAAGCAAAGTAGTAGGCGATTTTTGTGCAGCTGCAAATGGTGCTTTAAGTGTTAATTTTCGAGGTAGGATCTTTCTAATTAACACAAAATATACACAAAAATAATTGAAGGGTCACGTGGTGCAATTTTTTATATATGCAAACTTTGACCGCGTCTATGGGGCAAAACCGTAGAAGATAACTAAGATGAATAGAACATGGCCCGAAAATATTTAGTATTTTTCTCTTTAATCGAAAGTATAAATAGTATTCTCAACAAAAACATACACACACACAAATGAAATCAAAATTTTCACTTTCATATTCGCACAAAAAATGTTATTTTTAATACAAGAATAAGAGAAATGATACTGATTATGATAAGTGATGTCTTGACTTGAAATTATAAAACAAAAAGAAGAAAAAAAACATAGAAAAAAACTTTAATTTTAATCTTCTTAGATGTATCCTGTATAGATTATTCACGGTCTACGGGAAATTATCAAGGCTATTTCAGCCTCTTAAAGGGTTGACCTCTCTCTCTGGCTATATCTGTGTGTTTCTTATCCCTCAAAAAGTGGAATTGGCAAGATATTGTTTTAGATAAATCATCGTTTTGACGATAAAAAGAAAAAGAAAAGAAAATTTCAGATAATCGGAAAATTATTATTTAAGGATAAAAAACCAGTTTTCAGAAATTCCCATTTTTCTCAGAATCTTCTAGACTGACAATGTTTGCGACATTGACACTTTGGTAGCTGAACATTTTCTTAACACCTTAACACGTAGTTGTGCTTATTGAACAGGCAGTTTTGCCCACAGAATAATCATTCAAATTGACGGGTCGCATTTGAATCTTAATCAAAGGGAAACTGAAACTAGCGACCCCTAAATTATTTTGTTCAGTATATTGCTGCAGAAACGAAACCTTATGCTTTATATCACGTCTCGTATTTACAACTACACTTTTGGTCAAGAACTGCAAGCAGTTACAGAGAACCGGTTTCATCACGAAAACATGCCTATATAATTTTGACCCCCTAAACCCCACTTTTATGTAGTAAAAGTTGGGTTTACAGGGGTATACATTATTTTTCTTATTTCTGCTAAAAACATAGAATGTGGGTACTCGTTAGAATCGCCTCATCGAGGCGGTTCTAACAAGAATACACAATCTATGTTTTGAGCAGGAATATGAAAAATATCAGAATTTTTATCTGAAAATTTTCATTTTTTGGTGGTAAAATTTTCAATATATTTAAATAGGCGTGTTTTCGAAAAGTAAATCCATACAAATAAAGTTCCATATTAATTAGATTATTTTATTTTGCCTGTCAAAAGTGTTCTTACCTGATTTGATACCAGACCGGGTCAAAATGTATAATTCAGACAATTCTGCGGTTGATATTGGCAAACGTGTATATTTTCGGTGGTTGCTTTGAGTATGAAATTAGAAAATCATCGAGGCTACAATTTAAAATTAGCTGGTGTTGTTTCGTGTGGCGGCCGTAAAAAAGTCTCCCCGTACATCATCATAGTGCAGGTTATATTTTATTTCCTTTTGGATCACTGGGCCTATCCTGCTTATGTTGAACATCGAATACCGCTTAAGCCGGCGCTAGGGTGTGGAGGTGGGGGAGGGGGCGGGGGATGCGTATGCAGCCTCGCAAACTACAGTGTTGATTATGAAGAGAATCAATCAAACCGAGTCTCCGATTTTCGTGATCTTGTGTGTTCTTTGTTTCCAAAGGCAAACCTTTTGTACTTTTATTTTACACCTACAGTGACCTCTTACAAGACCAGTGTCTTGTTTCGAGTCAATATTTGCCTTTTGGTTCAGGATAAAATCAGTTCAAAATAGTTTCAACAATGCTGCCAGGGAAACCATCTTGGATTTGGGACTAAAATGATTTTAGCTATTTTGATCTACATGCCACTCTGATACTACGAAATACGTTTCGAGTCAATTGGACTTTTTATTCAGAAGCAGTTCAAAATATATTTTCAAGATGGCGACTATTTACAATCAGAACAAATTTAGCTTATTTTGATCTACAAGTAAGCCAGATAATTCCTACTTAGTTTCGAGCAAATTGGTCATTCGGTTTAGGAGAAAAAGCGCAGAATAAATTTCCAAAAAGAGGCCATTGCGGGAACCTTGGATTTCCGATCAGCACGATTTTAACAATTTTTGATCTACAAATCACCCTGATGTTTTCTACCAAGTATGGAGTCAATTTGCCTTTGGGTTAAAGAGAAAAGGTGCAAAATATTTTTTCCAAGATAGCCGTCATAGTATCCATCTTGGATTTCCATTCGGAAAGAATTTAGCTATTTTTTTTTTTATCTACACCTCACCCTGGTGCTTCCTACACTCTTTCGAGTCAATTGGCCTTTTGGTTAAGGAGAAGAAGATTTTCGATCGGGACGATTTAGCTATTTTTGATTTAATAGTGACCTCGATGCTTCCTACCAAGTTTCTAGTCAATTCGTCTTTCGGGTCAGAAGAAGAAGCGAAAAATAGATTTTCAAAACGGCGGCCATGGTGGCTATCTTGGATGTCCGATCAAAACGATTCGAGCTAATTTTGACCTACAAGTCATCCCGATGCTTCCTACCAAGATAAAGCAAAAAAATAGATTATCATGATGGCGGCCATGGCGTCCATCATGGATTTTCGATAGTAAAGATTTTAACTATTTGTTTGATTTTCAAGTGACCCCGATGCTCCCTGCTAAGTTTCAAGTAATTTTGGCCTTTTGGTTTAGGAGAAGAAGCGAAAAACATTTTTTTAAGATGGCGGCCATTGAAGCATTCTTGGATATCCGATCGGTAAACATTTAGCTATTTTTGATCTACAAGTCACCCAGATACGTCCTACCAAGTTTCAAGTCGATTGGCCTTTTGGTTTAGGAGAAGAAGTCAAAAATAGATTTTCAAGATAACGGGCAGAACGGCCGTTTTGCATTTTTGATCGGAACAATTTAATCTATAATAACTTACAAGTCACTCCAATGCTTCCTACCAAGTTTCATATCGACTGACCTTTTGGTTCAGGAGAAGCAGAAAATATATTTTCAAGAAGGCAGCCAAGGCGGCCAGCTTGGATTTCCGATCGGAATGATTTTAGCTATTTATGTTTAACAAGTCTCCCCGATGCTTCCTAACAAGTTTCAAGTCGATTGGCCTTTTGGTTCAGCAGAAGATGCGAAAAATAGATTAACAAGATAGCGGCCATTGCGGCCATCTTGGAATTCCGATCGTAACGAATTTAGCTTTTTAAATCACCTGTCACGTATTGACAAGGTGAGTTCTTGTGATCACATTTTGTCCGTCGTGCGCCCGTCCGTGCGTTCGTGCAGCGTGCGTCCGCCCGTCCGTAAACAAGTTCTTCAAACGAAATCCACTAAACTACTGATTAGATTTTCACCAAACTTCACAGAAACGATTCTTGGTTGGTTCTCTTTCAAAGTTGTTCAAATGGTTCCGTTACATTGCACATCTAGGTCACAGGAGCTAAAAATAATTTTTTAACTGAAAAATTAAAAAAAACATCTCGTCAGAAACCGCTTAATCGATTTCAATATAATTTTGCAAAAATGTTTCTTTGGTAAACCTCTTCCAGGATTGTTCAAGCCATTTTGATTCGTCAAAACACATGGCCGCCAGGGGGCGGGGCTTATTTTCCCTGTATTTCTATATAGAAAACTTAAAAAAAAGTCTTCTTGTCAGAAACCAATGGAACGATTTCAATACAACTTGGCAGGAATGCTTCTTTGGTGACCCGCTACCAAAATTATTCAAGCCGTCATGATTGTCAAAAAACCTGGCCGCTACGCGGCGGGGCTTATTTTCCCTATATATCTAGAAAATCTCGTAAGAAACCATTGGACCAATTTTAATATAACTTGACAGAATTGTTTCTCTGGTAACCGTCTACCAAGATTGCTGGAGCTGTTGTAATTCGTCAAAAAACATGGCCACCACGGGCAGGGCTTAGTTTCCCTGTATAGAAAAAATTAAAATTCTTCCTGTCAGAAACCACTTGATTGATTTAAATATTACTTGGCAGGAATGTTCTTTTGTTGATCCTCTACCAAGATTGTTCAAGCAATCATGATTCGTCTAAAAACATGGCTGCTAAGAGGCGGGGCTTGTTTTCCCTATATATCTAAATAGAAAACTTTAAAAACCTTCTTGTCAGAAACCACTGAATTTTTTTTTCAATAGAACTTGGCAGGATCGTTTCTTTGGTGACCCTATAAAAAGTTTGTTCAAGCCGTCATGATTCGTCAAATAAACATGGCCGCTAGAAGGCGGGGCTTATTTTCCTTATACAGCTATATAAAACACTTTAAAAATCATTTTGTCAGAAACTACTGAAGCCGATTTCAATGTAACGTGGCAGAAATGTTCCCTTGGTGACCCTCTATGAAGATTCAGTTCATGCCGTCGTGATGCGATAGAAAAAAAAAAAACATGGCCCCTAGGAGCAAGGCTATACAATTTATACAAAATAGCAGAGCAGTAAACAGTGCTGAAAATTTAATAGTAAATATGCAAATCTGTTTGCTCAGGTGAGCGATATAGGACCATCATTGTCCTCTTGTTTATCTACAAGCCAACCCGATGCTTCCTACAAAGTTTCAAGTCATTTGGCCCTTTGGTTTAGAAGGAGAATCGAAAAATAGATTTTCAAGATGGCGGCCAAAGCGACCGTCTTGGATTTCCGATCGGAACGACTTTGGCTTTTTTTTTATCTACAAGTCACCTTGATACTTCTTGTCAAGTTCGAGTCAATTGGCCTTTCTGTTCAAAAGAATTTCAAAATAGATTTTTGAGATGGCGACAATGGCGACCGTAATGGATATCCGATCAGAACAAATTATGGATATCCGATCAGAACAAATTAGTTATTTTTGATCTACAAACAACCCACATACTTCCTACCAAGTTTCGGTTTAACTGGCTTTTTGGTTCAGGAGAACATGCGCAAAAATATATTTCCAAGATTGCGGTCATGGCAACCATCTTGGAGTTCTAATCGGAACTATTGTAACTATTTTTTTATATACAAGTCACCCAGATGCTTCCTGTCAAGTTGCGAGTCAACTGACCTTCCGGTTCAGGAGAACAATCGAAAAATAGATTTTCAAGACGACAACCATGGCGGCCAGCTTGGATTTCCGATCGGAACGATTTTACCTATTTTTGATCTACAAGTCATACCTACTAAGTTTCAAGTCAATTAGCCTCCCGCTTATGTAGAAGAATCGAAAAATAGATTTTCCAGATACCAGCCATGGCGGCCATATTAGATATTCGATCGAAACGATTTTAGCTGATTTTGATGTACTAGTCTCCTCGATGCTTCCTACCAAGTTTCAAAAAGGTAAAATTCCAGGGAGTGCCACAATCACAAGCCGCAGCCCATCCCTGACACGAAGAAAAAGAGGAATCAGACAAAATCAAAACAAGCGCAAATCTAATAAACGTACGAAAAGTACTAAGATTAGCTCTCTCTTCCCCGAGCGATATAATCGCAATGCTAAAAGGTCTGAACATAATAACGCAAGGCAAGACTTAAAAAAAATCGCCTCGTAGAATAAAACACAAAGCAACAAAGAGTTAGACTAACACCGGGACCACCGTCTTAGAACGGTTAGAACGGTCAGTAGTATAAACCACCGTGGTGGCGGTGTTGGGGGGGGGGGTGGGGGCGGAGGGAGGGGGCAGGGGGGTATGGTGGTTAAAGCACTTGTAAGACCAGCCAACTTCATCCTGGGTCTTGATGCGACTCTTAATACAGAAACACATAAAAAAATCGGTTCACATAAAGGCTCCCAACTCAGTCAATGCATCAAAGCGAAAACATAAAAATCAAATTAATCACTATGATAAACAAACTCATGGCAATTCTACTGTTTGCCAGAGTAAATGAAAACCAATAGTTGAATCACGGCGGGCCAAGCCAAAGACATATCTTCAAACCCCAACCAACTAGTTAGTTTTAAGAAGAGGCCGTTTTAAGAAGAGGCCGTCATTGAGTCTGAGGTCCGAACCGCCGTCGTGCAATTTAAGAGTGATGCATAGCTATCAACAATGATTGGATTGATAACTAGGCATGCAGTCTGCCGCATAATATTCAGGCTATAGCCAATTCTTTTATAACGGTTAATTAGTTTTCTGAACTGCTCCGAAAATTTGATATTTTCACATTTTTTCTAAAACTGTACAATAAGTCACCGTAAAATTCTGGTTCCGATATACCTTGTTGCAAAAGTAGTTGCAGACCAACGTTATATAGTGTCTGCGATAAAATTTCGAAAAC
This sequence comes from Anodontia alba, assembly GCA_964016985.1. Classification (NCBI taxonomy): domain Eukaryota; kingdom Metazoa; phylum Mollusca; class Bivalvia; order Lucinida; family Lucinidae; genus Anodontia; species Anodontia alba. The sequence continues at coordinate 84,757,542 of OZ024829.1, forward strand.
GCCTTGCTAAGTTTAAAATAACGATAGCCTTACCTAAGATGTTTGGCAGTAAGGGCTTTATTACAGCAATTAAATTTACTAAGATCTGAAGAAGCTCCGACGAATCTAATAGGTTTATATACCCCATACGAGGTACGCCGGGGGACATCGCCATCCAGAAAAGGGAAATTGACTATATCAAAGTCAAAATCGCTCCGTTTACCATAAATTTTGATGGAAACTGTACCGGTAGATATACATAGATTCAAATCCAAAAAAAAGGCTTCAAGTCAATTGGCCTTTTGGTTCAAGAGAAGCGAAAAATTCATTTTTAAGATGGCGTCAACGGCAGCCATCTTGGAGTTCCGATCGGTCAGATTTTAGCTAATTTTGATCTATATATCACCCAGATTCTTCCTATCCAGTCTCAAGTTAACTTGCCCTTCGGTTAAGGAGAAGAAGCTAAAAATAGATTTTCAAGTTGGTGGCCATGGCGGCCATATTTAATTTCCGAACGTAACTATTTTGATTACTTCTGATCTACATGTCACCCCGAGGAACAACATTATTCTTTGCCAGACTAAAAAAGCAAAAAATAAATAAATAAATAAATAAATAAAATAATAATAATAATAAGAAGAAGAAGAAAAAAGAAAGAACGAAAGAAAAAACAACAACATAACTTCTGAAATGTAAAGATAATACAGGGATGCAACATAGACTGATTACAGTCCATTCAGTTTGTCTGTTTCTCTAGAGTTGAGTTTTATCATACTGGTATCAGAGAGGCAATGTCTTAGTATTTTGGTGGCGAATATAGTAGACTATTTTTTATCCTCCATTACGAAAACAAGCCTATTCAAATATACTGAAAATTTTACCACCAAAAAATGAAAATTTTCAGATAAAAATTCTGATATTTTTCATGTTTCTGTTCAAAACATAGATTGTGGGTACATTAGAACCGCCTCGCCGAGGCGGTTCTAACGAGTACCCACAATCTATGTTTTTGAGCAGAAATAAGAAAAACCATGTATACCCCTGTAAACCCCAGTTTTTCTATATATAAGTGGGGTATAAGGGGGTCAAAATTATATAGGCGCGCTTTCGTGATGTCTTACGAGTTCCTTTTGTACTTATGCCAGTCTGCCATGCAACAGTGTATTAGTTTAACGTCTTCTTGACTTCATCTTTACAAATGCACAATAGATCAGCGTTTTACTAATAATGGTATGATCCTTTAGTTCAAGAGTTTTCGTCTGTCCGCATGGTTGCTTACTTACCATCACGAAAACATACCTATATAATTTTGACCCCCTTAAACCCCATATTTATACGGTAAAACTGTGGTTTACAGGGGTATACATTATTTTTCTTATTTCTTCACAAAACCATAGATTGTGGTACTCGTTAGAACCGCCTTGTCGAGGGGGTTCTAACGAGTACCTACAATCTATGTTTTGAGCAGAAATATAAAGAAAATCAGATTTTTTTTATCTGAAAATTTTCATTTTTTGGTGGTAAAATTTTCAGTATATTTGAATAGGCATGATTTTGTAATGTCTAGGAAATGTTTCCCCGCAAGGACATGTATTATGTTTGCATAACCGTTGTGGTTCTTCAACAAAATATTGCTTCAGTTGAACCTTTCGTGGGAATAGTTATATTTCATGGTGAGGTAACTCTGTTACAAAATTATATTTGTACCCCTCTGAAAACGGGTTTACTATAAAAGAAAAGAAGTCGCTCCCCTTTGAGTAAAGATAAATTCGGAATATCGAATAAATATTTTGAAAATTCTGCAAATCTGTTATGTTGAGATACTGACATCTCGAAGTATTTTATAGAGTTCCTTGGACTTCGAGATAACGAGGGTCGACTGTACCTCAGTCAGTTGTTCTTGGTACTCTCATACCCATTAATATGAGCGTAGACCATTCCGTGGAATTAATAAGAAAATGTCGTTCGTGCCATAAATTAGAGGTGTACTATGAATTTGTCAGAAAAGACAAAGAACTTGAATAAAAAAAGCATTCATTTTCTCATAAACATGTCGAAAGCCTCTCCTTTTCCCATGCTATACAATATCAAGTTCCAAAAATAAAGTATCATGTTCTATTATTTCAACTATTACCTTGATACTAAGTACATTTTAAGCTGATCATTAAACGGCAAATTGTACCCTCTATATGTCTTTAACCCATTGTATACTGAATAGACTCTCCCACAGTATATAGAAAGAGTTAGGTACGTCCGGCTATGAGTTTTACACAATCCTAGACAAAAATGGCTAAATTATTTGCAAACAGTGGAGACCCTGATCAGACGCCGCGTTCTGTGGCGTCTGATCTGGGTCTGCACTGTTTGCCAGTTACCCTTTTACGGGTCACCCTACTACAATGGGTTAAAGGGATTGGAAAGTCTGGAATCGCTTGGTAGATTTTCCGCCACCATTAGAAGGAAGACAACTTCTGTGACTTCATTTTTGCTTCTTGCCCTTCTAAAAAAGGGGCTACTCTGAAAGGAAAGATAGTTAACTATTTGAAAGCAGTATCAGTAACAAGTGTAAAGTAAACATCGTCACTGGATGCCATTGACTTTGATTCATGTTGCTGTCCGATGCTCATGCAGAGCCCATATGCCAATTTGACATTACGAAAACATACCTATTCAAATATACTGAAAATTTTACCACCAAAAAATGAAAATTTTCAGATACAATATTCTGATATTTTTCATATTTCTGCTCAAAACATAGATTGTGGGTACTCGTTAGAACCGCCTCGGCGAGGCGGTTCTAACGAGTACCCATAATCTATGTTTTTAGCAGAAATAACAAAAATAATGAACACCCCTGCAAACCCCATTTTTACTATATAAAAGTGGGGTTTAATGGGGTCAAAATTATATAGGCATGTTTTCGAGATGAACAGTTTTAGACCAGATCAGACTGTGCATTCGTATATTCTGCTCAAAATCGTCATGTTCTACAGTTCCCCGCTGATTCTGTAAACGGATGCGCAGGCTGGTCTGCGCTGCCACATTATGTGCCGAAGTGCTTCTTTGCTGTGTGCGCCATAACTTTGCAACACGTAACCAATCAAGGAACTTTCTGTTTGTTCGTCTTCCTGCACTTAAATTCCGTAGGTTGCAAATATCCATCACGAAAATATGTCCATACAATTTTGACCCCCTTAAACCCCACTTTAATATAGTAGAACTGGGGTTTACAGGGTTAAACATTATTTTTCTTATTTCTACTCAAAACATAGATTGTGGTACTCGTTAGAACCGTCTCGTTGAGGCGGTTCTAACGAGTACCCGCAATCTATGTTTTGAGCAGAAATATTAAAATTTGTTAGAAGTTTTCATTTGAAAACTTTAATTTTTTGGTGGTAAAATGTTCAGTATATTTGAATAGGCTTGTTCTCGTAATGTATTTCTCAATTCCCAGACTTCTTTTTTTCCTTTCAGCGCTCGTTGCTTGTAAAATGAGGATACTTAAAAGCTGGATATAAAGTTATTTACTTCATATAACATTTATGACATTCTGGTTTTCATTTAAATGGAAAATAATGATTTACTTTAAAATATTATAAAGTTTATTGTCTGACCTGCTTTTAATATTAACATAATTTTTGTGTTGTCTATGAAAAACATATTTTCAACTAATATACTAATACAGTCGAACCTCAGTGGCTCGAACATCTTTGGGACCATGGAAATTCGTTCGAGACATGGGTAGTTCGAGCCACTGAGGGCTAATCATGGCACCAGTTCAGGAAGCCAATAGCGATAATTTAGGGTAATCTTTTCGATTTTCTACACAATGATTGTATGTTGAGTGTAATTAGAATCGCCTCGATGAGGCGATTCTAATGAGTACACTCAACATACAATTCTATGATAAAATAAGAAAAAATCCCTAAATATTCGTTTTCTAGAGCTATTGGAAGGATTTTGCAGGGTCTGAAAAAAGAGTTCGAATCATCCACGGTAAACGAGCAATCCGGGTTCGAGCCATTGAGGTTATACTGTACTTCTATTAAGCTTCGTTTTTGGGAACAGTTAAAACCACGATAGCTCTAACACCGATCGCTCGTTTACCACGACTGCTTCGAACTTGCTTTTCAGTCCCTACGAAATTCTTCCGATAGCCCAAGAAAACAAATATTTAAAGAAATTGTCTGATTTTATCATGAAATTGTGTCGTGTGTAGTCATTAGAATCGCCTCATCAAGTCGATTCTAAGTAGTTGTGGTCATGGTACCCAAGCCATAATCCCAACTCATAAATCCATAAACGAATGACAAATCCGAATGTTCAGACCAACAGACATGGACCCCAGAATAAAGGCTGTAATCAGGCGTAAGCGGATAGTAAGCATTACTTGGTAAGCAAGCTTTGCCCACCATGCCCATAGGCCTGAACAAAGGACATGTAGGTAGAAGCGTATGTCCGGAATTTTGGAAGTCTACTTATGGCTCGTCATTGGCCAAAACATCAGAAACAATTCTGGAAACTGCCACATTGTAGGGATTGACCAGATCATGATGTCTCCCACAGAACTTCTTAAGTGTTGCTACCAGTTTGGTTTGTTGACACCACTGACTCAACAACTTTGTAGTTAGTACTTTTCCCCGCTCCACGAAGTCCTGATAATTTGAACAGAGTACACTCAACATACCATTATTGTATTTAATATCGAAAAGACTTCCTTAAATTATCGCCATTTGCTTCCTGATATGCGATAATTAACCCTCAGTGGCTCGAACTACTTATGTTTAAAACAAATTTCCATGGTCCAAAGGATGTTCGAGCCATTGAGGTTCGACTGTATTTATTCATTTGAAGACAAAACAAATATTGCTTAAATACTGACTAGTACGTGTGTAATTTGCGTTGCACGTTGCATTACTCTCCATGAATAATCATCCAATTAAACATCACGAAAACATACGTATATAATTTTGACCCCCTTAAACCCCACTTTTATATAGTAAAACTGGGGTTTACAGGGGTATACATTATTTTTCTTAATTCTGCTCAAAAACATAGATTGTGGGTACTCGTTAGAACCGCCTCGCCTAACGAGTACCCACAATCTATGTTTTGAGCCGAAATATGAAAAATATCAGAGATTTTTACCTGAAAATTTTCGGTTTTTGGAGGTGAAATTTTCTATATATTTGAATAGGCGTGTTTTCGTAATGAGCAATATTAAAAAAAAATAGAGTAAAGAGTCTAATAAGTAAGTTCTTCCAACGAAGTTGAAACAAACATATATATAGATATATTATTAATCATTTGAAACATTATACTTAATGTCCATCAAAGTGGACTTTGGCAAGTAGTGTAAACCTAGATAAGACGCAAGAGAACTCCGTCTCGAATCAGGGGATGTACTGTTTGCCATTCAGCTATGTGGAAAATCATAGTGAGGCAAACACTTTTAAAAACTTAACGGATCAGGCCATATTCTAGAACAGACGAATCCACTGACTAATCATTTATTAAAGCTGACTAAAGTTTTATAAGGTGCTTGCAAGTAGCATATCTGCAATTTTATGTCCCATCACGAAAACATGCCTATATGATACTGACGCCCTTAAACCCCACGTTTATATAGTAAAACTAGGGTTTACAGGGGTATATATGTTATGTATTTATGTATATCTATGTTTTGAGAAGAAAATATGAAAAATATTAGAGTTTTTTTTTTTCTGAAACTTTTCATTTTTTGGTGGCAAAATGTTCAGTATATTTGAACAGGCTTGTTTTCGTAATGAATTTTACTTTGTATACAGTAAAGTACAGACAGCCCTCTTTTTACCGACACTTGATACAACGACAAAATTCGTTATAATGACAATTTGACTGTTACAAACCCTTGGCTTAAGTGGTAACAATTAGTCACAAATTATGCAAGAATATTGTATTTAATACTTAAAAGAAACATATGTTTTGGGTATTTGTTAGGATTGCCTCAATGAGGCTGATCTGAGTCTTCGCTGGTCGCACAAGTCTTATTGTAGGTTTTGTCGTGCACGTAATTACGACATTTGATTTTACATAACACAGGCTAATATAATTCAGGACACCGTTTCGATCCTAAAACAGTCATCTAACATCTCAAATACTACAACAATAAAATATTCTTTTTATTCCTCGGAAAGACGTTTTCTTGCTTGACTGTTGTTGTTTTAACTAATATGCAAATATTGTGTTCTGACTGACCATCTTATCAGAAACGATATTTTTGTCTTTTCTGTTTCTGTGCTTTGTTCTCAAACATTTACTCTGAAATTAAATTTACGGCTCAAACTGACCTATGCAATTTCTATAGCAAAGTGAAAGTTTGCATTTTGTCTGAGAAAAAAATCTACTTTTCTTTGCTGATTTTTAATCGCTGGTGTTTCATGACAATGTTGTTAACATTTGAAAACGTGGAACTTCCTGAAAACTTGCCTTAGATTTACCTATAATGTACTCTACCGATTTCAGCATAATTTGCAGGCATTTTTACTAGGACAAAAAACTGACAATATTAGATTGTTTTTAAAACAAATAAATAAAATAAAACAAGTTGTGCATAGGTATTTACTACAAATTGTTTTGCATTGAATCATGACAAAATGTTTCCCAATTTACTTCTTCTGATTATAGCACCATGAAAAAAAAATCTGAAATAGGTCAAAAGCAGAATAGATTATTTTCATTTCCTGTAATTAACCTCCTTTGGAACCAACAGAACATGTAACCTTTCACGCGAAATTGCGAAATATAACAAGATCATTTTTGACGTTGATTGATATTTCAGCATTTTAATTCAATAACGACGGTTCGGAAAGGGCAACTGTAGAACTGAACAGTTGGAGATATACTCGTATTGTAGAAATACTGATAGGCACTCGCTACAACACTTTAAGAATTGGCTCGATTATCATGTGCTCACCGAAAATAAAGATAAAACGTTAATGATAAGCGGGAGAGGGAACTCTGCCAAAAGCAATCGTCTCTCTTCTGAAAAGTGATTGTCTTTAAAATAAAAGCAAGGGGTCCCTAGGATGTCAAATCCTTCCTTTTAAATTAGACCCGTTTCAGAAGGGGATTTATTTGCAGGAAATCTAGCATAAGGTTGTGAGAGTTGTCGCCTTGTAAAAATGTCGAAGAAATTACAACATGTATTCAGCACCCCCTTCCCCCACACTTAGCCCCCACCACCTTAAATCATAGCTTTGCAATCTTAGAAAACTAGTATGGAACATTATATTTGATTTATTAGAATAGAAAAGACTATGCCCTGGAAGAGATCCAATCACAGAACATCGCTTTAATATATTTACGGCACAAAGAGGAAGAGTAAACCTAATTCGATAAACATCATACACGTTTTAACCACCGAAAAAAAATTGCAACTGTTCCATCATCCCCAATAAGGTGATCACAATACAAGCAAGGATACCGTCACAAAAACATGCTTATATAATTTTGACCCCCTTAAACCCCACTTCTATATAGCTAAACTGGGTTTTACAGGGGTGTAGATTTTTTTTTCTTATTTCTTCTCAAAAACATAAATTGTTGGTACTCGTTAGAACCGCCTCGGCGAGGCGGTTCTAACGAGCACTCACAATCCATGGTTTGAGCAGAAATGGAATAAAACATTTCAGAGATTTTTATCTGAAAATTTTCAGTTTTTGGAGGTGAAAGTTTCAGTATATTCGAATAGGCTTGTTTTCGTAATTAATAATAAAGCAACAAACAGGACAAAACAGGATAATTAGGAAACAAACCCAACAGCTGGCAGGCTCAAGATCCAACAAACAACAATTAACACCAGATCTGGTGTATTCAATAACGGTTAATCATTTTAGTGTAGAGACTCCCCCCCCCCCCGCAAGCCCCCAGCCCCCCACACCCCCCCCCCCCCCACACACACACACACAAGTAATTGGCAACCAGTGCAGACCCATATCAAAACGCGGCGTCTGATCAGGAACATTATTGTTTGCTGATAGGTTAGCCATTTTTTTTCTCTAAGAATATCTAACTGACAGACTAAAAAAGGGTTAATCTTTGCGCCATGTAGATGTTTTTCTTCATTTCACAGAAAATAAGACGACATATTATTCACTGTCCCCTTCCGAGAAAAAAATATGAAGGAAATGGCAAAGAAATTTCAAATATTATCAGCTTTTATAGACAGCAACCTAAAGTATAATCAACTTCGGAAGCCCTGTAATGTGTTTCCGCAACGCTAGACTCCGTTCCTGTTCAGTGGGCGGTTTAATAATCAAAACTGTTTCATAAATTATTGCTGAAGTTTCAAAACACAAACAGAAACGCTAAGCGTTCATTTATTCCGAATTTAGGAACCGCACGCGCCACCAATTAATATAATACGGGTAGTATGGGGAAACGGAGATGAGGAGGGAGAACCGGAAATTATAAGGAAATTCACGTGAGGGATACCATTTGATGTGCAAGGTAGGCAAAAATGCAGTTATACTGTATGCAGATGATAGATTGCCACTGTATCATAATGCAGGTGCAAAACTCATATCAGTTTTCTTATTCTCCCAGGCTAATCAGGGCCTTTGTTGTTGTTGTTGTTATAGATTCCCGCCGTTGACTTGTCGGCGAAACGTCCTTAATGACGTCACAGGAGTTTTGCTTTAAATTTAGACCGTGCGGGCCGCTGGAATTGACTTCGAATCGATAAGTTCAGGTCGGAAACCGCGAGACCCCGTTGTCCTTCGCAATACGCTAAAAGTTTTAATCTTTTATAATGTAAATTATAGACCAGTTCCCTACTATGTAGTTCAAGTTTGTAAATGTCTTGTTCATTGCTGGTATACAATGAAGGATCTAAGATAAGCCGCGTGAGCACCTCTGGGGATGACACATTGATAGATAGTCTTTCGGAAACTTCATTAACCTGGATGATATACTTTTCCCTGGCTTCACCATATGCAGGACATTCCGCAAGAAAGTGTTGGCGGTTTTCTGGAGCCCCCTTGCAGAGTTTACATGTAGGATCAACCAGATGTTGATTGAATACTGCCTTGTTACTCTGTAAAGTGTATGTGCCGGTAAGCAGACGACATTTAAGTTGGGCTCTCCTGCTATCAAACACACTATCTCGAACGGTCGCCCACACAGGATGCACCTGTCCCATCCGGATCCTAACAGAATTAATGTATTTCAGTGTTGGTCTTCCCTGAATGTCCTCCCTCCAATTTTCCTCGACTTTTCTACTGATTGCATTATCTACGACTGACTTCCATTTTTGTCGTTTATAGATTCGAAAGGCACTGTGGTACACATTTGAGCAGGAGCACACCATTTCCTACTTAAGAGCTCAGCGAAGACTCAGATAAGACTACGCATTCGCATATATGCATAAATGAAAATATAAGGATATAATATGCAGCATTCTATATAGTTATTGCTATCGATATTACATAATGTTTAGAAAATACTAGTATTTAATGAGAATTTCTTTATATTGCCGTTTTTTTTTTTTTTTATTTTTTTTTTTTTTACATGACCACCAATCCTCTTCTGGTATGTTTGAAAATCTAATTCATCCATTGCAATCCTAAGTTTCTGATGTGGACTCTTCCATCTTTGAATTGGGCATGTTCAGGACCGCACACAAGGTGTCGATTAAAAAAAACAAGAACAGAATGGCAAACAATGTAGATCGAGATGAGATGGCTCATGTTGAGCCATCTCATCTGGATCTACACTGTTTGCAAAGGTGCCTGTTTTGGTCTGCGGAGCTGAATGGGTTACGCCGATGCAAGGGGCAAATGCAGCTCTGCAAATGACATTGCTGTCATAAGGTAAGGCTCAATAAAACTGAGGCTTCGATCTGCTCTTTGTTTTATTTTAGGGTGAGCAGCGCAATTATTTGGCCATGATGGCATGCCAAATGCGGACAACCTAACCCAACCCAGTTTACGCAACTATGTAATCAGACTGTGAAAAACCCGCTTATGATTAAAACAAACAGCTGACCATTATTGCTATTATTATTTTTATGTACAGATTTGAATTGAGATATATACGACTACTACTTATGTGTTAGATACCTATTGGTAGTACTGGATTTGGAACGGTGGATTGTGGCCATTTCTGTTCAAGCTGAGTCTTCCATAAGGAGGAAGGAATGCAGGGACGTGCTGTGTGAACATTGGCCCGCCACACGTTCATTGTAGCACTGGATTCCTAAACATATGTTTGGCAAGATACGGCTAATGCAGCTGGGTTTGATCACAACCTACTGTTCTGATTAACTATTATGCTGATTTCTACATTTTGTAAGGTATCACCTTCACCACATAATGTTAATTATATCGACAATGTAGCCATGCTTTTGTATGATTGAAGCATGTTTTCAGATAGTACAAGGAATTACTTTGTATGTTCATCAACCCTGCCTTATGTCATTGCATGTCTTTGTATTATATCCTTACGGGCTTTAACGCTTACTGGAATTTAAAAATAAGATATATTCTCCTCTGTTATCTGATCAAGACTTTGTTTGTTGATGTACGTATTTTACAGTCTACACTGATTTTGTAATCGATCTGCTATTATTCCGAAATGTCAAAAGGTATTTTTTCTTGTGTTGTGTATCATGAAATGTTACAGTCATAGCTATAATTGTGATTGGTTTGAATAATTTGACATAATGGCCATGTCATACGAAACATGTCTTCAGGCATATTTGAACAGCGAAGGCTTCGATGGGCCTCTGCATCCGCGCACATCACAAAAACATGCCTATATAGTTTTGACCCCCTTAGATCCGACTTTTATACAGTAAAACTGGGGTTACAGGGGTAAAAATTTTTTTTTTATTTCTGCTCAAAAACATAGATTGTGGGTACCCGTTAGAACCGCCTCGCCGAGGCGGTTCTAACGAGTACCCACAATCTATGTTTTGAGCAGAAATATGAAAAAATATCAAAGTTTTTTTATCTGAACTTTTCAGTTTTTCGAGGTGAAATTTTCTTTATATTTGAATAGGCGTGTTTTCGTAATGAGTCTGATCAGGGCCTTCGCTGTCCGCTAACATAAGCATTGGTCACTATAAAATGTATCAATTGAAAGTAAATGCCCCGAAGAGACTTTGCGATTGTGTGGGATGAAACTGAATCTGTGCATTTTGCACATTCTGGAGGAAACTTCGCTTGGCGCGGTTCGCAGGTCTCTGCTATGGTTTGCGGATACCATCACGATGAGCAACAGACAGCAAACATATTGTTTAATCAAGCACACAGTGTCAATGGCTCATTACTTATCAAGTGATCACTCTCTTATATTTACAAGTGATCAGTCTCTTATATCTAGGTTTTAATTTTCACGCCACTTGCTTATTTCAAGGATTTTTTTCGGAGCTTGTTAGCACGCATATGACGTTCACACGTTCAGCTGAATGTTCGTTTTCGACAAGCACCGACACAATCAGATGAGTCTTGTACTGTAAATATTCGGACATTTTAGCACTTTGCATGCTGGGTAAACATTTCAGCAGACGACCTCTTGACATATTTTTCTTATTCTTCCTCGATACATGTAATTAGATTTGACATTTCATGCAACTTGTCCTCTTAGGACCCGGGCTGCATTTAATTTGCAAGAGAGTTTTTCCTGGGTCTCTGCTCCTGCTGGTGTTGTCATTAAGTACAGGGATCCAGGGCAAAGCATTCGCTATCAATTATCACTTCTGAACGCAGCCGAATAACAAAGTATTACAAAATACCAATTATGGTCCCCGCTAATGACCACATCGCTAGTTGCGCGAAATATATGCTCAGTAAAGTGATTCGTAAGTGACGTCAGTTATTGACGGGCAGCATTATTTTCTTTAAACGCAACGTCAGAAAACGTACACGTACCCTTCGCGCAGTCTGATCAGTACCTTCACTTGGCTTTAATTTTATAGCAAAGGATGCAAAATTTCTTCAAGATGACAACGATGATTCTGATGAGACTATGCGGATATGCATGCTGATCTGAGTTTTCGTTTTGCGCATATGTCAGAAGGTACGTCTTCGCATGTTTCGACTCTTCTTACAGATACATATACAAGCATCATCCCAGTCAGCATTCTACGTAAATCTATATCGGACCGTCATCGGTCCGTCAGGGTAGCTGACGGGCCGATGACGGCCCGATGTAGATTTACGTAGAATGCTAGCTGGGATAGTGCATATTCAAACTTTGTTTAAACTTTCTCTCTTAATTTTATGATTATGGGATAACTTGAGTTTAATATAATTTAGATAAACGAACAGTAAGTACAGTCAACCATCTTTTTACCGGCACTCGATACAACGACACTTTCGTTATAATGACAATTTGAATGTCACAAATCCTTAGCTCAGGAGGTTACAGTTAAGGCGACATTATGCAAGAATATTGCATTAAAACTTCAAGCAACATATGTTTAGGATATTTGTTAGAATCGCCTCCATGAGGCGATTCTAATAAATATCCAAAACATATGTTCTATGTGGAAATAAGAATAAAATAAATTCTATCCATTTAGCTTTCTTTACAAAAGCAAATTCATTTTAATGGCAACATCTTTGGGAAAAAATGCTGTCGTTATAAGGAGGGTTCACTGTATCCTGATCAGATTGAAATACGGTCGAACGTGGCATCTTAAGGCGCAAATCCCAGTTAAACGAACATAACTAGTCATCCGGATTGATATTAAGAGTTCTAAATACACATGCATAAATCTCAGATTGACGACAATCCTTGGAATATACGTATTTGATGCAAATGCTTACGATATACAAGATATCTAAATCACATGATATTTTCTATTTATTTTATCTCAGCAAGGAAGCCAGTGTGCTTAATGACATACCAGATAGTCTGCATTCGTATTTCAGAAGAATCGTCTTTATTGTCTACGCGAAAGGGCGAAGACAATCTTAATGTCTGTCATTGCTCCGGAAGCACTTTATAAAAGGTCATGGACAGCTCAATGCTATTACAACCAAGAACTGGCTTTCACAACAAAACTTAGCACTCAAAACCTGTCAAATCTGATTGAAGATTGATAGCAAAGTGTCAATTTTCCTGTTAATCCATCAAATCTTCAACATTATGACAACCAAGTATTAGCTCTTACGAAAAGCTTGGACTACGCTTAACAAACAATAGATGTTAAATCTAATTGAAGATTGACAGCAAAATGTCAAGTTTCATGTTAATCCATCAATTTCGGAACGGTTAATGACAAACAAGTATTAACTTTTTCAAAAACCTTGGTCTACGCTAAGCAAACAATAAATGTTTAAGCAGATTGAAGATTTACATTAAGCTGGCAAGTTTCACGTTAATCCATCAACTGCTGAACATTATTGACTACTAAGTATAAGATTTCACAGACAAGCTTGGTCTGCGCTTAGCGAACAATATGTGTTAAAGCTAATTGAAGATTTACATTAAAATGTCACGTTTCATGTTAATCCATCAACTACATATACTGAACGTTATATGACAACCAAGTATTATCTTTCACAATCAGCTTGTTTTACGCTTAGTAAACAATAAATTATAAAATGATTAAAGAGTGACAGCAAATTATTAAACCGAGCCTCCAATTTGCTAATCCGTAATGCGTTCTATGTTTCCAAAGGCAAAATTTTTGGACCATTACGAAAACACACCTATGTAATTTTGACCCCTTTAAATCCCATTTTTATATAGTAAAACTGGGGTTTACAGGGGTATACATTATTTTTCTTATTTCTGCTAAAAAACATAGATTGTGGGTACTCGTTAGAACCGCCTCACCGAGGCGGTTCTAACGAGTACCCACAATCTACATTTTAAGCAGATATAGTGAAAAATATCAGAGTTTTTTACCTGAAAATTTTCAGTTTTTGGAGGTGAAATTTTCTATATATTTGAATAGGCGTGTTTTCGTAATGGTTTATTTTACTACACTGCAGCTGGTGTTTATGCTGCGCGGCGGCCGTAGAACGTCCCTCCTTACTTCACCATAGTGCAGATTATATTTCATTTCCTTTGGGATCCTTGGGTCCATTGTTTTATCTTTGAAAATAAAGTTCTGCTCATGTATACGCTAGAGGGCGTAAGCAGTATTGCAAACTTCATTTCTGCTTATGAAGAGTCTCAATAAAACAAGACTCTCATTTTTAATCTGTTATGTGTTCTTTGTTTCCAAAGGCAATCTTTTTTTTTTTATGTTTATCATATTAAACCACCAAATGCCCAACGTTATAAAAAGCATTGACTTTCACATAAAAAAATTGGTCCATGCTTAGCATGCAATAAAAGCTTGATCAGTGCTTCGCACACAATTAATGTTATAACGGATTAAGGACTGACAGCAAAATGTCGCGTTTTAATGTTAATCCATCAACTGTTCAACTTGATTACAACTATGTTAAAGCTGATTGTAGATGGACAGCAAAGTTTCGAGTTTCATGTCATTTCATCAATTGCTCAACGTTACTACAAGGTCTACGCCTAGCACACAAACACTTTAAAACTGATTGAAGATTGGTCATTAGGTGTAACTAATTAACAGGTTTCACAAAAAGCGCGGTTTACGCTTAACACACAAAATGTGCTTAGCGTAGACCAATTTTTTGTGAAAGCTAATACTTGTAGACGTAATCAATAGTAAGGCACTTCCCTCGGTATAACATAGTTATAAATTCATTTGCGCATGATAATAACGGAGACTTGCGGACTACTTTCGGTATTGGTTTCTCAGTACAGGCGCTCTGGTATGTTGTTAAGTAAACATGCGCGCCAGAATCAATAGGATAAATTCTTTGGAAATAAAGACAGTTAAGCAGGTAATAAAATGCACGTTTTAAAACTGAATCTCTTTGATTTGATTATAATTATCAATTATTTCCGCAACATGCATTGATGTAGTTATAATAAATCTTTTGAACATAAATTGAAGTCAGACGTTATACTATGTCATTTTTCATCAAAAATCGACTGATACGAGAACAGTTTAATCTGCTGGGATATACTTTAGTTTTGTCAAGTTTGTAAACGTCACATTTAAGCATTAAAATGAGCAGTTTTATATCTTTCAATAACCACTATCTATTTTAGCATTGCTATCTTAGACAAAACGCGTCAAAACCGCAAAATATCAGGTTTTAGTCATATAAAAAAATCGTTTTTTTTTTTGTTTTTTTTTTCTACTTCAATGTATTTAGTTAAACAAAAAATTTATTCTTATCCATAAATGCGGCTACAGATATTGTTGTATATTCATTATATTTATGTTTGAATCTGTAACTGAATACTGCAATGATAAAAAAAAAAAAAACATATTAAGCGGCTTTGGCATATTGTGAAAGTTGTCCTCTTAACCCATTTATGCCTAGTTTCCCATAAAAGGTACATTGACCAACAGTGTAGACCCGGATCAGACGCTGCCGAACGCGGTATCTGATCAGGGTCTGCACGGTTTGCACTGAGAGAGAATTTTCTATACGCGGTAATAATAAACACTAACCGGACTCCCCTTATATTGGAAATGGACCGGTCCAAAGAGTTAAGGTAGAAGAACCCACTAGGCATAAATGGGTTATCGATTGTAGTGCAGTCATCTATAAAATACCGGTATATTTTACCATTGACATTCTGAATAAATTAAGATGCCATGCCTATTTCTGATTGTCAGCTAATCAAATTACTTAATCCATATTGTTGATATAAATCCACACACTTAAAGACAAACAGTGCAGATCCAGATCAGTTGGCTTCTTCAGAAGCCAACTGATTTGGATCTTCACTGTTTGCCAAGGCAGTCATATCAGGTTCAGTAGGACTAGGGTTAAAACAAAACTTCAACGCGAACGGTATACGAGCATAGCAATGACAAATATTGAGAGGATTGGATACAATGTCAATTTAGGCAACTCTGTTGAAATCGCTTTCGCCTTTTCGAGAGGCGTCTATTCTAAAAGCAAAGAACTTGCTCTCACGAAATGAAAATAACTTGCTCCCTGTTGGAGCTAATTCGTTCCTTTTAAAATAGACCCTTGATCAGGAGGATATTTGCGAGCAGGAAAGCAAGCACGAAGCCATAAAAGTTGTTTCGTATTCCTTGTTAAACATGGCGGAAATTGTACCAGGTGTCTCCAGACCCCTTAAGGGTATCTACAGGTCATACGAGCACACGACTCACCTGAAATATCAAAACTTATTATCTCTGAAAAGTAATTAAAAAACAACAATATTTCAAATGGCCGCCTGCTGTAGTTGTGATTGGCGCCTTTTAAAGTTTACCTAGTGCTCGTATGTATTTGATAGACCAGTAGTCAAGTATAAATTTAATATTTGTTTTTGGTCCAGACTGCTTAACGCGGCTCCAAAAATGATTGTATTCGAAATATTTGGCATCAACAACATCAGCTATTGAGTTCAGGGTAAATTAGTAATTATAAGATTATTGAAGGAGTGGAGCATATTTACTTAACTTTGTTTCTTTGTATATTAATCTTGATCTTGTTTCAAAGCATAAAAGTCAGTTTAGATTACAGACATCAAGTAGCCTCTAATAAGCTCTCTCAGAAGAAGCTCTTTACCTGAAAGTCGGATGAGTGCTTTGCTTACCATTTTGTCCAAATATTTAATCAAATTGCACTAAAGTAGCGAAAGTGAACCGAGTTTGAATTATATAAGGCTAAGTGGCATATAAGACTTCTGATATGCCACTTGATAAAGCGAATCCGGCACCACTTAATACCGAACTACAGTGGACTCTCGTTATCTCGACCTCGCTTATCTCGAATAACCACTTATCTCGAAGTGAAAATACTGGTCCCTGCCTAAACATGAAAATCTAACAACATGTAAAAAATATTGTGAAAAAGAGGAGAAATTGCTCCTAAGGAGCAATTTCTCCTCTTTTCCACAGTATTTTCAATATATCTCTAACTTCAAGAGTCCAATTACATATATAGTTTTTAAATGTGGTTGTTCGAATTATTTTTTCCTCAATTCTGCAAATCTGATATGTCGAGGTACGGATATCTCGAAGTATTCATAGTCACTTGGATTTCGAGATAACGAGAGTCGACTGTATTGTATAAGTGTTTATGTTAAATATTCCCAGGACATGTCAGGTATCCGCTGTATTCGACCTAATTACCGCACATACCCCTATAAGCTTTAAGTTACAGACAGTGTACTTTTTGTCTACTTCTTTATAAAGGCATATGTTGAGGGTACATGTACCCATTTGAATTGCATCGAATTGTTGATGCAGTTCAAATGAACACCCATAACATATTCTTTTATGAAGAAAATCAGAAAAAACAACAACATCAAAACAACACAAAACGTCGCATAAACACCATTAAACAAGTCATTTGTTGATCTTGTTTTTAAAGTATATGTCTGGTAGGTTGATACATATTTTACTATATATTTTACTACAAGTTTTCCCAGTAATTTTGAAAAAAAAAAAAAAAAAAAAAAAGAGCACGGTGCGGTAATAAGGTCGAATACGGTAAATATATTTTGCGACAGTATTTGAACGTCCAGGGCCCGGTTGTTCAAAGCGTAGTTCGCTTAACGAGCTCGTTAAGGGTCATTTCGTTAACTGTTTTAGCGGATTCAATATACAATATTCTGAAATTTTTTGCTGAAAAAATGTGAGTAGCTTTTGCAGTTGAGTAGCTTTTGCACTGCAAAAGCTACTCACATTTTTCAGCAAAAAATTTCAGCATATTTGCATATCACTTGATGTAAATTTTGACGATTCGTTAACTAACGACATCGTTAGTTTCGAACAACTGGGCCCAGATGTTAGAGTTAACAAATTCATGAGTGTATTGTTTTAGGAAGACTGCTGTGCGTACAGGTTGCAGACCACCATTGATTTCCCTTATATATTTTATACCATTACGAAAACACGCCTATTCAAATATATAGAAAATATCACCTCCAAAAACTGAAAATTTTCAGATAAAAAATTCTAATATATTTCACATTTCTGCTCAAAACATAGATTGTGGGTAATCGTTAGAACCGCCTCGTCGAGGCGGTTCTAACGAGTACCCACAATCTATATTTTTGAGCAGAAATAAGAAAATAATGTATACCCCTGTAAACCCCAGTTTTACTATATAAAAGTGGGGTTTAAGGGAGTCAACATTATATAGGCATGTTTTCGTGATGCATTTTTGCAAATGTTCTACAACCCACAACTTTTGTTTGTTTTAAGTTCTGTTGGTCAATACGTGGCATTTGCCTGTCAATAGTCCCTCTAAAGCTACTACACAAGAAACCGAATGGTACAATATGTGCCATTTAATCAGCTTCTGTCTCTCCGAAGACGGTCGATGTTAGTGTAAAATATGCCCTAGACGATTTTTTACTTACATATTCAAAGCAATCATTCAAAATATGCAATTTGCTAATATCTACTGCAGAGTTGCGTGAATTATACATTTTGACCAATTCTGTCATCAAAACAGGCAAAACAAAAACCTTTAAAAGCAGGCAAAACAAGTGAAAATGTCTACTACGGGACTATATTCGTATGGAACCAAACCGGTGCTCTGTAAACTTAAGCAATAAAAAAATCAAACTGATAATACATTTAAATATTGAATAAAAATATAAAATACTCAAGTTTATGTATTGGTTTTCTTATGTGTAGATAAAAATAACTTGAAACATATAAGTGTTCCTTTAACCCATTTATGCCTAGTGTCCCATAAAAGGGACATTGGCAAACTGTGTTGACCCAAACGCGGCGTCTGATAAGGGTCTACACTGTTTGCATTAAATATAGGAATTTCTATAAAACATGGTAATATAAAAAAATAACCAGGCACCCCTTTTATTGGAAATGTTCCGGTACAAAGTGTTGAGGTAGGCATAAATGGGTTAATTATACTGCGGGCCCTGGTAACAATTATAGCATTTTTTCCCAAATATATTGCCGTTTGAAAGAAATCGCTGTAAGAAAGTATCCTCAACCGCAGCAGAATGATACGAGTTTTTTGGATTTCTTGTTAGAATCGCCTCAATGATGATTCTAACAAAAATCCAAACACATGCGTCTTGAAGTATTAAATACTATATTCTTGCGTACATGATTAATTGCCACCCCTTCAGCGATTTTTTCTTGGCAGTCTAATTATCATTTAACGCATTTTATCGTTGTACTGAGTGTCGGTTTAACAGGTGCAATCGCAGTATAATTTTGACGATATCAAATCAAAATTGATGAGCTGAAGTACATTAGGACCACAACATTAGAAAATGTACCTTTTTACATGTGCGCAGTCTGATCAGAGTCTTCGTTCTTCGCATGAAGAAAATTGCATCATTGACTATCCAAAAGACGACAAGTCAAGAAATTGATTAGACTGCGAAAATGCGCGGGCTGATCTTAATCTTCGCTGGTCGCACATACGAGGGATGTTCGAAATGAATTGCTGATTGTCCTCTAGCTCGATATCCACGTGGGGCACGATAAAAACCAATACACACCTGTATAGGGTTATTCAAGATCTACACAATGGTGTATAAATGTACATGTTAGACTAAGTGTAAGACATAAAATTTGCCATTTGAATACACGCAGTCATTGACCACTGCAGTAAAAATGGTTGGTAGAAGCGTCGACAAAAAAGATGAAATTCGGGCTTTCATCAAAGCTCGCTCAAAACTTGGTTGTTCTTTGAAGAAGTTGATGACTGAAATTTCTACTGCTTTTGGACCTTCTTGTGTGTCTTATGACCCAGTTCGGCGGTGGAAAAAGAAATTTGAGTCTGGTGTAGAGTCCATCAAAAATGCACCGAAATCAGGTAGGCCAAAATCTGCATCTCGTAAAGAAATCGTTTCCAAAATAAAGGAAATCCTTGAAGGAGATGCCAGATTTACAGTTCGTGATATTGCACGAAAAGAAGGCATATCACTATCAACGGTTCACCTTATTTTGAGGAAGCATTTGAAAGTCAGAAAGATTTCTGCTAGATGGGTGCCACATCTGTTGACTGACGAGCAAAAGAGGCAACGGGTTAAAGTGGCCAAAAAGCTGCTTCAAATGTTTCCAAAATATGACAAAAAGCAGTTTGCCAATGTCTTCACAGGTGATGAAACCTGGGTTCATTATTTTGAGCCCGTCAGAAAGGTTAGCAATAAGATCTGGGCCACTAAACACAGCAAACGCCCAATAATTGCCAAACGTTCTTTGAGTACAAAGAAGGTTTTGTATGCAATCTTCTCTGGTGAAGGAGTCGCAATAAAAGTGCCAGTGAAAAAGGGGAAAAGCATCACCGGGAGTACTACAAAGACGTAGCACTGAAGAAACTGAAAAAGTATTATCAGAAACGACGCCCTGCCACTGGTTTTAAACATGTCCGTCTTCTACATGACAATGCCCCAGCTCATACCTCCGCAATAGTTACGGCGTTTTTGAAGAAAGAAAAAGTAACTGTTTTGCCTCACCCCCCGTATTCCCCAGACCTTGCCCCATGTGATTTCTTTTTGTTTCCGAAATTGAAAGCATTCCTTGCTGGGCGGAAATACCAGTCCCGTCAGGCACTTGGATCTGCCATTCATCAGTACCTTATTACTGTGCCCAAATCAGCGTACCGTGACGCCTTCAAGAAGTGGATACATCGGCTGAAACTTTGCATTTCTAGCCACGGGGAGTACTTCGAGGGCATGAAATGAGTACTTTTGGGCTAACTTGAAATTTGAGATCTCAAGATAGAAATAAGCAATTCATTTCGAACATCCCTCGTATCCTTAGGATACAATTTCTAACGCTGCGGATCAGAATATGCTAATGCTATCATTAAACCATCACAAAACACGCCTATATAACTGTGATCCCCTTAAACCCCACTTTTATATAGTAAAACTGGGGTTTACAGGGGTATACATTATTTTTCTTATTTTGCTAAACAACATAGATAATGGTACTCGCTAGTACCGCCTCACCGAGGCGGTTCTAACGAGTACCCACAATCTATGTTTTGAGCAGAAATATGAAAAAAAGTTTTTTATTTGAAAGTTTTCCTTTTTTGGTTGTAAAATTTTCAATATATATGAATAGATGATATTGAAACTTGGTATTACCTCGTTGTGGAATGAAATAAAAAAAAAATGACATTTTGAAACTGTAAAATCCCTTCTCTGTCGTGTGTTTCAAAAGGCTTTTTCTCTGTGATATAATCACAATAACGTACGACAGATATATGCCAAAAAGAAAATGTAACAAACAAAATAGATTAGACACGCTGATAAAAGGTTTCATTTAAAGCCACGCCGAAAACGATATTGCAATTCTGTGAAACGTTTATCACGATGAGACTTCCAGGAACCCACGAGCCATAATTTATGTAATCGGAACAACCAGAGAAGGAATGCAATCTTTTGAAACCTACTATTAATACAAAAGTTTAATTTTCAAGAAAAGCTAACAATTGCATGCTGAAAATGGAAAACGAACTCAGTCGAGAATGACATACTTATCTGATCCAATGCAGTAAAACATGCAATGACTCGAACACCGATAGCTCGTTTACCGTGGCTGATCGAAACTCGTTTTTTGTGTCCCTTGGAAATTCTTTCAATAGCACAAGAAAACAAATATACTGAACCAAAAAAGAAACTTTCGCAAAGTAGGTCTTAAACTTATAAGGTTAAATACAACATGTAGAAAAATGTGTATATGTAGTAGGTTACACTGACGTCCTACTTTGGGAAATTGGTCAGATAATCACCTCATGTCGAACGATATCGTCTGTTTCGACAAAACCTCCATTTTCACGTGCACGCACGAGGTGAACATTCTGGGTTACATGTGTTAACTTTTTTCACTGCAAAGTATTGCATTTGACGACTTCAGTCATAAAAATACCTAAACACTTTTATATCGATACAATTTGGGCAAGATTTTGACGCCTCGAATTGCGAAACATTTAAGAGAGAGAGCCGTTGGGATGCTGGAGGCAGGAGCTTCAACGGAAGATGTTGCTGCGCAATTTGGATCACCTGTGCAGGCAGTTAGACGTCTGAGACGGCGGTTTGTGCAGACCGGAAGCACTGAAGATCTTCCACGTAGCGGTAGACCACGTGTGACCACGCCGGCGCAAGACCGCTATATTTTGAACCAACATTTACGAAATCGTTTTTTAACTGCGACAGCTACAGCGTCTGTCACCCCAGGCACTCATTACCCCAGGATTTCCGCTCAAACCGTACGAATCGTTTGGCTGAGAACAATTTACGTGCACGTCGTCCCTACGTCGGAACAGTATTAACGGATCGTCATCGCCGTGACAGGCCTCAGTGGGCTGATAGACACATCAACTGGACAAGGCAAGACTGGCGGACCATTCTTTTTTCAGATGAATCCAGGTTTGCATTGTCCAATAGTGATGGTCGGATCAGGGTCTACCGACGTAGGAATGAACGTTACGCTGACTGTTGCGTTCTTCAGCGGGATCGTTTTGGCGGTGGGGGTTCCGTGATGGTCTGGGCAGGGATAAGTTATGGGTATCGTACCCAGTTAGTGGTCATTGATGACAATTTGAACGCTCAAAAGTATAGAGACCGTGTCCTTGCCCCACACGTTGTTCCTCATTTACAAAATCACGGCGTTATTTCTGTGTTTCAGCAAGACAACGCCAGACCTCAAGTCGCCCATGACAATATCCAGTTCTTGCGAAACAACAATATTGATTTCATAGACGATCATCGAGCCAATTTTGGGATAATCTTGACACACGTGTACGGCAACGTTAAAATCCGCCTGGTAACGTCTATGAACTCCGTGACGCTTTGCTAGAAGAGTGGAATAATATACCCCAGGCTCAAATTAATAATCTCATCCACTCAATGCGTCGTCGCTGCCAAGCTGTTAGCAATGCTCGCGATGGGCATACTCGTTACTAAAGCCCCCCCACCCCCCCCACCCCCCCACTCCCCCAAAAACAAATGAATCGACACCTATCTCAAATGAAATTGAAAAATCCAATGAAATTGATAATTTTCAGACTGTAAATGAACTTTGATGAATTGATTTTAAATTATTGTGCAATAACAAATACGAATAAAAAACTGTTAATATACACATATGTGGAAACAGTCCTATTGAAGTCTCGCGAAAGTTTCTTTTTGTTTCAGTAGGGATATTCCAGGGAAGTGTTCTTATGTTAGCATATGTGGAGCGCTGTGGTGCAGTGGTAAAGCGTCGGACTCGAGATCGATAGGTACCGGGTTCGATCCCCACTAACAGCAAGTGTTGTTTCCTTGAGCAAGAGACTTTATCCACATTGCTTAGTACTGGTTTCTACCCAGGAAAAAAGAGGGCCATATGGAAGATTAGTACTAGATTACTAAATGTGTTACCCTCTATAAATAAGGTCGATTATTATTATTATTATTATTATTATTATTATTATAAATGCAAGTAGTGTGTACTCATTGGAATCGCCACATCGAGGCGATTCAAATTACACCGAACATACCATTAATTTATAAAGGATCGAAAAGACACCCCTAAATTATCCCCATTTGCCTTCTGACATTACGCTATGATTTACCTTCAGTGGGTATAGAACAAAAATTTATGGTCCAAAAGATATTTGAGTCATTGAAATGTGACTGTAGTTCAGTTCTCATAACCTATCAGTAATGTGTGATTGTTCTTCATGCATTACCCCTTGTAGTCTGGAAACCCCTGAAAGGGTTATTGACAAACAGTGCAAAGCCAGATCAGATGTCGCAGAACGCGGCGTCTGATCAGGGCCTCCACTTTGTTTTGCAAATAGTTTAACCATTATTTCTAGGAATATATAAATCACATTGCCTGACATATCTAAAGTTGAATTTGGACCCTTCTAATATATAGTGTTGGGGAATTCATTTAGTCTAAAATTGGTTAAAAAGTAGCATTGCGAAAGACATAAATATAGGAGCCTCTAAGTAAGAAACATACCTTCCGATACACGCGCATATTGAATACTTCAATCAGCGCAGTCCGATTAGAGTCTTCGATGTCCGATTGAAAAAACAAAACAAAACAAAAAAAACAAAAAAACAACTGAATCCTTGGCTATATAACAAGCGCCCAGTGCAAATTCTGATCAGATTGCGCAAATGCACAGTCAGATCAGAATCTTCACTGGGCGCTTATTCGAAAGTAAGTCTCCTAACGTTGTGGCTCGGATATTCCCATGGTGGTTATACATATATAGTGGACAGAAATATATTCAGCTTGATTTAGCACGCAGCAACCTGACTATCTAATTGCTTCATACAAAGTGACAGGCCCATACATTTTTAACCCTTGTCCTGTTGAACCCGGATATACCCTGTCTTTGCAAACAGTGTAAATCCAGATAAGTTGGCTTCTGAAGAAGCCAACTTATCTGGATCTGCACTGTATGCCATTCAGTTTGTGAATCAATATAAAAAACAAAAAAACAAAAAAACGTTGATCAAGTAATCTGATTGGCTGAAATTTAGAAATGGGAGTAGATTCTTAATTTATCTAGCAGGACAAGGGTTGAGATGAAGTAAGCGAGTTAATAACATTTACTAGCACGCTCGGGAGACAGCCTCTGACAGTCAGTCTGACCACGGAATATGCTGTGATACAAGTGGAAAGACAATCAGATTTTGTCACGATCTGTTGATTTTATTATGATATTGTAAGTTGACACACTACAACATTAATTGCATTTTGTAAAACATATGAATAAATTTGCTCCATGCATGCAAGAATTAAGAAGCACAACCATCTCCAGGCACCTTAGTTTGCACAGAGTGTGAGAACATATTTTCTAAGAAAAATTCTTACTACATGAAAGCAGCAACAAAGGAATGAAGCATAGCTGAAATATTTCCCGCCTATCGTGGGATTCGAACCCAGTCTGCCCGGATAAAAATCCAATACTCTAACCACTAAGTCAAAGAGTCGACTCCCTGACACAGTTGTCAGAGATTAAATATATAGCTACAAGCTATGCTTAATCTGCAAGGCAGGTAATCGAAGGCAGGAGTGCTAGGCTGAAACAAAATAAGAAAATATCATGAATTCGTCGTCTGCTGAATTTGCCCATAGCATGCTAAGATTTCCCTCTGATGCAGTTCAAAATTACATAATATGAGCCAGTGCATGACAAAACCTATAATAAGACTTGTGCGACCAGCGAAGAATCAGATCAGACTGCACATCCGCGCAGTCTGATCAGAGTCTTTGCTGATCGCATTTATCTTCTACAGCTTCCGGTCTATCCAAAGAGGGACCCTTGCCTTACTGGTTGGATGTAGCGGTTGATCTGAGTCGCTGCTGGACACACGTCTTAAAGTAGGTTTTGTCGGTTTGCGTAAGGTCATCCTCCTTTTCTGCTAAATCAAGTACCACAGTTAAAAAAACACAAATTATCACAAAGCAATGCAACAATGTAGAGGCCTCAATGGCAATCTGAAACCAAAACAACAGAGGAAAATATAAGTGAAGATACCCAGAAAATGCCACAATTATGAAACACAGCCTTCCCATGGCATCAAAAGAAATGAGGAACAAACAGTGACAAACATCACGAAAACATGCCTATATAATTTTGACCCCTTAAACCCCACTTTTATATAGTAAAACTGGGGTTTAGAGGGGTATACATTATTTTTCTTATTTCTGCTCAAAAACATAGATTGTGGGTACTCGTTAGAACCGCCTCGCCCGAGGCGGTTCTAACGAGTACCTACAATCCATGTTTTCATCAGAAATATGAAAAATATCAGAGTTTTTATCTGAAAATTTTCAGTTTTTGGAGGTGAAATTTTCTATATATTTGAATAGGTGTGTTTTCGTAATGACAAATGTCACATATGCAACCATCGACCCACAAACAGAGAGCTGCAAAAGATTGTTTTGTGTGTGGAAGAATAAGAAAATAAAATATCAGAAATGTTGGTTTAAAAACGGCTTAAATTGAGCCATGGCTAAGACATATACATTTTTTGCACAGATGTATCATTACGAAAACACGCCTATTCAAATATATAGAAAATTTCACCTCCAAAAACTGATTTTTTTCAGATAAAAAAAACTCTGGTATTTTTCATATTTCTTCTCAAAACATAGATTGTGGGTACTCGTTAGAACCGCCTCGAAACAAAGATTGTGGGTACTCGTTAGAACCGCCTCGGCGAGGCGGTTCTAACGAGTACTCACAATCTATGTTTTGAGAAGAAATATATATAAAAAATCTCTGGTATTATTCATATTTCTTCTCAAAACATAGATTGTGGGTAGGCGGTTCTAACGAGTACCCACAATCTATGCTTTGAGAAGAAATATGAAAAAGGTATTTTTCATATTTCTTCTCAAAACATAGATTGTGGGTACTCGTTAGAACCGCCTCGAAACATAGATTGTGGGTACTCGTTAGAACCGCCTCGGTTCGGCGAGGCGGTTCTAACGAGTACCCACAATCTATGTTTTGAGAAGAAATATATATAAAAAACTCTGGTATTTTTCATATTTCTTCTCAAAACATAGATTGTGGGTAGGCGATTCTAACGAGTACCCACAATCTATGTTTTGAGAAGAAATATGAAAAAGGTATTTTTCATATTTCTTCTCAAAACATAGATTGTGGGTACTCGTTAGAACCGCCTTGCCGAGGCGGTTCTAACGAGTACCCACAATCTATGTTTTGAGAAGACGAGGCGGTTCTAACGAGTACCCACAATCTATGTTTTGAGAAGAAATATGAAAAATACCAGAGTTTTTTATCTGAAAAATTTCAGTTACCCATAATCTATGTTTTGAGAAGGATTATATGAAAACTACCAGAGTTTTTTATCTGAAAAATTTCAGTTGAGGCGGTTCTAACGAGTACCCACAATCTATGTTTTTGAGCAGAACTAAGGAAAATAATGTATACCCCGTAAACCCCAGTTTTACTATATAAAAAGGGGTTTAAGGGGGGTCAACATTATACGGGCATGTTTTCGTGATGTAAACGTAATATAGTATGAAATGTCCCAACAGACATATCCTATTCCGGTGATAGATGGTAAAATAACAGTTTTCATCCGTTTCCATTTAGATATATTCGATATAAATTGTCTGAACACATTTCGGTACAAACTCCGATTTACCCATTAAAGCGCCTGTGGCGTTTTTATTTCATTTTTTTTTTTTTTTTTTTTTTATTTTTCGCTGAAGCGAAATTGTCCCATTACGAAAACATGCCTACTCAAATATATAGAAAATTTCACCTCCAAAAAATGAAAATTTTTCATATAAAAACTTTGATATTTATCGTATTTCTGCTCAAAACATAGATTGTGGGTACTCGTTAGAACCGCCTCATCGAGGCGGTTCTAACGAGTACCCACAATCTATGTTTTTAAGCAGAAATAAGAAAAATAATGTACACCCCTGTAAACAGTTTTACTATATAAAAGTGGGCTTTAAGGGGGTCAAAATTATATAGGCTTGTTTTCGTGATGGCTTGCGAGATGATTCACATGAAATGACAAGCCTTATTTTCTATGAAAATACAAAAAAAAAAAAAGAAGAAGAAAAAAAAAAAAAGTCATCTGATGCTTTTACTTGGCCAAATAAGAGTATAAGATATCACATTGGTCTCTGAAAGAAATATACAGTAGTATCATTACGAAAACACGCCTATACAAATATATTGGAAAATTTTACAGCTAAAAAAGGAAAATTTTCAGAAAAAAAAAATATATTCTTATATCTTTTATATTTCTTCTTAAAACATAGATTGTGAGTACTAATTAGAATCGCCTCGGCCGATTCTAATGAGTTCCCACAGTCTATATTTTTTAGCAAAATACGAAAAATAAGTATACCCCTGTACACCCCAGTTTTACTATATAAAAGTGGGATTTAAGGGGGTCAAAATTATATAGGTATGTTTTTGTGATGATAAAACTATTCCGGCTTCTTGCGGGTAGATATGATACACTTTTATTACAAAATGCTACCACTACTAATACTTATACTACCACTAATAATAATGACAATAATAATTATAATAATAATGTTTCATATTTATTACAAAAAAATAATAATTATACTAATTACAAGAATGATTATAATAATAATAATAATAATAACAATATCAATAATAATCAAAAGTTTGTTCAAAATGATAATGGTGATAATAATAATGTTCTTTCTTCTTCTTCTGCTTCTTCCTCTTCTTCTTCTTATTATTATTATTAGTAGAAGTGGTAGTAGTAGTAGTAGTAGTATAAATAGTAGTAGTAGTATTTAGCCCCATTGACATCGCATGCATAAAAGGAGTTATGACAAATACGAACAACGATCTGCATATGGGACAGTCCGAACATGGTTTTAGTTTGTTCGCAGACATATGACACCCATAAGAGAATAGCATAGATTTTGATCCGAGTGTTCATCACTGACGCCTACACTGCAAAACGTTTCTAAAGACAATTTAACCCTTGTCCTGGTGAACCCCGATATGTCCTGCCTTTTAAAACAGTGCAGATCCAGATCGGTTGGTTTCAACTGATCTGGATCTGCACTGTTTGCCATTCAATATGTGAATTTATATTCACAATCTCGATTAAGTAATCTGATTGGCTTGGCTGACAATTAAAATGGATGTGGCATCTTAATTTATTGAGCATGACAAGGGTTAAAATATATTTCTTATTTTTTTTTTTTTTTTTTTTTTTTTTTTTTTTTTTTTTTTACTTTTACACGAAGTTTTGTTTGGAATTCCATGCTTAATGCCTCCTGCTTTAAGAGGTGATTTCCATGAAATGTCAAATCTTACTTTCAGTGGAAAATAAGGGAAATGTAATGGCTTTGTTTACGATTACCTTAGCATTAACCGGTATTTGTAGAGGTTCTGTTGCACAAGCTGCTGATACATGTCCTGCATCATTAAAGAATTAGTTTTTTAGGGAAAGGCTGACTAGATACAATAATGTTTTAAATTATTCTGCTTTAGAAATCAAGCCTACTGGCGCAAATTTGATCAAAATCTCAGAATCGATTAAGAAATCTGAAAGATAATGCAGTTTTAAGTTACTATAACTGTGAGGATAAGCGAATCCATTTTGAGTATTCATTTTACATTGCTTAATGATTTAAGACACATATCAAAGTTGCCTGTTTACAGATATAAGGATGCTAGCAGATAGTTATATGATAACGAACATATT
This sequence comes from Anodontia alba, assembly GCA_964016985.1. Lineage (NCBI taxonomy): Eukaryota > Metazoa > Mollusca > Bivalvia > Lucinida > Lucinidae > Anodontia > Anodontia alba. The sequence continues at coordinate 84,786,759 of OZ024829.1, forward strand.
TACAGGCACATCGGATTAAAAGTGACGTTTATTTTTGTGTGTTTTTTGTTTACATAATTGATAAGGTCATATTGAGGGATCAGTAATTTCCTTATTTCTCCGCTGATTTTCGTAACATTTCCACACTGCTCATTGTCTCTTGAATTTCTAAAATATTTAATGTAATTTAACATTTTGTCACAGCGTAATGTCAATGCACTTCAGTGACTATAAGTACATTTTGCAAAATTCTTCTAGGCGAAAATATAAACCGTGTCGCGAGAAAACATCTTTGTGGACTTCCCGTCGAATAAATCTTTCAGTTTGTACACCAGACATTTCAGGAGGACCGCGTGTCTAGTTCTTTGCTGAAGTTTCCCCGTGACTTACCACATATTTGAGCAAGCAGCATAGGTTCTGGCGATCGCATTATGAAAACAAGCCTATTCAAATATGCTGAAAATTTTACTACCAAAAAATGAAAATTTTCAAATAAAAATTCTAATATTTTTCATATTTCTCTTCAAAACATAGATTGTAGGTACTCGTTAGAACCTCTGCGAGGCGGTTCTAACGAGTACCCACATTCTATGTTTTTGAGCAGAAGTAAGAAAAATAATGCATACCCCTGTCAACCCCAGTTTTACTGTATAAAAGTGGGGCTTAAGGGGGTCAGCATTATATAGGCATGTTTTCGTAATGGTGAAATATTGTTGAAGAAATCAATCAAACTTGGTGTGGAGAAAACGGTATGCTACCTTATTCTGATAAAACTAAAGGGTCATGTTACCAGTAGTCAAAAAAAAAAATAAATAAATAAATAAATAAATAAATAAATAAAATAAAAAAAAAAACAACTTAACACAAAGTATCGCTTAACTTTAACAACGTTGCGATGCAACTTAGTAACAATGAAAAGGTTTAGGGGTCAATATGGATTGGAATTTTACTTGGAATATCCGTTTTACGTATGTTTTGAAGAAGATATGTTCAAAAGTGTGGCTCTTGTCTCAAATTAAGCATTGCTTGTCTTTAGAACACAGGCTTTTATTTTACAATGCAAATTGTAAAACATATTTTGATTACTGTAGCATTGTTTGGTGGAATTCTTCAAATAATAATTTTAACAAAAGAAATAAACTGCAAAAGCGTGCTTGGACTTATGCACGAATATACGTGTTTATAAGAAGCTAGAAACCGTCCAAAATTACTGTCATTAAAGTGCATTTTAACGAAAAAAAAAAACACAAAAAAACAATGCATACAATAGCAAAATAAGATTGCCTCCAAGTACTTGATAAATACGTTTCAAATATGATACACGTATGCCAATGATACAATTTCCAATTTACGATCTGTATCCAACAGAAACTTTATTTTACCAATTTGAAAGCCAAACAGTAATTTATTTAAAGAACAGTCGTTTATATTCTGGTGCAATTATCTGTAACAGTATACCACTAGAAACTAAAACAAAAATGCTGACTATAAATCCATTCGTAAATAAATATGTAGCATGGATAAAAAAAACAAAACAAACTGTTTTATCACCCCTCTCCCATTACAATTTCAGTATATTGATTATAAAATCATACTTACGAGTACTTACAGCTGTATATGAGGAGACTTCATAAGCTCGAATCTCTGATTAAAATTCTTTTGTGTGTTCTTTGTGTTCTAAGAAAACCTTTCAGATTTTTATTTAAACGTTGTTAACACTTTCGAAGGGTATAGAAGAAACATAAGATTTTGCCGCCACTTGTTAAAGGGCAACTTTTGCAGACAGTATTAGTTCTCTTATTCTTGCATCCTTTCAAACATCGGAGAAACTATTAAATGGAGATAACTTTCTGCTATAAAAACAAAATCATTATACAATTGTCATTTAGATTTTAATACAACTATTACTGTGCGTCTTGATTAAATGTTGCCAAGACTTCAACTAAAGTAATTCTTGTGTAAGTCATGGAATAACTATTTCTGGCAAATGTGTGTGTGTGCATGCGTGCATGCAAGCGCGCGCTCCTACTAGTCAGTGTCAAACGATAAACTGAATATTCAGCTCATTATTTGTTTTTCATAACTATTATATGCAATAACTTCAAAAGATATTTAGCTGCTTCGGTACATAGATTGAATCTTAGATTTCATATATTCTCGACTTACAAGATACTCTAGCGTCACAGTGTTTGTAAGTGTCGATTATATCCTGTCATTACATGTACATGCAAAGGCATGCAAAACCGAGATATTATCGTTTGTTTTCCATCCGTCGTTTTCAATATTTTCCATTTACAAACTAATTAGTGCATAGGGTCAAAATAATGAGTTACGCAAACTTTGTAAAAAACAAAAGGTAAGAGAAAAGTCCAGGGAGTGCCACAATCGCAAACCGCAGCCCTTCCCAGACACCAAGAGGAAGAGGAAACCGACAAATCCAAACAAGCACAAATCGAACTAACGTACGAAGAGCACTAAGATTAGCTCTCTCTTCCCCAAGCGAGGTAATCGCAATACTAATAGGACTGAAAAACACAAGAACAAAATGACACATGGTAAGACATACAATAAATCGCCTCGTAGAATAAACCACAAAGCAACAAAGAGTAAGACTAACACCGGATTCAAACTGACTCAAACACTTTGGTGCGTGACAGTGGATCCGGGTCAGCACTGTAGAGTAAAAATAAAAATGGTAAAGAAAACTTCCCAAACTCTCTCTGTCTGTCTCTCTCTCGCTCTCTCTCTCTCTCTCTCTCTCTCTTGTATATTTTAAGCAGCAAAGCAACTACGTAAACGAGGCATGACCATAAACGAGGCATGACCACAAAAATACTAATTATAGGCTTCATATTCCTCAAATATAGACATGCTTTTTATCCAAGAAATGTTTAATAAATTGATATATCAATACGATCATGAAGTGTGGCATCTGACAGCCTGTAATTTCAGTTAGTCTCTCGTTTTTCATTTGGATCTCAAATGAAATGATTTTTTATCGTATCTCTGAATTAATGTTGGCAACATTAATTCAGAAATATGAAAAAAAAAATCATTTCATTTCAAGAATGAGAGTTATTGATTGAGATAAAAATGAGAGAATTAATTAAAAATTTCTTAGATAATAAAATGTCTATGTTTTTAAGAATATAGAGCCTTTATGGACTATTTAGAAGAATTTTATAATTCAAGCGACGCTACTTATGACCTTTAGCACATTACGAAAACATGCCTATTCAAATATATTGAAAATTTCACCACCAAAACTGAAGATATTTTTCATATTTCTGCTCAAAACATAGATTGTGGGTACGCGTAAGAACCGCCTTGCCAATGCGGTTCTAACGAGTACCCACAATCTATGTTTTTGAGTAGAAATAAGAAATATAATATGTAGCCCTATAAACCCCAGTTTTACTATATAAAAGAGGGATTTAAGGGGGTCAAAATTATATAGGTATGTTTTCGTGGTGATCTAGAAGAACAGAACTCCGTTAGATTATAATCAGTTAATGCAGAGTCTATGATACAACGACTGCGCAACAGGTTCTGATTTCACCTATTCCTGATTAAAGACATTGTTAAAATGTGACTAAAAGTGGTACCATTCACTAATAATCTTACTGCCCCTACTTAGGTGCTATGCAAAAGAGATCAAAGGCATGTCAGGAAGAAGTGATTATAAGATACCAGCAGGGGATGTAAAGAACCTCTTATGGGTGATAACTGTAATACTTATGAATCAGATAAATTAGCCAGTACTTAATTCTCCTATTGGCTTTTTGCATGTCTATCATTTGTTGAGTGTAAAGTAGGTTTTATTGTGCCCAGTCTCTTATCAGTCTTAAGACTAATGACCCAGACACATCTTATTTTTATGTCTTTAAATATAGAATATAAATGTGAACTGTATGCGAGATTCAACTTAAGGCTTGTGATTGACGTAATGCCTCTGCTTACTAACGCTGCCTATATAACAAGTAAGCTGCAACGCCTGAAAACGTACCCTCGGACATGTTCGCTCAGCGAAGAATCAGATCAGCCGGCGTATTCACCGTCTTATTATAATCTTTACTTGGCCTATTTTGAAATTTTGAAAAGCCATGCGTGCAAAGTTTGCTTCATGCAAAAACGAAGGCTCTGGTACGCGCTGTCGGATCTAAATTTTCGCTAGGCTAACATGTTCAAGTCAATATAATTCACCGTCATAGGGTCAAAAATTGTTATGTTGACATGGACAGTTCTACCACAATAAGTTTTTTTTCAGGATAATGAAAATACAATGATAGAAGCAAGAGCTTTATTTTCATTTTGTTTAATTTTCAAGAGATTGCGGAGAATAGATAACTTCCAGAGGGGTCGGGAATGGTGCAACTATGTCAAAGCTGTTTTACCTGTCTTCTGAAAAGAAGCCTACTGTAAAAGGAAATCATTTTGTGTCTTAAAGTTGACCCCTTTTTAGAAGGGACTAAATGTGTAGGAAGGCGAACAGGAAGTCACAAAGTTGGCTCCCTTGAACAAAGTAGATGTACATCTACCCCAATGTAGCACTTGTTATATATATATATATATATATATATATATATATATATATATATATATATATATATATATATATATATATATATATATATATATATATATCCTGTAGGCCACAGATTCGGTTATATCTTACTTCTCAAAAATTGTCTTCTATAAAAGGGGTGAATTCGATCCCTTAGAGTCGACCTTTTTTGGGAAAAAAAGAGAAAAAATAGGTATGTCGTGACAAACAGGAACTGTCATCCTTATACAAAATAGTGGACAATCTACTCATGTTCTCCAGTCCCCTTAAGGTTTTTATATTTTTATTTCTTTCAGACCACCAATTCTATTGAAGTGTACTGTGAACAGCAGGATGGCTGAAGAAAACTATACATATTATGAGTTCGTGGATCTTTTTAACTTTACCGACAACCATCTTGCGGACGACATGTTCCAATATTATCTCGCCAGTAGTGTGGAAACTTACAATGCTATTTTGGGATACATACTTTCTGCTGGGACTTTAGTTTTAAACATAATAATTGCTATCTTGTGTACGTATGCACAGCGACATAAATCAGATGTGTTTTACTTACAAATAATAAACTTCAGTATAACTAACATTTTAATTGGTGCATTTGTTATTCCTCTGACAGTGTATTCAATTCTGTTTCCCTGGAATATAGGTGTAACATTGTGTAAAATTTGGATTATCTGTGACGTTCTACTGCCATTCACCTCGATGTTGATATTGATATTATTAACTGTTGATCGATTAGTCTTGACAACATATCCTAAAGTACACACGTGCTTATTTCAAAAGTGTCTGAAACAGATTATAATTATGACGCCATGGTTGATGTCATTTGTTATCGTTGTCCCATTTTGGACTCACGGAGCTCTTCCTTATGAATTGAATCCAGGAGAGTGCGTCATTATGACATCACATTCAGTGGCACTCGCTTGTACGTTGCTCACTTTCTTCATTCCTTTATTTTGTATAATATTACTTTTAATTAAAATAGTCACAGTCCGAATGCGGAAAGAAGATACATATGTTTCAACCGTTGAAGATAGCATTCCTCTGAATCTGTCAACAACGACGTCATCCAGCGAAGCGCCCATTACAGAGCGAAAAGTATCAGACCCTATACATATAGAGACAGTTTCACTAGAAACGATTTTGTCTGTATTTCTTGCAGATATAGTGTATTGTTCAATGTGGTTTCCTTATCATACAGTAAGCTTAATAATGACGTTGTGTACGACACATCTTTGCATTCCTTCTTCTGCGTTAATCCAGAGTGTGACCTGGACTGCCACAGCTTCGGCCGCCCTCGTTCCTTATGTTTGGCTGGCAGATTCGAATATAAGATACTGTCGTAGCAAACCGCCATCTCACGGCATTGAGCTTGTAGAAACAGATGTGTAGCAATTTATTGGCTTACTGAAACAAAATTTAATTTGCAATCCCTCAAAAGGGTATTTGATAAACAATGCAGACCCAGATCAAATGCCATAAAATGCGGCGTCTAATCAGGGTCTTCACTGTTTACCAATAGTTTAGCTATTCCACTTTAAGACTATCTAAATTGCATAGCCTGGCATATCGAAAATTGAAATTAGGCCCTTCCAATATATTGTGTGTTGGAGTTTGTTCAGTCTAAAATGGGTTAAGGAATTAATCTGTTTCAGTGTGCAAACGGTAGGCACAGCAATACATCTATTGATGTGTTTGTTACCTTGTAAGTAACTTTGACCATGGATAACATGGTTTTGCTTCATCCTGGCATACATCATGTTTAATGGTGGCACGTGGCAACAGCAGGTAGCCACTTTTACCAATGACAATAAATAGGTATACAGAAGTATAGCCGAATATGTAAATTATTGTCTGTTATGTTCAAAAATATACTTCCGTTTATACGTGTATGCAGCAACACTTTCATTATTTGGGATGTGCAAGATAATCTACCTGGTTGTATTTAAGGAAAATGAATGCACTTTCAGTGGATGCACCTCTGTCAAAATAGTTTTGACGCCTTCCGAAAAAGGATATTCTCTGTAAGGAAAGACTCTTTCCATTTAAAGAAGACCGTTTTAGAAGGGGTTTGTTGTGCAGAAAAGCAAATCGAAAGTCACAATATTTGACTCCATTTTAAGATATGACGAAATCCACCAAGTGTATTTAGTCACTATGTTCTATAGTATGACCAGAAATAATTAACAATTTGAGGGTGAACTTCGGTTAAGTAAATAAAAAAAAAAAAAAAAAAAAAAATGATTTATTATACGAGATTTATATCTACTCTTTTATCAGATTCGATAAAAGTAAATACTATCTCAGTTTTTAAATATCTCCTGAATGGAACACAAGCATAATTGATCTATTATAAGAATATTTATATCTACTCTTTTATCAGACAGATTCGATAAAAGTAAATACTATCTCAATTTTTAAATATCTCCTGAATGGAACACAGGCATAATTTGGGAGACAGCAGATTCATACAATAAATTAGAAAGCTCCATAAGAAACGCCCATGTGAACTTATACTTTCAATTACTAATAAAGATACACCCACAGCTCATTCTCAAATTATATTATTCCCGAGATCGCATTAAGTTTAGTGTGTGTAGTTCATCGTGGTCCTTCTTATAGTGTTCGTTTGCTCTAGCTTCAAAACGCCATTTAGCTGCTTTGTAGTATTTATGATTATATATGGTTTCATATGCGGTCAAAGACATATTAGATTTTGTAAGTTAGAACTAAATCGAAATTAAGGGTGAGGCTTCGATCGACTAAAACTAGTTTCTGTTCATCCATCAGCACTAACACTAGTTTTCTTGTTGACTGTTCCAAAGCGGTTGTTCGTAAGTCGGTTATTCCAGCTATATGTATTGTGTTTACTCCATAGTTAACTTATTCTTTATAGGTGTTAGTAATTATCTGGTTTATATGTTACATGCTTCAAACTTATCGATATTTGTTCATGCAAGCGCCAACCTGAATTCTAAGGAAACGGTAATCAAATATTAAATACACTACAAGATAACAATAAAAATCTAAAAGGCCTGCCTTTAAACTGAGCATATTGGTGAAATGCTTATCAAAATCGATTGAGGCACAAGAAGGTTATTTGGGCTTTAAAGTGCAAAATATTGCTTTTTATGGCAGTCGCCATCTTTTGTAAGTAAGTGACGTCATAACCATCTAATTAAACATGCTACCATTGAATAAATCAAACCCTTTAGCAGTATTTTAATATTTTATACGTATACAAATGATAATTTGCGAATATACTACAAACTCATATAATCAGAATATTCAGGGCATATTAAGTATTGAATGCCTACAGGTATAGCAAACTGCAAACTTCAATATCTTCCTTAATTAGTAACGGATTTTAATCTATTTAAACCAAGGTGCATCTTGTTTTCTAAAGCGAAATAGTTTCAGGCATAGACTAAATTGCAGCTCTTCTCTTTAAAGGTACGAGTATGTGAAAGAAATGTCAAAGAAATTTTTAGGTCTTTAGATCTTACGCTAGAGGGCGTAAGCAGTGTTGCCAACTTCATTACTGCTTATGAAGAGTTTCAATAAAACCGAGACTCCCGTTTTCTTATCTGTAGTGTGTTCTTTGTTTCCAAAGGCAATCTTTTTGACGTTTATTTAAATACTGCATTAAATTTAAAAGTCTTTCTTAATAAGCATTTAGCATCTACTGAGTTAATTTTACTGAATCGTTGATCACTTTGGATATGGCACAACATTTCACAAAGGTGTCCAAACTCCATCTTATGTTGGTAAAATGGGCATTTATCGTAATAAAAATAACACGTATACTTGATAGCGTTAATAGTTTATAACAACTTGATGCTACATAGATGTGCTAGGCAGGCAGATTTACAAACTCTGAAGACATTTAGATTTGAGCCGGGGCACAGAATTCCCAAGAACATTAGCGCAGACTTATCTGAGTCTTCCTTTTTTTATCTGAAAAAACAAAACACTTTCGTAGATCCTTAGCTACCCACAGAGTGCAGTGCGAAGACTCTCATCAGACTACGCGGACGCAGTTTCCGGTGTGGTACACATTGTAGGAAAATCTGTGTCCCGGCTTATTTGATAAACAGCAGTATAAAATGTGAGAAAAATGCAATTATCAATAATTTCTGGTCATACAATAGTAAATAGATTATGTTTTTCTTATTTGCTCAATGACATGCGAGATATGCTATTTTTACATTTCAAATAAAATACAAAAGCCGATGTTAAACGTTATAATGTCTTATCATGCAAGTGTATGTATCGGTATATTGGAATAAATATGCAAAACCATTGGGCAAAGCCAGACGTTGGAATCCACACCGATCCACTGAGAGAACTGCGTCGCGCATTAAAAAAAAAAAAAAAAAAAAAAAAAAAAAAAAAGTTTTCTTCGCTCAAGTTATGTTTTTGTGACCTTGTATAACCGTATATAGTTAATGGCTGTGAACATTTGAGCCAGCGCACGACTAAACCTACAATAAGACCTGTGTGACAAGCAAAGACTCAGATCAGCCTATGCATCCACCCAGTACTGCAATGGTTCTCGTATATCCCTCTTTTATTAACTCGGAGGTTATAGCGGACACATGAGATCAGCGAAGACTGATCAGACTGCACGGGTGCGTAGGCTGATCTGAGTCTTCGCCGGTTGCACAAATATTATTGTAGGTTTTGTCCTGCGCTGGATCAAAATTATTATATTTTGTTTTCTTTGAGAGGGTTTTTACTACTGACCCTTAGCTTTTACTACTAATGTGACTCTGGTGTTCATCATGAAAACATGCCTATATAATATTGACCTCCTTAAACCCCATTTTAATATAATAGTAAAACTGGGGTTTACAGGGGTATGCATTATTTTTCTTATTTCTGCTCAAAACATAGATTGTGGGTACTTGCTCACTTAAGTACAAAGTGCTTATGATGAGCTATTGAAATCGCTGGTGTCCGTCATCCATCCGACGTCTACCATTTCACTTAAAAATCTTCTCTTCTGAAGCCGTTGGGCCGATTTTGCTGAAACTTTACAGAACACATCCTATTAACACCCTTTTTCAAATTTCTTCAAAACTTTTGGACCCATGCAGAACTCTGTATGTCATGGCAAGGGAAGAAAAAAACCTTTAAAATCTTCTCCTCATAATCTGCTCAAATGATTTCAATGGCTTCACTGAAAAATCTTCTTCTCAGCATATGTTCTAGTAATTTCAATGAATTTTTACCAGGCTGTTCTTCGATCTGTTCTCTACCAGATTTCTTCATGTTGATCCGTTGAAAAACATAACCATCTGTGCCCAGGGGAGGGGGGAGCATTTATGCTTTATATGGCTATAGTTCAAACTTTAAACAAATACATGATATGTTCAAGGGATTTCAGTTAAATTTTATAAGCATGTTTTATGGATAAACTCTATATTAGATCCTTGCGATTAATGCTGATTTGTCTAAAAACATGACCGCCGTTGTGTGGAGCACTTTTGCCTTACATGGCTATAGTGCAAACTTCAAAACTCTTCTCAAAATCTTTTCATGAGATTTGTATAAAATGTTACGAGGATGCTCTTTGGGTGACTCCATGTCCATTACGAAAACACGTCTATTCAAATATTAATTGAAAATTTCACCACCAAAAACTGAAAGTTTTCAGATAAAAATTCAGATATTTTTCATACTTCTGCTCAAAATATATATTATGGGCACTCGTTAGAACCGCCTCGCCGAGGCGGTTCTAACGAGTGCCAACAATGTATGTTTTTGAGCAGAAATAAGAAAAATAATGTATACCCCTGTAAACCCCTGTTTTACTGTCGATTCCTAATTGGCCGAAAGTAACTAATTAGGCCCAGAACACTTGACACCAGGTATATTCGATATTTTCTGTTCCGTTAGACTTTTTCTGAAGTGTTTTCAAGCCCAATTTGTATTTGTAAATTAATTCAGAACGATGTCGAAAAATAGATCGAAAATTTTTTACCAGTTTTTTTTTCCGGTGTTAGTCTTACTCTTTGTTGCTTTGTGGTTTATTCTACAAGGCGATTGGTTGTATGTCTTTCCATGTGTCATTTTGTTCTTGTGTTTTTCAGTCCTTTTAGTATTGCGATTACCTCGCTTGGGGGAAGAGAGAGCTAATCTTAGTGCTTTTCGTACGTTTGTTCGATTTGTGCTTGCTTGGATTTGTCGGTTTCGTCTAACTCTTGGGGTCTTGGAAGGGCTGCGGTTTGTAATTGTGGCACTCCCTGGACTTTTCTCTTACCTTTTTTTTTATTATACATTGGAACACTTACGCGGACCAAACAATTATATATGGCCGGAAGTTTGTCAACAGTCAATAGTCGATCATCAAGAAGGGAAGTTGTCAATTTCTGGCTAAAGAATGTGCACAATACTGGTTAACCGCTTAGAGGACTCAGCCTGTCCCGTAAAGGCGTGGTTAGGTAACGGCGATCGACAGGACCGCATTGGGTTGACTGGGTCGTAAAACCTCAACACAAACAAACAATTACCGATCATTCCAAAAAAGTTGTTACTGCTGCTATTCGTCTTCATTTGCTCCGTCATGTTTCGTTTTCTTTTTTTTTTTTTTTTTTTTTTTTTTTTTTGAATGTTTGTTTTTGTTTTCGTCTACAATGTGCTGTTTTATATTAGTAGTCCATGTAACTAAACCATTATTTTCTGTCTTGAGAAGGCTATATTCCGGAAAGAGATCGGCTAATTTAGATTATTTCATGTATACTTGTTTAAACCCTTCAGTCATATATAATAAATTTCGTGCCATAAAAAAATGTATCCTTGGGCAAAAACGTGTCTTCGGGTGGACAGCGAAGTCCCAGATCAGCCTGACCATTCGCACAGTCTGGTCAGGGCCTTCACTGTCCGCAAACGGAATCATTGGATACTACAGAATGTCTGAATGGAGATCTAAGGTTCGGATAGTACTATACACATGCACATGACAATCTGAATCTACGTATTTGACACCTGCTTGAGGGCATTTTTTTTTCACTTGAACTGGTCCATATACAGTCGAACTTCAATGGCTTGAACATCTTTGGGACCATAGAAAATTGTTCGACATGGGTGGTTCGAGCCACTGGGGGTTAATCATGGCACCAATTCAGGAAGCAAAATAGCGATGATTTAGGGAAATCTTGTCGATTTTCTACACAATGATTGTATGTTGAGTGTACTCATTAGAATCGCCTCGATGAGGCGATTCTAATGAGTTCACACAACATAAATTCCATGATGAAATAAGAAAAAATCCTTAAATATTTGTTTTCTTGAGCTTTTGGAAGGATTTTGTATGGACTGCAAAAAGAGTTCGAATCATCCAGGGTAACCGAGCCACCCGGGCTTCCAGCCAGTGAGGTTATATTGTATCAACTACTTTATAATCCATGACGGCCTACTATGAATTGTGTTTGAGGAATTTATCTTAACATTTACAATAAGTTACAATCGAGGCGTTTTGCGATTGCCTGACTCGGTATTGAAGCTAGTCTGGCCCATAAAACTTGATACTTCATGCGGTTTTATAAATCAGCTAGTCTGGCCCAAAGACTGTGATACTTCATATGTTTCCGATATTTTATATTTATTTTTATTTGGCCTGTTGAGATTCATGCACACGCTGGCTTTGTAATTTCCTAACTCTGAAGGATGGCTAGGTGTCTATCATTTAACTTTTGAGGGGCCAAGCAAAAGTAGCATACGACATTCTATTTGTTTTCCTCAGAGAAAATAACTTGACATTTATTGTGCATTGTTTATCATAAAATGTCAGGTTATGCATTCTTTCAAAATATCGTCTACTGCTGTTGATATTGGCGCATTAAGGGTTAATAAAGTTGTGTCAATAAATTTTGTGCAGGTGACGGAAAAATAGAAGTTTAGTGAGAGAAAAATGTATTTTAGTTTCAGTAATGGCACCATATTCATAAAATATAAATTTGTATAGAAGAACGGTTTAATAAATTGATACATGGTATGAATACCATAAATGTGGCATCTGACAGCCTGTAAAGTTTCAGTTAGTCTCTCGGTTTTGAAGTGGATCAAAAATGAAATGATTTTTTTATCGTATCTCTAAATTAATGTTCGCAACATTAATTCAGAGATATGATAAAAGATCATTTTATTTCAAAAACGAGAGACTACCTGAAATTTTACAGACTGTCAGGTATGACATTTTATGATTGTATAAATACTATATATCAATTTATTTAACCTTTGTTGGATAATAGAATGTCTATTTTTTAGGAAAATGGAGCCTTTAAAAAAAATATGCTAGAACTACCTAAATTGAATAATTATTGGAAACAGACTACAAATTAGGCTTTTATCGTACACGATCTCGGTTATAATCAGTCAAACTTAGGTATATATTAAAAGATATAAGTGAAGGTACCCAGGAAATGTCACAGTCACGAAGCACAGCCCTCCTGAGGCACCAAACAGTGGAGAGATTAGGGACAACAAACGCAACACATGCAACCACCGACGCACAAAAAAAAAAAAAAAAAAAAAAAAAAAAAAAAAAAAAAAAGGAACGGTTACTAAGAAACACTACTGGGGTGGGACTAAAACTTATTTTAACCCGCGCAAAACATCACCCTTTATGGAGAAAGTACATAAAATAATATACATGTTAGAAAATAAAGAGCCTAATTGGCTGAGTAATTTGGTGAAATCATTATGAAAATCGGTTGCTAAATAAGAAAGTTCTTGGATTTTAAAATTCTAGAAAATGCTGTCATGGAAGCCGCCATTTTTGTGAGTGAGTGACGTCATAACCATCTAATGAAATATATAAAAATTAAATAAATCACGTCTGAAAACTGTTTTGCTGTTGTCTAACTGTTAATGTGTTCATGTGCATAAAAACTGTCAAATAATTTACATAAGCAGAATATTACTGTCAACAGGCGACTTTTATTTGTGTCTCATAAAAAATAAAATATTTAATTGAATATTCCAAATGGCGGTGCCCGTGCTCAGGGTTATATAAGATATAGAATACAATATCCTTCTTTTTTCTTAACCAGTTTTGATCAAATCTACACCAAAATTCTTGTTTTATACAGCTTGATATTTTCAGAAATACATTGCATTTAGTGGGTGTTTCCCTTTAATTACGATGCAGCTCCAAATTGCAAATATATGTTAAGAATCAGAATATCAGAATACCAGAATTTTCATTACGAAAACATGCCTATTAAAATACATTGAAAATTTTACAACCAAAAAAGGAAAATTTTCAGATAAAATATTCTGATATTTTTCATATTCCTGCACAAAACATAGATTGTGGGTACTCGTTAGAACCGCCTCGGCGAGGCGGTTCTAACGAGTACCCACAATCTATGTTTTTTAGCATTATGAGAAAAATAATGTATACCCCTGTAAACCCCAGTTTTACTATATAAAAGTGGGGTTGAAGGGGGTCAAAATTATATAGGCATGTTTTCGTGATGTACTGATGATTCGTCTGATGACATTCATTCAGCAGGTTCATGTTCTGTCTGATAAAGGTCCTCTACCTCATCTGTGAACCATCACAGCGAAACACATAATCAAAACCCTTATGATAAAACAAAGCAAAGGATCTGAAGGCAGAACACAAGAAAACCACAAACCTGACCACGATGGGCAAGACCACCGACATTGGTAGTCAGGCGCCAACCGTCTAAAACAGATCGAGGGTGGGGCCGTAATTTAGCCTCAGAGCCAACCCGCTGACATGCAAATGAAGGAGGAAGCAAAGTCGCCATAAACTTCAGGTTTACACAGACCCTCTGGCAGAAGCGTTTTTAAACCAACACCACACTTAGACATTTATTTAGAATGACAGCGATAAAACTTAGAAAATGTTTTACATAGTTTATTATAAGAGTACCTTTGTCTAAGCAGTCTCCGGTGTATTTTAAGTCAAACTTAGGTGTAAATGAAACCTTCTGTGACGTCCAATAGATAATAATATCATCTGTTAAGATGAAAACAGAAACTCGGAGTCTCGGTTTCACTGAGTCTCTTCATATGGAAGCAATATAGTTTGCAAAAGTGTATACACACCCTAGCTCTGCAGTCTGATCAAGGCCTTCGCTGTCCGCTAACATATTCATTTAACAATATAATATGTAACAATGCAGAGCAAATGCTCTCGAAAGTGAGTTTGCACATGCGCGGAATGAATCTGAATCTGGACATTTTGCACATGTTCGAAGACAATTTTTCGCTTGACGTGTCCCATTTATAAGCGAATAAAAGACTCATGATACTATTTTAGCGACTAAGAATCTCTAGCAGATATCTACAACGCAAAATAATTTGCATAATCTTATTAGAACGTAACTTGTAAGATATTCTGTAATCCCAGAGGGATGTTAAAATATATAAAACATAGGCAATGACTTCTAAGGTAGGAATCGATTAAGGATATTCTGCGGCAACTTGCATACACAGCTGTTAACCTAATTATGGTTGATAACTTTTATTTCTCTTTAATTGTACGATGGTGAGTTGGTCCTCAAACTAAATCATGTCATTTTCCACATCTGTTTAAGAAGCATTAGGAAAACACGCCTAATCAAATATACTGAAATATTTACTACCAAAAATATTGAACTTTTCAGATAAAAAATTCTGATATTTTTTATCTTTCTGCTCAAAACACAGATTGTGGGTACTCGTTAGAACCGCCTCGCCGAGGCGGTTCTAACGAGTACCCACAATCTATGTTTTGAGCAGAAATACGAAAAATAATGTATACCCCTGTAAACCCCAGTTTTACTATATAAAAGTGGGGTTAAAGGGGGTCAAAATTATATAGGTCTATTTTCGTGATGAGGTTGGCATCTGACTATAAATGACTGTCGTTAGGTCAAGTGCCTGTTGTTTCCTTGTATATTGGCTTAAGATCGCCAATGACCCGGGTTTTTTTTTATCTTAGTTTTGTGAATATTTTTTTTCATTGAGATGTTGCACCCTATCCCTTCACACGCACGCACACACACACACACACATACACACACACACACACACACACACACACACACACACTAGTTATTCTTCTGACCGTTGCAAGGAGATTCCTGTGTTGCAGTACTTCTTTATTCATGCGTTGATGCTTTTGTTTTTATTATTATTGTTATTATATTATTATTATTTTGTCATTGTTTCTCGTCTCGCCTTCTTTCAGTGCCTCTGGAAGGGTACGCTTTGTGAGTATGGCATTTCCTGAATATCCACTTATATTTTTGAAAACGGGCAATAGACAGGGCCTGCATTGTCGAATGCATTATATATAAATACAATCTAGAGAATGTTGTTCTTGGACACAAAGAACATAGGAAAGGACTAAAACCGGTGTATTGATGTTATTAAGACTCTTTGTATGACAGATATTTAGTTTACAACTACACACGTCCCCGATCACCGGGATGAGGTCGATTATCTGATTGACAGCTGACTGAGAATTTATCAGTAATATAATCTAGTTCTCTCAGAGAAACGATATGATAATTGCTTTCACCTCTGCAGTACTTCATTTAATGCTTACAGAAATAATAATTACACATGCCAGTTGCACGGTCAAAAAATCAACAGATGATAATTTGAAATATTTGTTTTTATGATTTGTTCCAGAAAACAGGGTTTGACATTTCATGCAAACTGTCTAGGAGACAGTTTGCATGAAATGTCAAACCCTGTTTTTCGAAACAAAAATATCATCAAATTGTTGTCTGTTGAATTTGCCCTGAACGTGGTAAAGATCAAACTTGAAACCATTTCTTAATCTGAAATTAATATCGAGCAAGCGCTATGTAAACTCATCACTACCAAAGCCCGCTAGCCAATGATGTGACACTTTCCTCATGTAAGTCGTTTCGAGGTCATAGCCCCGTTAGTAGAAATATAAGCCTCTGTTAGTAGAATTGTAAACCTCTGACGCCACATATGAAACCCTATTTTCTCTAAATGATAATAATAA
Organism: Anodontia alba; assembly: GCA_964016985.1. Lineage (NCBI taxonomy): Eukaryota > Metazoa > Mollusca > Bivalvia > Lucinida > Lucinidae > Anodontia > Anodontia alba. The sequence goes on from OZ024829.1 coordinate 84,803,303, forward strand.
TAAATCATCCTGTTTGCTTTCCTGCCAACGAGGATCATTCTGAAATCGTTATACTCTTAATAGAAAAAAAATGTACTTTTTAATTAGAAGACCTATCAAAAGCACTTAATGTCTCTGGAAATACCTCAAACATATTAAAGACTGTCATTTGTGGCGTTATAATGGTATCACATAAATGTTCTTTGATCTTTCTTATCTATAAAGACAGCGAATGATGAAACGATATTCAATGATTTTAACGCATAGTATACACGGTAAAAGCTTTAGCAGACCGCATTATAAAATATGTATCTTTCTTTTTTTCCAGAACAAAAGGCTTTTGACATTTCATGCAAATTGTCTCCTAACGTCAAAGCCTAATTTCTGTTAAAAGATATTAGTTTATCGTCTGCTGAATTAGACCAGAGAATGGTAAAGGTTAACATAACTTTTTATGGTTTCTGGAAGTCGGGCCTCGTGATTTTACAAATACGATATTACCCTTCAAAATGCGAAGCAACATTTGGCAGACGTTTCACATGAAATTTCAAGACTTGATTTCTTTGAAATTAGAGGTCGTCTGTTGCAGCTGTGATTGGCTCTTTCTAGGTTAATACTCAGTTTATCCTACACGTTCGGACACCTTAGCTCCCTGTCATATTTTCCTAACTTTTGAATATGTCCTTCCACTACTGTTGATGTGTTTAAAACTGCTGGAAAACAGGGTAGACCCCGATCAGATGCCATGTCCTGGGGCGTTTGATCCTTGTCTACATTGTTTGTTCAGGCCCGTTTGTCCGAATATTTAGGGTAAACATGGTGTAGTTTGTACTTACATATTGAGCCATTTATGCCGAGTGGACTCTTCCGCCATTACTCTTTGGGCTGATCCATTTCCAATAGAAGGGACGCCTGGTAAGTTTTTCTTGTTACCATTTTCTTTTAGACATTTTTGCATTTATAGCAAACAATGTAGACTCTGATCAGACGCCGCGATATGCGGCGTCTGATCTGCGTCTACACTATTTGCCAATGTCCATTTTATGGAACGCTAGGCATAAATGGTTTAATATGTATTTGTCTTATTGTGTATATGACAAAAGTAGCTCATAAACGCATATCGTTTTATCCATCATAAGTATTTCATTCATTGCACAGGTCCATTTCTATTTTCAGCGGTGACCGCTTCGTTTTTCTCTTACTTGAGTTTGAAGGTTCACGATCAGCTATTGCCATTCTTTAAACGATATCTCCTTTGAAGCCACTAGTTTATTTGCTTTTATCAAATTTCATTTGGCGCCTCATTCGGACTGAGGAATAAATGTTTGTTCAAATGGTTATACTCCACCGACCAAGATGAACGCCATGCCCCTATATGGTAAAACACTCGTCTTCTTCTCCAGAACAAGAAAGTTTCGAGACTCAGTCTTGTTTTATAGCAACAGGGATGCGAGAGCTACCAAGTGCGTTTAAACGGTAATCCTGAGCTGACGTTTTCTTCCGTATACATTTGTACAGAGATATATTAAAGAATCCGTACATAAACACTTATACATGAAATTTACAATGTTCAAAGTAGCAAAATTCTTTACTTATACATGTAGTCAAACATTTGTCCCTCGGAAAGTATCAGCCCATGCCCCCGGAGTTATATAAATATATATTACTATGCAATACTCAAATGCCTTCTTTTCTGAAAAACAAAAGACTGAAGCAACGTTGGTTCAACACCGACATTAAATCGACCTTGTTTCAACTGTTTACGCCCATATGGAGCCTTGTGTTGAATGGATATTGTTTTTTTTTTTTGTTTGTTTTTATTGTTTTTTTTTTTTTTTTTTGTTGTTTGTTTTTTTTATTGATCACACGCTTTTGACATGGTCGCCATAGCCGAAAATGGTAAAAAAAAAAAAAAAAAAATAAATAAAAAAAAAAAAAAAAATACGCACTCAAAATTCTTCTCTTGAGTCAATAAACATTTGAAGCCGAATCTTGCTGTACAACGTCCGGGATGCGAAGTCTTCCAAATGTATTCAAATGAGCGTATGATCGAAGGTTGACTTTTGGCTTTTTTACCGTGAAGAAAAACAATCTTTCTCTATACATGTGCATGCAGCAAATGTTGGAAAGTCATTTTCTCAAAGTATTAAATACTAATGGTTGAAAGTTACAATATATGATCGAAGCGGGAAATCCTTTGCTCAATTGTAAAAATGGTGGAAAGTCTACAAAGAATATCAAGTTCCCTTAACCCTATTTCTGCTGAACCCGGATATCCCCTGCCTTTGAAAACAGTGTAGATCAAGATCAGTTGGCTTCTGAAGACCACTGATCTGGATCTGCACTCTTTGCCATTAAGTATGAGAATTTATAGCAACATTCCGGATCAAGTAATCTGAAAATTAGGATTAGGCGTGGCATTTTAATTTATTCAGCAGGACAAGGGTTAATCAATAATTTATTACACTTTAAAAGTAATCGCCTACGATAAAGCAGCCAATCTTGTTGCAGTTCATTTCCAATTACGAAAACACGCCTATTCAAATATATTTGAAATTTCGCCACCCAAAACTGAAAGTCATCACGAAAACGTACCTATATAATTTTGACCCCCTCAAACCCCACTTTTATATAGTAAAACTGGGGTTTACAGAGGTATACATTATTTTTCTTATTTCTGCTCAAAAACATAGATTGTGGGTACTTGTTAGAACCGCCTCGGCGAGGCGGTTCTAACGAGTACCCACAATCAATGTTTTGAGCAGAAATGTGAAAAACATTAGAAGTTTTATCTGAAAACTTTCAGTTTTTGGTTGTGAAATTTTAAATATATTTGAATACGCGTGTTTTCATAATGTTTTCAGGTACAAATTCTGATATTTTTCAGATTTCTGCTCAAAACATATATTGTGGCTACTTGTTAGAATTGCCTCGCCAAGGTGGTTCTAACGAGTACCCACAATCTATGTTTTTGAAAAAATAATGTATACCCCTGTAAATCCCAGTTTTGTTTGTTTGTGTTGAGGTTTTACGGCCCAGTCAACCCAATGGGGTCATGTCGAGCGCGGTCAGTTTACCTAGCCTAGCCACACGTTTACTAGGCAGGCTTAGTCCTCTAAGCGGTTTACCAGTATTGTGCACATTATTTCGCCAGAAAATGACAACTGCCCTTCTTGAATCAGCGGAAGGGAGAGAATGACCGTAGAAAATATTTCATTATCAATCTCCACGAAAGAATGTTGCCGACCTCGGCGGGGGTTGAACCCGCGACCTCCTGGTCTCCAGACGGATGGCGCATCCAACTGAGCCACCGAGGCCGGCAAACCCCAGTTTTACTATATAAAAGTGGGGTTTAAGGGGATTAAAAAATATATAGGTATGTTTTAGTGATGCCGATGCAAAACATTTAGCTATAACTTGATTTAGGCCACGCATTAGAGAGGGCTATGTGAGTGTTCACCTGTAAGTTTCTTTATTTCTATATGTTTGTGTGACGTCGGTCACGTATCTCCTAGATGCCAAGCGTGGTAAATTCGCGGCCGCGCTGTTTCAAATCTCCGTTAAGTAACATTGAATTCTAATTTTTTGGAAACCGAGCGAATTTAAAATGTAAAGTAAGAGCTGATAATTAATTAATAATAAAATCTATAAATTTAAAAATTGAAAATCAGATTTTTAGCTTGCTTTTTAGTGATGAAATCACATGAGGCTACGTTAATGTCTCTGAGAAGCCCTTCAGGCTTCACATACATTAAAATAGCCTGATTTTTTCCTTCATCCAGTCAAGCTAAATATCTGTGATTCAATTCTTAATAAAAGATATAACTGAACTATACCATGTAGCCGCCTGGTGAAGCATGGTGTCTTAACGCCAAGCTGGTTGCACATGTCACAAGGGAGCGTCCGCCTGTAACTTTCTTTCTTTTCATATGTTCATGTGGCGTCGGTGACGTATTTCCTAGACATTAAGCGCAGGAAATCCTCCGCAGGGCTGTTCCAAGCCCTCCTTTAGGAAACTTGAAGTCTTCCTTTAGGAAAATTGAATTCTAATATATGAGGATACAGGGCTAATTTAAAATGTAAAGTATGAGCTGATAATGAATTGATAATATAAACTTTTAATATAAGTGTTGATCATCCAGCGCAAGCTAAAATTCTAAATTTCAATCTTAAAAAGGGTAATATGAAAAAAGGCTTAACCCAAATGCGAGCACAGCACAGAACTATCTGTAGTCTCTTCAAAAATCCTTCACAGTATCATTAAAGAATGAATATCAGTATATAAATCAATATATCAGTATATAAACATATATGTAAATCAATAATAAATAAGAAAAATAATCAGCAAAATATGTTCGTAACACTTATTGACACGCGTTTCTTGTCACTTCGTGTCACTTGTTAGTGAGACCCAAATTTTGTGAAAAGCGGTACCAAGTCAGTTCTGCCAACTTCCGGTGACAACTTCCGGGAAGAAAAAAGGAAGAAAATTGGTCAGAACAATTTCTGCTAAAGGTATATACCGTTGTATGTTACTTTTTCTTGATCATATTCTCTACCGTAGAGCTAACTTCGTTCGTATAGTTCTGTTATAGAAAGCACAGCTCGCGACGCGAGCTGTGCTCTCTATAACAGAACTATACCATGTATCCGCTTCACGAAGCATGGTATCTTAACGCCCAGCCGGTTGCACATGTCACAAAGTATATTTTCTTTATCCCGTCACATTTTTTCCCATAGGAGCTGATGCCAAGTTTTCCTACAGGATTGAATGTACGCTCAGAGATGACTCACATCAGCCTGTTCATCCACACAACTTGATCATTTTTTGCAGTGCACTGAGAAAAGCCAGGGATTTATAGCGTCTTCAGGCAAACAGTGAATACAACGCAGGCTGCCTCTAAGTACACGCTGGACGCACACGCAATCTTGTAGGAAATGGTATATCCGGACCAGAATAAATATTGCAATCCAGGGAAACCAACGTCTCTCGGTAAATTAATTGGCAACTTTCATATACATGTAAATGCCTTTGTAATCGCACCTATAGCGAATTCTGAAACATAGCTGCTCTTTAATCCGAAAGCCAACCCAAGGTTTTAACAAACTTAACCAAGGAGCTCCCCAGTCATATAATCATTACCATATTTATCCCAAGTATTCGGATGGAAAGACCTGATCAACAACGCAGACTCCAATCGGACGTCATAGCCTGATCAGGATTTACAATGATTACCATATCTAATAGTTTCAGTCAAGAATAATAATGCTAAACATTCAAATACAGCTAATCCCAAGCCTTTGGAAATACTAACAACAGACAGGTTAAAAATAATTTAAACAACACAATATATTAGCCGGCCATATTAAGTTTAATCCCCTGTTCCACCGCTTCCCTCTCATATCTTCAACGTCTTGTCTTGTAGTGTATAAATGCATATTTATTTGGAACTTCCTCCATAATTGGCTGTTACACGTACGCCTGAAATTCATGGCACAAGCTAATAGAAGCTAAACGGTACGGCCATTGATAGCAATTAAAACATTCGCAAAACTAAAAACAACTCAATTATATTTTTTTCTCATCAGTGACCCTGATATAACCTTTCAAAAATCCCGGAATGAGCTGAATGACCATAAAGGACAAAAATATAAACATCACTTAAAATAAATTACGTAGAGACTATTTACAGCCGCCACATTACACTTGAAATATCGAAAATTGGAACTCTGTTGCAAGGATGTATAACTAGCTAACTAACTAACTAACTAATTAAATAAATAAAACTGTAGATTATTTCAGGCTTTCGGCTTTCTTTCTAACGGGAACGAGTTGTTTTTAGGAAATTATCCGCATTCGCAGTACTGTGGATACAGAAAACTAACAAACACAAAAAATGTCACGATTGTCAAAAGTAATTACATTCTCTGGAAGAATATGCCAGGACAAAATGGCCTTAACAGGGTTCGCCCATTCCGCATCGAAAGCAATTACGTTTTATTTGAAAAGAAAACGTCATAACTGATGTGACAAGATATAAGTTCATTAAGGGGAATAGACAAAGTTTCTGTGGAGGCACCTTTGTCAAAATTGCTTTATCTCCCTTCTTAAAAGGATCTAATGTAAAAGAAAATAATTTGCTCCCCCACTCGAGAAAATTATTTCCTTTCAGAGTAGACTAATTTTTAGAAGGGGTTAGTAGAAAAGCAAACAAGAAGTCATAAATGTTGTCTTTTTTAACAGAATGGCGGAAAACTAACAGGAGCTTCCATTCAACTGAGGTTAAAAGACATGGCGACTATTATGTGATGTATAGAAAAACGGAAACAAAGAGAAGCAGAAAGCCTGGTCAACGTCTACGTTTGTGTCTGCTGACAATGTTAAATAGTTAAGTGTCGCAGATGCACAATTAATATTGTTTATCAGATTGTGCTCGGTTTTAGAATAGTTTACCGTGACGCTTCCTCTTTTAGTGTTACAAATGCCGATGGCAATATCAAATCTTTATTTGTTCAAAGTCTTGCTTGAAAAGCTTTTAGTATTCTATGATATTTAATTAGCTGCTTCTGCTTTGCACTTGAGTTAATTTTCAGTATTTAATTGCAATATCAATCCATCATGTCCATAAATGAACTCCATAAAAGAAGTGTGCAAACAAACGAATATTAGAAGGGACAGATCTGAATGTTTCACACAATATTACGACATTGCATATTTTGTGCAATCCACAGTTTCGTGCTTAACTCAGGCTGTGTACAATGGTGCCAAGCGTTAATGCATATGTCTAGCAAACATGGAGCAGATGACCATTAAAAAATATGTTACAGGCGTTACAAGCATTGTTATAAAGGAAACCATTTTCTGTGAATTCTTTTTTTTTTTTTTTTTTTTTTTTTTTTTGCACACGGACCCCTTCTTAAAAAGGATCTACTCTGAAAGGAAATAACTTGCTCCCAAATTCCACTAGAATCCCAAATTTATAACTGTATTTAAAAGGTTAATATATTTTTAGAGTTTTGCAGTTGGTGTTAAGTGCCGAATGGCGGCCGTAAACAGTCTCCTTTACCTCATCACAGCACGTGTGTTCGTTTTATTTTCCATGGGATCACTGATATCTCAGTTGGAACATGTATTTGAAATTCTATTTAACCGAAACACTGTTTAGAACATAAACGAATTGGTCTATATTCTTTGGCTATAGAAACTATCAGATCTGACCTATACCTTTGTTAGCTTTTCAAATGCATTGACTTCGCGCTTAGCAGGGCAATGTTGTAGCTTTCAGCAGAGAAAATGCCTGAGCGACACTTTTTATCAATCAGTAAACGAATATAGAATTAGTGTAGTGCAACGTATTCTATACATATTTCAATCGTCGACGTCGATTTTTGTATATAGTGCAACTGATTCCTCTTAATCAGAGCGATATAAAATGCAGTTTTGTACATAAAAAAAAAGGTAAGAGAAAAGTCCAGGGAGTGCCACAGTCACAAGCCGCAGCCCTTCCCAGACATGGTCTAGTGAGTTTGGTGGATGTTGCTTTCAGTTTTGAGAGTGTGATCATTTATGTCAAGGTCCATTCATTTTAGAATCTGTTTATCTTCAATACAACTGTTAGTGCCGTGTGGCGGCCAAAAACGTCTCCTTGTATGTAGCTATAATGTTATTTATATTTTCTGGCCTTTTGTGATCATTAAGCCCTTTCTAAGGCTATTGGAAATTTATATGATGTCACTGATGAGGCCAGAATTAGCTATACTTGCCTAGAAAACGACCGTTAACTAGGGCCCAGTTGTTCAAAGCTAACGATGTCGTTAGTTAACGATTTGTTAAAATTTACATCGAGTGATACGCAAATATGCTGAAATATTTTGCTGAAAAAATGTGAGTGCAAAAGCTACTCACATTTTTTAGCAAAAAATATCAGAATATTGTATATTGAATCTGCTAAAACAGTTAACGAAATGACCCATAACGAGCTCGTTAAGCTAACGACGCTTTGAACAACTGGGCCCTGGTGGTTGCAGTTTTGTGAGTGTGTTACTCTTAAGGGTCCTTTGGTTTAGAATCATCCTGTTCTGGAATCGAATCCAATGCAGCAGTACAAGATTAAACTGGATAACACATCAGTAGTCGTGAGCGAGTACCTCAATTTAAGTAGAATACTGGACAGTCCTGCCTCACTACAGCACTCACAATAAGGACATTGGTTTGTAAATCTAGTACGCGCAGTTTAACACAATGCTTTTATCTGCAGTTAGTGGTCCTTTATTTGAACAAATCTGAATAGCCCATACCGTCGCGCTCTGTGACAAAAACAACAACAACAAAACAAACAAACAAAACTCAAAAACAAACAAAAAAAAAATAAAAATAAATAAATAAATAAATAAAAAAAAAAAAAAAAATGCGCGCCCACTTGCCATCAGAAATTGGCTTGCTCGTCCAGATGTGATGTTACTAAGGTAAACGTTTCTCCTTATGAATATTTGACTAAAAACGAGATTCCCATTTGTCTAATCTGTAGTGTGTTCTTTGTTTCCAAAAGCATTTTTTTTACTTTTATTTTACTACACTGCAGCTGGTGTTAGTGCCGTCTGGCGGCGGTAGAACGTCTCCCCGTACATTCACCATAGTGCAGATTATATTTGTTTTTCATTTGGGATCATTGAACCCGATGTGATATGTTTGAAAATGGAGTTCTGCTCATGTATACGCTTGAGGGCGTAAGCAGTATTGCAAACTTCATTACTGCTTATGAAGAGTTTCAATAAAACAGAAACTCCCATTTTCTAATATTTAATGTTTTCAAAGGCAATCTTTTTGGCGTTTATTTTATTCCTATTACCTTTACGTTTGAAGAATTTGTTCCAGTATTTCTATTCTCTATTTTCCAGACAGTTCATACCTGGCAATACTCGCTGGTAGTTTTTCGTTGACCTGACTGTGTTTTTGCAATCGAGCCATTATATTGTTTGGATACATTGTTGAGAATTTATTAACAATTTTATGGTTTTCTGTGTTGATAAGCTGATGAGAAAAGACTCGATGTGGACCCAATAGTGACACGTATCAGGAGTTATCCTAGTTAAGGGGCCGGACAACCATACAACCAGGTTTAGACCCCCTGACAATTTATTGTTGATCAGTAGATCATTTCATAAGGACGGAATGGTGTGTTAGACTGCTATCTGCATCTGTTTTTATTACGAAAACACGCCTATTCAAATATACTGAAACTTTTACCAACAAAAATGATTTTTTTTTTAAATAAAAATTTCTATTATTTGTCTTATTTCTGCTCAAAACATTTATTGTGGGTACTCGTTAGAACCGCCTCGCCGAGGCGGTTCTAACGAGTACCCACAATCTATGTTTTAAGCAGAAATAAGAAAAATAATTTATACCCCTGTAAACCCCAGTTTTATTGTATAAAAGTGGGGTTTAAGGGGATCAAAATTATATAGGTATGTTTTCGTGATGTATTTTAGAATCCACGGCTAACGAAAGGTACATAAACCAGACCAGCTGAAAGCCTTCACCGTTTATCGTACCTCTTATTAGAGACGTCATCTCTGACATAGGAAGGACTCAATGGCGTCTCTTTCTGACATCATTGCATAAAAAGCAGTGTCGCACGTTATTACATGTAACAGCCGTGCATCAACCGGCGAAAAGCCGTGTATTAACAAGGCAATGCACGCGCTGTTAATGCACGGCTACGCAACTTTCAATATGATCGTAGCGGGACCACATATTTGCTGCAGTTACGAGATGTGTACTGCCCAGCCCTAGAACGGCATAGTCCGTGGAAATTGCGTTCGCGTGACATTGGTGAAAAGTCGAAACAAAATAGTGCAAGAAATAACGCGAAATGTAGCAAATGATTTTAGTTTTTATGCAATAATAGCGATCAAACATGTTTTTTAATGCATTAACGTTCGCTAGGTCCCTAGGGAGATGTTGAATGTTAACGCATGAAAAACCATGTTTGATCCCTATATCGTTAAGTTCTGATTGTTTTGATTTAGATTAAAACAGTTTTCTTCGCCTTCAAGAAAATAGTTCTATTATAGGCAAACAATTATATAATGAATAGATAAATGTGCAGTGTTTGCTTGATATTGGAACTTTGTGATTCCGGAACACGGACAATTTGATTAAACACATTCCTTTGGAACTCTTTTCTGAAAACGAGTGTATTCTAAATTGAAAGAATTTGCTCCCACGGGGTTTAGATTTCGTAATCACTCACGTGCTTGTAAAATGGTGGCATATAATTGAATTGGCTGACTGATTTAATTGTCGAAACGGAGCCACTTTTCTGCAATCTGCTTTGAGATAATTGGAAAATAATCATTTAATCAGTTTTAAAGTCATTAACATTTTGGTTAATGACTGACTTCTTGTTGTGGAGTAGTTCATCATAGAGTGGTTAATACGTCTCTCTCTCTCTCTCTCTCTCTCTCTCTCTCTCTCTCTCTCTCTTTGTAATAAGTGAGCCCATTTTTAAGAGATTGAAAATTTAACATTGTTGGCGCCTTTGCTTGTAGTCATAAGTATGTACGCCCAATGTAGACAGATCAGCTTGCACATATTGTGCTTATCTGTGAAAGTCAAGCTGATTCAGAAGCTGTTATTGCAATCAAAGCAACTTTTCAAACACATATAATAAAAACCACTGTGATGAAACAGAGCTAAGGACGCTTTGGCGATCTCAAACCCGAATACGCATATACTCTCTCTCTCTCTCTCTCTCTCTCTCTCTCTCTTTCACACACACACACACACACACACACACACGACCACAGACATTGATACTCAGGACAAGTGTCTGCATGCGGACAACGAAGACTCTGATCGGAATGTGCAGATGTGAAGGCTTTTTTTCATTTGGCGCCTCTTTTGGACTGAGAAATGAATGTTTGTTCAAATGATTATACTCCACCGACCAATTTGGCCGCCAAGCCCCTATATGGTAAAACACTCGTCTTCTTCTCGAGAACAAGAAAGTTTCGAGACTCAGTCTTGTTTTATAGCATCAGGAATGCGAGAGCTACCAAATGCGTTCAAACGGTAATCCTGGGCTGACGTTTTCTTCCGTATACATTTGTACAAAGATATATTAAAAAATCTGTACATGAACACTTATACATGAAATTTACAATGTTCAAAGTAGCAATATTCTTTACTTATAGTCAAACATTTGTCCCTTGGAGTCGCATGTCAGATAGTACGTTTCTCATATAGAGGCATATATAGAGGGACAATTGACGCGCAACGCACGAAAAAGGTCATCGTGCAATTTGCTGACAACGCCGGCCCAGATCAGTCTGCGCATAATCTCAGGCTGATCAGGACCTTCATTGCCCGATTACAGAATCAATGGTTTCGGTTGTTTATGTCAACGAACAGAGGAGGCTCAGATCAGACTACCTAGATACGCATGCTGATCTGGACCTACGTTGTCCGCAAATTGTATCGGCCTTTTTCGTGCGTTGCACATCAAATATTGATGAGCCTCAATATGAGAAACGTATTTTCTAACTTGTGACTCAAATCAGCCTGCACATCTGCACAGTCTGATCAGAGTCTACGTTGTCCGCATGCAGACACTTGTCCTGAGTATCAATGTCTGTGGTCGGGCTCATCTTTGTCCTCTGTGTGTGTGTGTGAGAGAGAGAGAGAGAGAGAGAGAGACAGACAGACAGACAGACAGACAGAGAGTGCAGTGGTTTGTGCGTGTTCTGGTTTGAGACCGCCAATGCGCCCTTACATTTGTTTCAGCACAGTGGTTTTGATTATAGGTGTTTCACTGTGATGTTTCACAGAGGAGGTAGAGGACCACAATGTAGACTGGAGATAATTTTTCGCAATTTGAAGCTGCTTCAGAGGGCGAGGTTTCTTGAAAATGAAAAGTAGTAAAGTAAATAATTGATCTAATGAACTGATACATCAAAGCCCCAAACACCAAAGGGATAGAAAGACAAATACAACAAAGCAGCCACAAAATTTACAGATGGCAAGCCGAGTTGGTTACTCTTTCCCAGAAAGGGGGCAAAACTGTGTTACTTACATAATTGTTCAAGTAAAAACATCAGGGCCCAGTTGTTCAAAGTTAACGATGTCGTTAGTTAACGATTCGTTAAAATTTACACCGAGGGATACGCAAATATGCTGAATATTTTTGCTGAAAAAAAAATGTGAGTAACTTTTGCAGTGCACATTTCACAACTTTTTTTAGCAAAATATCAGAATATTGTATATTGAATCCGCTAAAATAGTTAACGGAATGACCCTTAACGAGCTCGTTAAGCTAACGGCGCTTTGAACAACTGGGCCCAGAAAGTGAAACACTACATAACAAAAGCCCAACCTCCCCCGCAAAGTATAGTATTTTTTTTATTACTGATCGTTCTCTTTCCAAGGCGGGTTCTCTTTGGCAGTTCTTCTGTGTGAGTCGATAGTTTCATATATGGCGTTTGTTTTTTCATTATGTTTCTTCATCTCTCCTTCTATAGGTGCCACAGACAGGCTGTGTTTCGTAAATATAGTATTTCCAGGGTATCTTCACTCATATTCTAAAATCCTTGTCTATCCAAAACGTGCCCAGCGAATGCACAGGCTAATCTGAAGCTTAGTTGGGCACACATGTTCGAAGGTATTTTGTTTGACGTTGCGATTCTAATAACGGTTACTTAGACAAAATTGGCAGGTGAGACGTATCTTATAGATCTTCTATTTTCTGGATGTAAATATTTCAATGTCTGATGACATGATCTCTATTTAATTTTATGACAGACGGTATGGCTGATATTTTCAATCGACTGGCGACGTCTATCGTGTTATACAGTTGACTCTCGTTATCTCGACCTCGCTTATTTCGAATAACCGCTTATCTCGAAGCGAACATCTGGTCCCTGTTTTAACATTGAAATCTAACAAAGGATAACAAAATATTGTTGAAAGGAGGAGAAGTTGCCTTAGGAGCAATTTCGCCTCTTTTCCACAATATTTTCAATTTATCTGTAACTTCAAGAGGCAAACTACTTATTCATTTGTTAAATGAGGTTGTTCGATTTATTGTTTTCCTCAGTTCCGCAACTCTGATTTGTCGAGGTACGGATATCTCGAAGTGTTTCAATGAGACCGTTGGAATTCGAGATAACGAGATTCGACTGTATCTATTTGTGACTACAATAGTTATCTGCTTGTTCTATACTACATCTAGTCAAGTCAACGACTTTAGTAACGGAAATAATGTAATCGTTTAACCTAAAACAGGGATATTGCATAATAAACTGCATAAAACAATTTAGGTTTTATCGCCGCTATTCGGAATTAACTTCCAAACATTAAGTTGGCTAGAAAACAGTTCTGTCGTCTATCGGAATTCGAACTTTATGACAACATAGTCTATAAATTCAGGAGAGGCTGTTTGTGATACTGACATTAACGTACCAATAATATATCACTCTTTACAATCAGATAGGTTACAATATTGATTTTACGGCCACAAACGGCATGCATTGTTGTTAACCCTGTTGGGAGCTGAATCAAAATTATTGCATAAAAAGCAGTGTCGCACGTTATTAACAGCCGTGCATTAACCGGCGAAAAACCGTGTATTAACAAGGCAATTCACGCGCTGTTAATGCACGGCTACGGCTACGGCTACTTTCAATATGATCGTACCTGGGCCACAGATTTGCTGCCGTTACGAGATGTGTACTGCCCAGCCCTAGAACGAGCATAGTCAGTGGAAATTACGTTCGCGAGACATCGGTGAAACGGCGAAACAGAATAGTGCAAGAAATAACGCGAAATGTAGCAAATATTTTCATTTTTTATGCAATAATAGCGATCGAACATGGTTTTTCAATGCATTAACGTTCGCCAGGTCCCTTGGGAGGTGTTGAAAACCGCGGTCTTCGGCCTCGGTTTTCAACACCTCCCACGGGACCTGGCGAATGTTAATGCATGAAAAACCATGTTTGATCACTATATTGATAGCGAGGTTTCGACTGAGTAAAACTAGTTTAAGCCCACCTGCATTTTGTTTTTCTGCTAACCGTTTCAAAGATCTATAGGAATTAATGTTTTGACTTCATTTTTTTTTTCATGTGTTCCTTATTTCAAAGCACAAAATACATAGATTTATGTGACTAGATTACAGCTGGCGTTAAGTTTCATGTGGAAGCCGTAGAAAGTCTCCTCGTACTTCATCATAGTGCAGTTTATAATTTTGTCTTCCTTATGATCACTGACCCCATTTTGGCATCTTAGGAAAATCTAGTTCTACTCAAGCAGGTGCTAGGGAGCTTATGCTGCCATATACACTAAACTGCTTTCATATTAAGAATCTCAGTTAAAACGAAATCCGATTGTGGTTCTTGCCTATGATCTTTGTTCAGAGGAGTAACCTTTATAGACGCCTTATTTAGAGGGATGGTTTTCGTGTTTACGTATTGACTACTGTAGTTACTGCATTTAAAGAACATATGGAATATTGAGAAAGAATCCATCTAGCATTCTACTTGAACCCGCGACCTCCTGGTCTCCAGACGGATGGCGCATCCAACTGAGCCACCGAGGCCGGCAAACCCCAGTTTTACTATATAAAAGTGGGGTTTAAGGGGATTAAAAAATATATAGGTATGTTTTAGTGATGCCGATGCAAAACATTTAGCTATAACTTGATTTAGGCCACGCATTAGAGAGGGCTATGTGAGTGTTCACCTGTAAGTTTCTTTATTTCTATATGTTTGTGTGACGTCGGTCACGTATCTCCTAGATGCCAAGCGTGGTAAATTCGCGGCCGCGCTGTTTCAAATCTCCGTTAAGTAACATTGAATTCTAATTTTTTGGAAACCGAGCGAATTTAAAATGTAAAGTAAGAGCTGATAATTAATTAATAATAAAATCTATAAATTTAAAAATTGAAAATCAGATTTTTAGCTTGCTTTTTAGTGATGAAATCACATGAGGCTACGTTAATGTCTCTGAGAAGCCCTTCAGGCTTCACATACATTAAAATAGCCTGATTTTTTCCTTCATCCAGTCAAGCTAAATATCTGTGATTCAATTCTTAATAAAAGATATAACTGAACTATACCATGTAGCCGCCTGGTGAAGCATGGTGTCTTAACGCCAAGCTGGTTGCACATGTCACAAGGGAGCGTCCGCCTGTAACTTTCTTTCTTTTCATATGTTCATGTGGCGTCGGTGACGTATTTCCTAGACATTAAGCGCAGGAAATCCTCCGCAGGGCTGTTCCAAGCCCTCCTTTAGGAAACTTGAAGTCTTCCTTTAGGAAAATTGAATTCTAATATATGAGGATACAGGGCTAATTTAAAATGTAAAGTATGAGCTGATAATGAATTGATAATATAAACTTTTAATATAAGTGTTGATCATCCAGCGCAAGCTAAAATTCTAAATTTCAATCTTAAAAAGGGTAATATGAAAAAAGGCTTAACCCAAATGCGAGCACAGCACAGAACTATCTGTAGTCTCTTCAAAAATCCTTCACAGTATCATTAAAGAATGAATATCAGTATATAAATCAATATATCAGTATATAAACATATATGTAAATCAATAATAAATAAGAAAAATAATCAGCAAAATATGTTCGTAACACTTATTGACACGCGTTTCTTGTCACTTCGTGTCACTTGTTAGTGAGACCCAAATTTTGTGAAAAGCGGTACCAAGTCAGTTCTGCCAACTTCCGGTGACAACTTCCGGGAAGAAAAAAGGAAGAAAATTGGTCAGAACAATTTCTGCTAAAGGTATATACCGTTGTATGTTACTTTTTCTTGATCATATTCTCTACCGTAGAGCTAACTTCGTTCGTATAGTTCTGTTATAGAAAGCACAGCTCGCGACGCGAGCTGTGCTCTCTATAACAGAACTATACCATGTATCCGCTTCACGAAGCATGGTATCTTAACGCCCAGCCGGTTGCACATGTCACAAAGTATATTTTCTTTATCCCGTCACATTTTTTCCCATAGGAGCTGATGCCAAGTTTTCCTACAGGATTGAATGTACGCTCAGAGATGACTCACATCAGCCTGTTCATCCACACAACTTGATCATTTTTTGCAGTGCACTGAGAAAAGCCAGGGATTTATAGCGTCTTCAGGCAAACAGTGAATACAACGCAGGCTGCCTCTAAGTACACGCTGGACGCACACGCAATCTTGTAGGAAATGGTATATCCGGACCAGAATAAATATTGCAATCCAGGGAAACCAACGTCTCTCGGTAAATTAATTGGCAACTTTCATATACATGTAAATGCCTTTGTAATCGCACCTATAGCGAATTCTGAAACATAGCTGCTCTTTAATCCGAAAGCCAACCCAAGGTTTTAACAAACTTAACCAAGGAGCTCCCCAGTCATATAATCATTACCATATTTATCCCAAGTATTCGGATGGAAAGACCTGATCAACAACGCAGACTCCAATCGGACGTCATAGCCTGATCAGGATTTACAATGATTACCATATCTAATAGTTTCAGTCAAGAATAATAATGCTAAACATTCAAATACAGCTAATCCCAAGCCTTTGGAAATACTAACAACAGACAGGTTAAAAATAATTTAAACAACACAATATATTAGCCGGCCATATTAAGTTTAATCCCCTGTTCCACCGCTTCCCTCTCATATCTTCAACGTCTTGTCTTGTAGTGTATAAATGCATATTTATTTGGAACTTCCTCCATAATTGGCTGTTACACGTACGCCTGAAATTCATGGCACAAGCTAATAGAAGCTAAACGGTACGGCCATTGATAGCAATTAAAACATTCGCAAAACTAAAAACAACTCAATTATATTTTTTTCTCATCAGTGACCCTGATATAACCTTTCAAAAATCCCGGAATGAGCTGAATGACCATAAAGGACAAAAATATAAACATCACTTAAAATAAATTACGTAGAGACTATTTACAGCCGCCACATTACACTTGAAATATCGAAAATTGGAACTCTGTTGCAAGGATGTATAACTAGCTAACTAACTAACTAACTAATTAAATAAATAAAACTGTAGATTATTTCAGGCTTTCGGCTTTCTTTCTAACGGGAACGAGTTGTTTTTAGGAAATTATCCGCATTCGCAGTACTGTGGATACAGAAAACTAACAAACACAAAAAATGTCACGATTGTCAAAAGTAATTACATTCTCTGGAAGAATATGCCAGGACAAAATGGCCTTAACAGGGTTCGCCCATTCCGCATCGAAAGCAATTACGTTTTATTTGAAAAGAAAACGTCATAACTGATGTGACAAGATATAAGTTCATTAAGGGGAATAGACAAAGTTTCTGTGGAGGCACCTTTGTCAAAATTGCTTTATCTCCCTTCTTAAAAGGATCTAATGTAAAAGAAAATAATTTGCTCCCCCACTCGAGAAAATTATTTCCTTTCAGAGTAGACTAATTTTTAGAAGGGGTTAGTAGAAAAGCAAACAAGAAGTCATAAATGTTGTCTTTTTTAACAGAATGGCGGAAAACTAACAGGAGCTTCCATTCAACTGAGGTTAAAAGACATGGCGACTATTATGTGATGTATAGAAAAACGGAAACAAAGAGAAGCAGAAAGCCTGGTCAACGTCTACGTTTGTGTCTGCTGACAATGTTAAATAGTTAAGTGTCGCAGATGCACAATTAATATTGTTTATCAGATTGTGCTCGGTTTTAGAATAGTTTACCGTGACGCTTCCTCTTTTAGTGTTACAAATGCCGATGGCAATATCAAATCTTTATTTGTTCAAAGTCTTGCTTGAAAAGCTTTTAGTATTCTATGATATTTAATTAGCTGCTTCTGCTTTGCACTTGAGTTAATTTTCAGTATTTAATTGCAATATCAATCCATCATGTCCATAAATGAACTCCATAAAAGAAGTGTGCAAACAAACGAATATTAGAAGGGACAGATCTGAATGTTTCACACAATATTACGACATTGCATATTTTGTGCAATCCACAGTTTCGTGCTTAACTCAGGCTGTGTACAATGGTGCCAAGCGTTAATGCATATGTCTAGCAAACATGGAGCAGATGACCATTAAAAAATATGTTACAGGCGTTACAAGCATTGTTATAAAGGAAACCATTTTCTGTGAATTCTTTTTTTTTTTTTTTTTTTTTTTTTTTTTGCACACGGACCCCTTCTTAAAAAGGATCTACTCTGAAAGGAAATAACTTGCTCCCAAATTCCACTAGAATCCCAAATTTATAACTGTATTTAAAAGGTTAATATATTTTTAGAGTTTTGCAGTTGGTGTTAAGTGCCGAATGGCGGCCGTAAACAGTCTCCTTTACCTCATCACAGCACGTGTGTTCGTTTTATTTTCCATGGGATCACTGATATCTCAGTTGGAACATGTATTTGAAATTCTATTTAACCGAAACACTGTTTAGAACATAAACGAATTGGTCTATATTCTTTGGCTATAGAAACTATCAGATCTGACCTATACCTTTGTTAGCTTTTCAAATGCATTGACTTCGCGCTTAGCAGGGCAATGTTGTAGCTTTCAGCAGAGAAAATGCCTGAGCGACACTTTTTATCAATCAGTAAACGAATATAGAATTAGTGTAGTGCAACGTATTCTATACATATTTCAATCGTCGACGTCGATTTTTGTATATAGTGCAACTGATTCCTCTTAATCAGAGCGATATAAAATGCAGTTTTGTACATAAAAAAAAAGGTAAGAGAAAAGTCCAGGGAGTGCCACAGTCACAAGCCGCAGCCCTTCCCAGACATGGTCTAGTGAGTTTGGTGGATGTTGCTTTCAGTTTTGAGAGTGTGATCATTTATGTCAAGGTCCATTCATTTTAGAATCTGTTTATCTTCAATACAACTGTTAGTGCCGTGTGGCGGCCAAAAACGTCTCCTTGTATGTAGCTATAATGTTATTTATATTTTCTGGCCTTTTGTGATCATTAAGCCCTTTCTAAGGCTATTGGAAATTTATATGATGTCACTGATGAGGCCAGAATTAGCTATACTTGCCTAGAAAACGACCGTTAACTAGGGCCCAGTTGTTCAAAGCTAACGATGTCGTTAGTTAACGATTTGTTAAAATTTACATCGAGTGATACGCAAATATGCTGAAATATTTTGCTGAAAAAATGTGAGTGCAAAAGCTACTCACATTTTTTAGCAAAAAATATCAGAATATTGTATATTGAATCTGCTAAAACAGTTAACGAAATGACCCATAACGAGCTCGTTAAGCTAACGACGCTTTGAACAACTGGGCCCTGGTGGTTGCAGTTTTGTGAGTGTGTTACTCTTAAGGGTCCTTTGGTTTAGAATCATCCTGTTCTGGAATCGAATCCAATGCAGCAGTACAAGATTAAACTGGATAACACATCAGTAGTCGTGAGCGAGTACCTCAATTTAAGTAGAATACTGGACAGTCCTGCCTCACTACAGCACTCACAATAAGGACATTGGTTTGTAAATCTAGTACGCGCAGTTTAACACAATGCTTTTATCTGCAGTTAGTGGTCCTTTATTTGAACAAATCTGAATAGCCCATACCGTCGCGCTCTGTGACAAAAACAACAACAACAAAACAAACAAACAAAACTCAAAAACAAACAAAAAAAAAATAAAAATAAATAAATAAATAAATAAAAAAAAAAAAAAAAATGCGCGCCCACTTGCCATCAGAAATTGGCTTGCTCGTCCAGATGTGATGTTACTAAGGTAAACGTTTCTCCTTATGAATATTTGACTAAAAACGAGATTCCCATTTGTCTAATCTGTAGTGTGTTCTTTGTTTCCAAAAGCATTTTTTTTACTTTTATTTTACTACACTGCAGCTGGTGTTAGTGCCGTCTGGCGGCGGTAGAACGTCTCCCCGTACATTCACCATAGTGCAGATTATATTTGTTTTTCATTTGGGATCATTGAACCCGATGTGATATGTTTGAAAATGGAGTTCTGCTCATGTATACGCTTGAGGGCGTAAGCAGTATTGCAAACTTCATTACTGCTTATGAAGAGTTTCAATAAAACAGAAACTCCCATTTTCTAATATTTAATGTTTTCAAAGGCAATCTTTTTGGCGTTTATTTTATTCCTATTACCTTTACGTTTGAAGAATTTGTTCCAGTATTTCTATTCTCTATTTTCCAGACAGTTCATACCTGGCAATACTCGCTGGTAGTTTTTCGTTGACCTGACTGTGTTTTTGCAATCGAGCCATTATATTGTTTGGATACATTGTTGAGAATTTATTAACAATTTTATGGTTTTCTGTGTTGATAAGCTGATGAGAAAAGACTCGATGTGGACCCAATAGTGACACGTATCAGGAGTTATCCTAGTTAAGGGGCCGGACAACCATACAACCAGGTTTAGACCCCCTGACAATTTATTGTTGATCAGTAGATCATTTCATAAGGACGGAATGGTGTGTTAGACTGCTATCTGCATCTGTTTTTATTACGAAAACACGCCTATTCAAATATACTGAAACTTTTACCAACAAAAATGATTTTTTTTTTAAATAAAAATTTCTATTATTTGTCTTATTTCTGCTCAAAACATTTATTGTGGGTACTCGTTAGAACCGCCTCGCCGAGGCGGTTCTAACGAGTACCCACAATCTATGTTTTAAGCAGAAATAAGAAAAATAATTTATACCCCTGTAAACCCCAGTTTTATTGTATAAAAGTGGGGTTTAAGGGGATCAAAATTATATAGGTATGTTTTCGTGATGTATTTTAGAATCCACGGCTAACGAAAGGTACATAAACCAGACCAGCTGAAAGCCTTCACCGTTTATCGTACCTCTTATTAGAGACGTCATCTCTGACATAGGAAGGACTCAATGGCGTCTCTTTCTGACATCATTGCATAAAAAGCAGTGTCGCACGTTATTACATGTAACAGCCGTGCATCAACCGGCGAAAAGCCGTGTATTAACAAGGCAATGCACGCGCTGTTAATGCACGGCTACGCAACTTTCAATATGATCGTAGCGGGACCACATATTTGCTGCAGTTACGAGATGTGTACTGCCCAGCCCTAGAACGGCATAGTCCGTGGAAATTGCGTTCGCGTGACATTGGTGAAAAGTCGAAACAAAATAGTGCAAGAAATAACGCGAAATGTAGCAAATGATTTTAGTTTTTATGCAATAATAGCGATCAAACATGTTTTTTAATGCATTAACGTTCGCTAGGTCCCTAGGGAGATGTTGAATGTTAACGCATGAAAAACCATGTTTGATCCCTATATCGTTAAGTTCTGATTGTTTTGATTTAGATTAAAACAGTTTTCTTCGCCTTCAAGAAAATAGTTCTATTATAGGCAAACAATTATATAATGAATAGATAAATGTGCAGTGTTTGCTTGATATTGGAACTTTGTGATTCCGGAACACGGACAATTTGATTAAACACATTCCTTTGGAACTCTTTTCTGAAAACGAGTGTATTCTAAATTGAAAGAATTTGCTCCCACGGGGAGCAAATTCATTCCTTTTAGAGAACACCCAAATTTAGAAAAGGGCAACTTTGACAATTGCCTGCCGTGAAATGTATTATCTCCCCTAAAAACTGGTAATGATGTGCGGATACAATATTCATTTATTTTGAACGGGCGAGAGGAAACTCTTCCGATTGTGAAGTGCGCCGAAACGTGTCCGTGCACCTCCGTACACGTGAAAACTGAGCTCAACTTTCGGCATCGAATGTTTTACATTGTTGGTGTACTAGAACTACTAAACTAAACAACTTTAAATGCTGTAAAATTGTTTAGATTTCGTAATCACTCACGTGCTTGTAAAATGGTGGCATATAATTGAATTGGCTGACTGATTTAATTGTCGAAACGGAGCCACTTTTCTGCAATCTGCTTTGAGATAATTGGAAAATAATCATTTAATCAGCTTTAAATTTTATAACATTTTGGTTAATGACTGACTTCTTGTTGTGGAGTAGTTCATCATAGAGTGGTTAATACGTCTCTCTCTCTCTCTCTCTCTCTCTCTCTCTCTCTCTCTCTCTCTCTCTCTTTGTAATAAGTGAGCCCATTTTTAAGAGATTGAAAATTTAACATTGTTGGCGCCTTTGCTTGTAGTCATAAGTATGTACGCCCAATGTAGACAGATCAGCTTGCACATATTGTGCTTATCTGTGAAAGTCAAGCTGATTCAGAAGCTGTTATTGCAATCAAAGCAACTTTTCAAACACATATAATAAAAACCACTGTGATGAAACAGAGCTAAGGACGCTTTGGCGATCTCAAACCAGAATACGCATATACTCTCTCTCTCTCTCTCTCTCTCTCTCTCTCTCTTTCACACACACACACACACACACACACACACGACCACAGACATTGATACTCAGGACAAGTGTCTGCATGCGGACAACGAAGACTCTGATCGGAATGTGCAGATGTGAAGGCTTTTTTTCATTTGGCGCCTCTTTTGGACTGAGAAATGAATGTTTGTTCAAATGATTATACTCCACCGACCAATTTGGCCGCCAAGCCCCTATATGGTAAAACACTCGTCTTCTTCTCGAGAACAAGAAAGTTTCGAGACTCAGTCTTGTTTTATAGCATCAGGAATGCGAGAGCTACCAAATGCGTTCAAACGGTAATCCTGGGCTGACGTTTTCTTCCGTATACATTTGTACAAAGATATATTAAAAAATCTGTACATGAACACTTATACATGAAATTTACAATGTTCAAAGTAGCAATATTCTTTACTTATAGTCAAACATTTGTCCCTTGGAGTCGCATGTCAGATAGTACGTTTCTCATATAGAGGCATATATAGAGGGACAATTGACGCGCAACGCACGAAAAAGGTCATCGTGCAATTTGCTGACAACGCCGGCCCAGATCAGTCTGCGCATAATCTCAGGCTGATCAGGACCTTCATTGCCCGATTACAGAATCAATGGTTTCGGTTGTTTATGTCAACGAACAGAGGAGGCTCAGATCAGACTACCTAGATACGCATGCTGATCTGGACCTACGTTGTCCGCAAATTGTATCGGCCTTTTTCGTGCGTTGCACATCAAATATTGATGAGCCTCAATATGAGAAACGTATTTTCTAACTTGTGACTCAAATCAGCCTGCACATCTGCACAGTCTGATCAGAGTCTACGTTGTCCGCATGCAGACACTTGTCCTGAGTATCAATGTCTGTGGTCGGGCTCATCTTTGTCCTCTGTGTGTGTGTGTGAGAGAGAGAGAGAGAGAGAGAGAGACAGACAGACAGACAGACAGACAGAGAGTGCAGTGGTTTGTGCGTGTTCTGGTTTGAGACCGCCAATGCGCCCTTACATTTGTTTCAGCACAGTGGTTTTGATTATAGGTGTTTCACTGTGATGTTTCACAGAGGAGGTAGAGGACCACAATGTAGACTGGAGATAATTTTTCGCAATTTGAAGCTGCTTCAGAGGGCGAGGTTTCTTGAAAATGAAAAGTAGTAAAGTAAATAATTGATCTAATGAACTGATACATCAAAGCCCCAAACACCAAAGGGATAGAAAGACAAATACAACAAAGCAGCCACAAAATTTACAGATGGCAAGCCGAGTTGGTTACTCTTTCCCAGAAAGGGGGCAAAACTGTGTTACTTACATAATTGTTCAAGTAAAAACATCAGGGCCCAGTTGTTCAAAGTTAACGATGTCGTTAGTTAACGATTCGTTAAAATTTACACCGAGGGATACGCAAATATGCTGAATATTTTTGCTGAAAAAAAAATGTGAGTAACTTTTGCAGTGCACATTTCACAACTTTTTTTAGCAAAATATCAGAATATTGTATATTGAATCCGCTAAAATAGTTAACGGAATGACCCTTAACGAGCTCGTTAAGCTAACGGCGCTTTGAACAACTGGGCCCAGAAAGTGAAACACTACATAACAAAAGCCCAACCTCCCCCGCAAAGTATAGTATTTTTTTTATTACTGATCGTTCTCTTTCCAAGGCGGGTTCTCTTTGGCAGTTCTTCTGTGTGAGTCGATAGTTTCATATATGGCGTTTGTTTTTTCATTATGTTTCTTCATCTCTCCTTCTATAGGTGCCACAGACAGGCTGTGTTTCGTAAATATAGTATTTCCAGGGTATCTTCACTCATATTCTAAAATCCTTGTCTATCCAAAACGTGCCCAGCGAATGCACAGGCTAATCTGAAGCTTAGTTGGGCACACATGTTCGAAGGTATTTTGTTTGACGTTGCGATTCTAATAACGGTTACTTAGACAAAATTGGCAGGTGAGACGTATCTTATAGATCTTCTATTTTCTGGATGTAAATATTTCAATGTCTGATGACATGATCTCTATTTAATTTTATGACAGACGGTATGGCTGATATTTTCAATCGACTGGCGACGTCTATCGTGTTATACAGTTGACTCTCGTTATCTCGACCTCGCTTATTTCGAATAACCGCTTATCTCGAAGCGAACATCTGGTCCCTGTTTTAACATTGAAATCTAACAAAGGATAACAAAATATTGTTGAAAGGAGGAGAAGTTGCCTTAGGAGCAATTTCGCCTCTTTTCCACAATATTTTCAATTTATCTGTAACTTCAAGAGGCAAACTACTTATTCATTTGTTAAATGAGGTTGTTCGATTTATTGTTTTCCTCAGTTCCGCAACTCTGATTTGTCGAGGTACGGATATCTCGAAGTGTTTCAATGAGACCGTTGGAATTCGAGATAACGAGATTCGACTGTATCTATTTGTGACTACAATAGTTATCTGCTTGTTCTATACTACATCTAGTCAAGTCAACGACTTTAGTAACGGAAATAATGTAATCGTTTAACCTAAAACAGGGATATTGCATAATAAACTGCATAAAACAATTTAGGTTTTATCGCCGCTATTCGGAATTAACTTCCAAACATTAAGTTGGCTAGAAAACAGTTCTGTCGTCTATCGGAATTCGAACTTTATGACAACATAGTCTATAAATTCAGGAGAGGCTGTTTGTGATACTGACATTAACGTACCAATAATATATCACTCTTTACAATCAGATAGGTTACAATATTGATTTTACGGCCACAAACGGCATGCATTGTTGTTAACCCTGTTGGGAGCTGAATCAAAATTATTGCATAAAAAGCAGTGTCGCACGTTATTAACAGCCGTGCATTAACCGGCGAAAAACCGTGTATTAACAAGGCAATTCACGCGCTGTTAATGCACGGCTACGGCTACGGCTACTTTCAATATGATCGTACCTGGGCCACAGATTTGCTGCCGTTACGAGATGTGTACTGCCCAGCCCTAGAACGAGCATAGTCAGTGGAAATTACGTTCGCGAGACATCGGTGAAACGGCGAAACAGAATAGTGCAAGAAATAACGCGAAATGTAGCAAATATTTTCATTTTTTATGCAATAATAGCGATCGAACATGGTTTTTCAATGCATTAACGTTCGCCAGGTCCCTTGGGAGGTGTTGAAAACCGCGGTCTTCGGCCTCGGTTTTCAACACCTCCCACGGGACCTGGCGAATGTTAATGCATGAAAAACCATGTTTGATCACTATATTGATAGCGAGGTTTCGACTGAGTAAAACTAGTTTAAGCCCACCTGCATTTTGTTTTTCTGCTAACCGTTTCAAAGATCTATAGGAATTAATGTTTTGACTTCATTTTTTTTTTCATGTGTTCCTTATTTCAAAGCACAAAATACATAGATTTATGTGACTAGATTACAGCTGGCGTTAAGTTTCATGTGGAAGCCGTAGAAAGTCTCCTCGTACTTCATCATAGTGCAGTTTATAATTTTGTCTTCCTTATGATCACTGACCCCATTTTGGCATCTTAGGAAAATCTAGTTCTACTCAAGCAGGTGCTAGGGAGCTTATGCTGCCATATACACTAAACTGCTTTCATATTAAGAATCTCAGTTAAAACGAAATCCGATTGTGGTTCTTGCCTATGATCTTTGTTCAGAGGAGTAACCTTTATAGACGCCTTATTTAGAGGGATGGTTTTCGTGTTTACGTATTGACTACTGTAGTTACTGCATTTAAAGAACATATGGAATATTGAGAAAGAATCCATCTAGCATTCTACTTAAAGTAATTAAGAAAAGTCAGGAACTTATACAATCAGATCCACAGTAAGCCCCTAACATTAAAGGGAAAGACAGCCACAAAATGAACAGATGGCAAGCAGAGTTGGCAATTCTTATAAATCTATATTGGGCTGCTATCGGCTCGACAGGAATTATCGGTCCGGCAGGATTCCTGTCGGAAAGATGACAGTTCGATACGCGGTGTGCTAGCTAGGAATAGCATTTCAATGTATAATGATCAAATGTAATTTTTAAAATTACGTTAAAATCAAGAACTTCGCTCATTAGATACTGTAAAATCAATAAATTTTCTGAAAGAGCTTGTTATTAACGGCGAAACAAATCAAATCGAACGGAGGGAAAACTACCATGTTTACATTAACGAACGACAAAGGCTCATATATGACTGGATTTGCCTTTGCTGTTCGATTGAATAGAAAAAGGTCCTGAACAACTGTGTCGGGGCACAGGGTGTCCTACAAGATTGCATGTGCGAACAGCGACGACTCAGATCACCCGCGCTGGCTGTTCAAAGTCTTCGGTGTCCGCCTAAAGACATTTTGGATTATTGATTTCCCTCAGAGTAACCTGCGAAGATTCTGATCAAGTTGCCTGGATGCACAAACTACGTAACCGGAGTCTTAGCTGGGTGCAAATGCAATCTCGTAAAAACAAAGCAAAGCCCCGGCTTGTTTAGATTCAAAACCCCTCAACTGATTCTAAATGAGATCAGTTTCCTTATAGTTAATATTAGTTTCTTGCAAATCTTAGTCTGTTCCTTGATACAATTTAAAAATAATGTTGTGATATACGGAACCGTTCATAACATAGAAAACGCAGTACATTTTCATTTGAAACGATATCCTGGTTCTAACCGTATTAACCGTATTCAAGAGAATATCAATTCAGCGACATTTAATGCAGCAGAAGCCGCCTGCACCTGTCGTGTTAAATAGGTTAACATCGGATTGTTTACTGGGTAAGAGAATCTGCACGTTGTAAAAGGTGTTATATTTGATTTTGATTGAGTGCCTCGCTACACTTGCTGTCATATGCGTGCGTAAGGCTCTTATTCCACATCTAATTTGTTGTTTGTTTTTTGTACATAACATTAAACAAAAAGAAGACACGAAAACTAAAAGTCTTGGAAAACTGCCCTTGATTAAAAAGAATTAAAATACTACCTTCAGTTCTTCATGGCTCTTCCTGTATATCTCATCACGAAAACACACCTGTATAGATTTGACCCCTTAAACTCCACTTTTATATTAGTAAAACTGGGTTTTATAGGGGTATACATTAATTTTCTTATTTCTGATCAAAAACATAGATTGCGGATACTCGTTAGAACCGCCTCGGCGATGCGGTTCTTACGAATATCCACAATCTATGTTTTGAGTAGAAATATGAAAAATATCAGAATTTGTATCTGGTCTCTTTCAGTTTTTAATGGTAAACTTTTCAATATATTTGAAAAGGCGTGTTTTCATAATGTTCTCTACTATTTTGCTATTGCAAGTTAATAAAAAAAAATATCCAGGACGAGCCAAAATCACTGAACATAACCCTCAAATGACACCAACAGGATGAACAAAGACAGAAAGTTCACAAGTCACAAACTATCAAAAAGCAAAGCAACAAGCTCTCCCTGAACTATCAAGGTTATCTCAATGCTAGACAGGATATCCTAAACACAACAATGAGCCAACGAACTGGAGGACAAAACACGAAAAAGGCCCCGCAGATAGAAGTCACAAGGTCAAACAACAATGAACAAGCAACACAAAACCTAGCTCCCTATAACGGTCACAAGTAATAAACTATGTAGAGATACCTAGGACCAGCCACAATCACTACATTACGAAAACACGCCTATTCAAACATACTGAAAATTTTATCACTAAAAAATGAAAATTTTCAGATAAAAAATTCTGGTATTTTTCATGTTTCTACTCAAAACACAGATTGTGGGTACTCGTTAGAACCGCCTCAACGAGGCGGTTCTAACGAGTACCCACAATCTTTGTTTTGATCAAAATTAAGAAAAATAATGTATACCCCTGTAAACCCCAGTTTTACTATATAAAAGTTGGGTTTAAGGGGGTCAAAATTATATAGGCATGTTTTCGTGATGAAGTACAGCGCTATCGGGAACAATCAATTTAATGTGTTAAAATCTTCGCCTACGTTCACATATTTCAAATAATAATAATAATAATAATAATAATAATAATTGTTCGGCTCACATAGAGGCTCTCTCACTCAATCAATGTAACATCACAGAATAACAGTGTAAACCAATCAAATCACAGCGATGAAACAAGCCTGAGAGCTCGTGGGAAATGGCAGCCAGGCATTACGAAAACATTCCTATATACTTTTGACCTATTAGTGTTCTTATTTCTGCTCAAAACCATAGTTTGTGGGTACTTGTTAGAACCGCATCAGCGAGGCGGTTCTAAAGAGTACCCACAATCTATATTTTGAGGGAAATTAATGAAAAAATATCAGAATCTGTATCTGAAAACTTTCAATTTTAGGTGGTGAAATTTTCAATATATTGGAATAGGCGTGTTTTCGTAATGGCTAACGAAAACACGTCTCGAAGACATGCCTATATAGTTTTGACCCCCTTACACCCCACTTTTGTATAGTAAAACTGGGGTTTACAGGGGTATACATTATTTTTCTTATTTCTGTTCAAACACATAGGTTGTTGGTACTCGTTAGAACAGCCTCGTCAAGACGGATTTAACGAGTACCCACAATCTCTGTTTTGAGCAGAAATATGAAAAATATTAGAATGTTTTAACTGAAAATTCTCATTTTTTGGTGGTAAAATTTTCTGGATATTTGAATAGGCGTGTTTTCGTAATGACAAGTTGAACTCCACAGAGGGCTCAAGCTAAGACATAAAATCAGGCGTTACCCTTCGAATGAAATTTTTTGGTCGGCGTCATTGTGCGATAAAGCTGAACTCCTAGCTACGAGTATCAACCATGATTATGTTAAAAACTGACACATTAAGAAAACACGACCATTCAATATAATGATACTTTTAATGGCTGGAAAACGAAAAATGATGATATTTTTGTTATTTTTGCTCGAAACAGAGATTGTGGGTATTTATTGGAAGCGCCACATCGAGGCGGTTCTATAAGGTACCCACAATCTATGTTTTATAGCAGAAATAAGAAAAATATGTATATCCCTGCAAACTACATTTGTTCTATATAAACGTGGGGTTTGAGGGGGTCAAAATTACATAGACATGTTTTCGTGATGGTTTTTAAATAACAGTTTGTCGCATGGTACTTAAGAGATATTCTATCGCTTTATAGCGGGTAAATATATTTTTTAATTATTCTAATATACTTGATATTTCAGCACAGGTCCAAAAAGTTTCACCTAGGTCACCGTACACACCTCATCACCAAAACAAATCTATATAATTTTGACCCCCTTAAACCCCACTTTTATTAGTAAAACTGGGGTTTACTGGGGTATACATTATTTTTCTTATTTTGCTAAAAAAAACATAGATTGTGATTACTCCTTAGAACCGCCTCACCGAGGCGGTTCTAACGAGCACCCCAATTTATGTTTTGAGCAGAAATATGAAAATTATCAGAAATTTTTATCTGAAAATTTTCCTTTTTTGGTTGTAAAATTTTCAATATATTTGAATAGGCATGTTTTCGTAATGTAGTACAACCAGCAACGTAAAAAATACGGCTGTACGTACGGAAAACGGGAACTGAACGTAGGGAAAGCGGTCAAGTATTGAATGTCAAACGGCATTTTGATAAACACCCGATGGAATTTCTCCTAATACTGAAAACGCTTTAAGACAAGATAACTTTATACTGATATTCGAAGTTAATAATTGACCTTCCAAGAAACCACAAAGTGCTTACGGCAACAAATATGTAAAAAGATAATTTACAATTTGGCTGTTTCGTGAAATTAGACAACGTTATCAAGTTTCCTCGCGTGAAAGGCGAAGACAGTATCGCTTGTCCGAAGAAAGACACTTCAGATACTAATATTAGAGTTCGTTTTATTCCTGTCCCACACATCTCTACTCCCGATTGCAATTTTACACAGTTTGAACTTTTCATCTCTTTAATTTAAAGAAAGCGCCCATTCAAAAGAAATCCATACTGAAAAATTCAAAGTAACGTATGGTGACATGGTGAAATAAACCATCATAATAGGTAACGTACGGTAAAACATTCTCATTGCAGACAAAACTGGGGACAAAAGTTGACCTCGTTTTTTTTTGTTTTTTGTTTTTTTTTGTTTTTTTTTGTTTTTTTTTTTTTTGTGCGCGCGTGCGTGCGTGTGTATGTGTGCTTGAACAATGATGGGAAATCAGGATCCCGAACATTGTTGCGTCATAATAACTTCTATGAGGAAGACAGAGCTTGGGTTTGATGTGTTTGCCCGTAAGTTTTGCAACATTTTATTTCTCAAGATGCACGAGCTAGGCTATGACCAATGTTTGTAGCCTCTTAAGTATCACCCGACTTAGCAAAAAAGCATCAAAGAGCATTTTGCTTTCTGCAAATGTGCAAGCGCGAACGCCGACGCAGACATCCGTGACTACTGAAAGTAAATTAGAGAACTCAGGAACTGATGCAATCAAATCCATATCAAGCCTGTTTTGGCTTTACTCCATACGATATAAAATTCGTCGCGTCACAAGAAAACCTGTCTTCGAGATTTTTGACTAAATAACATCTGATCAGCCTGCACCACAAAGAAGCCCCTTTGGAGCTACAGATTTTATTTCATTGGATATATGTAATTATATAGGTCTATAGATGCCTGATCAGAGCCATTGCTAACCGCAAATGGCAAAAAGCAGGTTTTCTCATGATGTGGCCCAATTAATCATTATCATTATTAATGCTGGGCCTGACACTGAATTACTCATCAATTCTTTTTCACAGATGTGCAGGTCCATTTCATTTTTTCGCGTCCTTTAATAGAGACAATCAGATCCTTTTCATTTTTTGCGTTCTTTTAATAGAGACAATGTGTCTTCAATGTGATACCAAAACAGGTACCCTTCATATATTTTAATGATAATTGTTTTGGGCAGAAAACAACCTAAAATGACTCGTTGTCTATGAAAACTGTTCTTGTGGTGTCAGTTGGTCTTGGCTTTGGCTTTTAGCAACGTTCATATGGTGTCAGATTGTCTTGGGTTCGGCTTTTGACTAAATTGCAAATGATATGCTGTGCATCTTTTGAAACCATTCAAGAGGTTTTCTTTACGTGTCAACTTTTATTTTCATCATGCTGTTGATAATAGGCGGGTTATGGTTTCTTAAAGAACTAATCGTGTGTTGTTTTTTTTTTATATTTGATTCTTTTAATTAATGGATACATATGTCAAACTGAAATGAAGCAGAAGTTTTCATTTAAAAATATTGAGGTTTTATTTTTAAATCTCCATGGTTGGCGGAGCTTGTAACTTTATGTCGTCGCTGAATGACAAAGTCACATGATCAACCCTTCTACATCGGCGTGTGAAGAGGGTTGCTCTGAAATGGTTCATCTCAGGACATTTTTGGCAATTTTTGCAAGTTCGTGCAATTTTTACCCCTGTAAACTCACTTTATGTAGTAAAAAGTGTAGTTTACAGTATAAACATTAACTTTCTTATTACTGCTCAAACACATTGATTCTGTGCACTCGTTAGAACCGCCCGTTGTTAAGGTAGAAACAGTAAAATATCACAAAATACACTTGAAAAATGTCAAAGTTTTGGTTTTTAATAAACATATAAAAACTACAGGCATACGCAATGGGGTTTAAAATACAAGTTGTTTTAGGCATCGTGAAGAAAATTATAATATATGGAGGTAGAAAAAATAAAATTGAAAGTTTATATTTATTTATTTATTCATTCATTCAATTATTTATTTTCTAAAGTAAATAAGAACACTGTACATAGATTTCTCAAAGTTAAAAAAATAACTTCAATCAAATTGAATCTGCAAATACTATACAATATCATTTTTTTTTTTTTTTTTGACACTTTGCAACTCTCTCAACATAAGTATATGTATATGTGTATAAAGCATCTAGCATTTTGGATAGTAAATGGACCTGTACTTGCATGAATATTTTACGCTACCCATAGCAACCTTCTTACCTGATACTGAGAGTCATGTAAGATACCTTTGTCAATATTCATTCGTACTATTTCATTTCTATATACGACTTAAGAATTCTAAATAAAAATACAGTTACAACTTTTCATTGTTTTCGCACATGCTTCTAGACATAGGCGTCCGCTTGGTTTTGCTACAACCATTAGACCTTACATGATTATTCTCCACAACGCTCTGACTTAACACGCACCTTGATTCGATGATCCTGGCCTATATTTCATGCTTTAATGGCTACGTCAACTGGCGACCACACCACTTATACTAGCTATAACCAAAACACCGTGACTCAGCACACCTTGATCCGGTGACCTAGACTATATTTAATGCTGCATTTGACGTGGTCATAGTCTACGATGAGAGATGCAATGTAAAACATGTATGTTGTTAAAATTTTACAGTGTATAAAAATTAAGCAAATCACCATAACGTATTGTAACTATAATACATGTAGTGAAAAGAGAAAGAAGATTCTGGTTCTTAGGAGAAGTGACATTCAATGAATGAGTTTTGAAAAACGATATCAAGTAATGCTATTTAAACCATAAACGGCTGTTTTGCCTTCAAGAAGACGATTTTATCATACGTTACCGATTTCAATGATCTGTTTTACCATACGTTACTTTACAAAATTAGCATAAATTCCGTTAGAAAGAAATGTTTTGTAGAAGTTGCCAGACGAGTAATAAGAGTACTGTTATAATTGCAACGAGGAACAGATTGAGGTCGGACAAGAATAAAACAGTCGAAATATCATCATCTGAACAGTCTTATTACAATCGAGCGGCACTTATCTTCGCCTTTCACACGAGTAAAGTAGAAAACGTAGTCCAGTTTCCTTAATCCGCAAAGATGTGAATACAATTTGATACTTCTGTAGTCGTATGCACATGGTAAAATACTGATTATTAATAACAGGGCCAAAAGCTGACCTTGCTGAATCTGCTTTCCATTTTCGAGGGAAATATTAACCGGTTGTTTACATAAAAGCCATTTTCCGACGTTGAATATCCGTTTTACGTACAAACAGTCGTTTTCTATTCAATACAGGTTGTACAGAATGGTACAGCTGGTTCCTAAATTCCTTTCTTCTGAATAGTTTTCAAGCTTATTTAGGTTTATGATACAAATAGCATCGTGTAAGGCGTTTAGCAATAAGGATTAATTAACACGACAATATATCATTGCAAAAAGAATTAGTTCCGATATGTGTACTGCTTAGGAGATAGATAGAGAAATGTCACCATCTAAACAGTTATATTTGATAGTGATAAATTCTTATAAAAAATGTGCTTCATATCAGAAAAAAAATTGCTTGTTTAACTTAAATTCTCTGGATAAATGTGCTCAGTCAGTTGATAAAAATAATAATTATTATCAGTATTGAAAGAAAGGCAATATAGAAAGAAAGTATATCTATCAGGATAGAATTTTCCAAGCCAAAATGTTTGATACAAGTTTCATCAAAATCGACCAGCAACTAAAAATGTTATTGGAGTTTAAATATTTGAAAACGAACTGTCTTAGAGGCCGCCATTTTTAGGCTTTGTGACGTCACACAGCCCTTATTAAATACGTATAATTAAAAGGTCAGCATATAGATAGATATGTGTTTCTTAATGTTTCTGAACCTGTTTTGCCAAAGTGGTAAGTAACTTATTTTCTAAAACCAAATGCTTTGGTTATAAAAATATTGCAAACTTTCATAGTTTAAAAACTTGAAATCTCATAAATATTCAAAATGGCGGCTCAAGTCCGCCATGTTAAATCCTTTAAACAATAGTAACTTTGTTATTTCTTGCCTTATTTCGATCAAACTTGTATCCATCTTTACCGTTTGTTAAGCTCTTTGTTATGAAATGCATTTCATATTAGGGTTGCATTCCCCTTTAAGCAGGTCGTCTATGTATCTAAAAGTAGAATTGAAGATTTACTAATTGATGTTCGTCAGATATATATAGAGATAATAATGTTTTATGTAACAAGTACAACGTTAGAAAAATAGTAAAGCAGATGTCAGGAAGAGCAACAAACATAAAGCATAGTCATAAATATCACAAAGAGGAAGCACAAATAAACCATGAAATACAGTACATGGGCCACAAAATGAAAATAAACAGTGTAACCAGCTCCCTCCTCCCCAACAAGGTGATTACAATGCTAGAGGGCTGCCATCTCGTAAATATGCCTTTATAATTTTTAACCCCTTAAACCCCACTTTTATATAGTAAAACTGGGGTTTACAGGGGTACACATTATTTTTCTTATTTCTGCTAAAAAAACATAGATTGTAGGTACTTGTTAGAACCGCCTCGCCAAGGCGGTTCTAACGAGTACCCACAAACTATGTTTTGAGCAGATATATGAAAATTATCAGAATTTATTGATCTGAAAATTTTCATTTTTAGGTTGTAAAATTTTCAATGTATTCGAGAAGGCGTGTTTTCGTAATGCAACACAAAAAATCAATGAAACAACAAACAGGACATGATATGAAAAAAAAAAAAAAAAAAAAAAAAAAAAAACCTCGCAGCGGGCAGCCACAAGACCATACAAAGGTCAAACAACACCAGAACCACCGTTTTAGAAATATGGTGTCAGCAGTGAAAACTACCGGAAGATATAATTCATTTTCCTGGCGCCAAAAATATTTTTTTCAAATTTACTTGATTTCCTTTGATAAGTACTTCAAAAGCAAACGCAATATGATAATAGTACTTATTAGAACATATGTCACATAAGCAGAAGTTAATGACCGAATTCATGTTGAATGTATAAATAATATGCAGAATACCGCTAACAAACAACTACAACGTTGTTAGAAGTTTTATTGGCTAGAACCAAAACCATACTTTATACATCATCACAAAAACATGCTTATATAAGTTTGACCCCCATAAACCCCACTTTTATATGGTAAACCTGGGGTTTACAGGGGTATACATTATTTTCTTATTTCTGCTCAAAACATAAATTGTGGGTACTCGTTAGAACCGCCTCGGCGAGGCGGTTCTAACGAGTATCTACAATCTATGTTTTGAGCAGAAATAAGAAAAATATCAGAATTTTTTATCTGAAAATTTTCATGTTTTGGTGGCAAAATTTTCAGTATATTTAAATGTTTTCGTAATGTGAAGATACTCAGTACAAGTCTTTCCATCTGTCGTTCTTTTTTATGTTTTTTGTTTCTAAAGGCAACCTTTTAATTTTCATTCTACATGATACCCACAAATACCTTCTCACATCTCAGAAGGTACAGTTTCTCGCGCTATGGCTCAAATGTATTTTTTTTTTTTTTTTTTTTTTTTTTTTTTTTTTCTAGAATCGCTAGCTTTAGATATATAAAAAGATCGAAGATAATCTTGACATCCATTTAATCAAACTGCGTTTCAAAATGATATTGCCTGTGTTTTAAAGCTAAATTTCATCGAATATTATCGCATCCTAAACAAGAGCACCGCATGCGGGTGCCAACGCTCGGCTGCAGTTTCTTTTAGACATTACGAAAACTCGCCTGTTCAAATATATAGAAAATTTCACTTCCAAAAAAACTGAAAATTTTCAGATGAAAAAATCTGATATTTTTCAAATTTCTGCTTAAAACATAGATTGTGGGTACTCGTTAGAACCGCCTCGACGAGGCGGTTCTAACGAGTACCCACAATCTATGTTTTTGAGCAGAAATAAGAAAAATAATGTATACCCCTGTAAACCCAAGTTTTACTTTATAAAAGTGGGGTTTAAGGGGGTCAAAATTATATAGGCGTGTTTTCGTGATGAAATATATAGGGCATGTTTGATTATAAGCAACAGAACTACATACGAGTAAATACATTAAATTGGAAGTGCCATAATTATGTGGGTTAAAATACTTATCCACAGTTGTGTGTCAGAAAGGCAGAATAAGTAAGATAGACAGTCTTAGGTTTAGGGTCACCAAATTCCTTTCTGCAATGGTGACCCTCCTAATTATGCTAAATACCAAAAATGACCAGAATCCATCCATTGGTTCTTGAGAAATCGCAGTAAAACCAATTTTTCTGTACAATCAAAGTTCCATGGTGACCTTGAAAATTAGGTCAAGGTCACCAAATTCCATTTCTGCAATGGACACCCTCCTAATTATGCTAAATACCAAACATGACCAGAATCCAGCCATTGGTTCTTGAGATATCGCAGTGAAACCCATTTTCTGAACAATCAAAGTTCCGTAGTGACCTTACAAATTAGGCCAAGGTTTATTTCACTGTTTTCCTGCAGAAATCTATCTTTTTAAACTAAAGGGCATAACAGATAAGAATATTTTAAGCGACACTAGATTGTACACCTTGAAAGAACAGATAGCATGTGAAGACAGACTAATTTCATGTTAAAACTCTGTGTGTGTGTGTGTGTGTGTTATGCGCTTGCGGCTAACGTATTCTACAACAAGTAGAAACTTTGGAGCTATCTTAGGAGCCACGTCAGAAAACGTACCTTCGCGCAGTCGGATCAGAATCTTCATTGTGCGCATTTTGGACATCACTGGATGAAAACTTCATTTATTCGGATATTAACGACTCTGATTCAAACTATGCGGATGCCATCACGAAAACATTCCTATATAATTTTGACCCCCTTAAACCCCACTTTTATGTAGTAAAACGTTATTTTTCTTATTTTTGCTCAAAAACATAGATTGTGGGTACTCTTTAGAACCGCCTCGGCGAGGCGGTTCTAACGAGTACCCACAATCTATGTTTTGAGCAGAAATATGAAAAAAATATTATATTTTTTATCTGAAAACTTTCAGTTTTTGGTGGTAAAATTTTCAGTATATTTAAATAAGCGTGTTTTCGTAATGCGCAGGCCGATTTGAGTCCTTCTTGGATTAACATGTCAGAAGATACATTTTCCTATGTCGTGGTTCATTTGTATGTGTAGTTTACGAACAGAGAAATCAACATGACGCTGTGTGATAATTGAGCTAGTGCATGAGGAATGCAACAAAGTGGATGTGCACTCAGCGAAGACTCAAATCAGCCTGGGCATCCGCCCAGTCTGATCAGAGTCTTCGCTGTTCGCTCAGCGGGTAGATAAGGACCCACATTTTCTTCACGTGAACAGCGAAGACTCAGATCAGATTGGTCGGATGCCCAGGCTGATCTGAGTCTTCGCTGGGCGCACATGCATTTCGTTGGTTTTGTCGCGCGCTGGCTCAATTATGAATTTGAATAGTCTAATATCGCCAGTAGTCTATAAATGTTATTATTAGCAGGATTAAGTCGTAACTGTATAACCAAACGTTTGTGTTGTTTCATATCATATTGTAAACTTCGAAACAACGCAGTATGTTTCTGCTTTATATATTTAAGTTTTAGCATTCTGTAAGAGAAATCATCAGATGAAAGTTAGTGATATGTTTGCTTATTTTTCACAAAAAAGGTTTTTCCTTTCATTCGTTTTTTTTCCAATTTAAATATAATACCAAATCTAATTTTCTATGACAAATAAACTTGAATATTGTTAAATATTATTAGTTGTTATTTATAGTCAACAGGTTAGGGTATAAGCGTTTAAGTGAATCTCTTTAATATTGCGGATTTTTTTTTTCGTTGTCATGAATGATATTTTCAAGTTCTTATATAGGCGAGTTAACGCATATGAGACCATGGTTTCATAGCACGTTTTGCATCACGAAAACACGCCTATATAATTTTGACCCCCTTTAACCCCATTTTTATATAGTAAAACTGGGGTTTCCATGAGTAAACATTATTTTTCTTATGCTGCTCAAAACATAGATTGTGGTACTCATTAGAACCGCCTTGCCGAGGCGGTTCAAACGAGTACCCACAATCTAAGTTTTGGGCAGAAATATGAAAATATCAGAATTTTTTATCTGAATATTTTCCGTTTTTTGTTGTAAAATTTTCGACATATTTGAATAGGCGTGTTTTCGTAATGACTTAGTCACATACCTCATGATTCTGTTAGCGGATAGCAATGGCCTTGATCAGACTGTGCCGATGCGCAGACTGATCTGGGACTTCGCTGTCCGCATATGCCCAAAGAAAAATTATTGACCTGATATCTCTCAACAAACCAGTTGCATAAAACGTATTCTTCTGATAACGAATAACCTTTTTTCTGCTTGAATTTGTGGATATCAAATGGGATGGTTTCTTCCAAACTGTACAACAAGCGTGATGATTTTGATTTTGACATTGTTATATTTCTTTTTCAGATGGTAATATTCTTTGGTCACCCCCGTATGGAGTATATATTTCTCAACGTTTTCATCTTGCAATAATGTTTTTTTAATGTAAATGAATTTAACTTTGCGATTTAATTCCTGTTTTTAAACTCCTTATACCAAGGTTATATGTACAGTAGTGGTTTCCCATAGACTTAAAATGGGGGAAATGTTGTCCCAGGCACATCAACTTTATTTTCTATTGAAATTTAATCACACTTCCTGATAACTAGGACAAGCATAAAATCTCTGACAAGTTCGAATTTCAGCCGTATTGTACAACTCTTCTTAGAGTTACTTGCCCTTGAGTGATTAACATATTTGACATTGTCCAGGGCATAGCGCCTTCAGTTTTGATCACAACTTCTTCAAACTTGCAGGTATCCAGGAGAGACATAAAATCTCGCACAAGTTCGAATTTAGGCCAGGTCGGATCATTCTCTTTAGAGTTACTCGCCCTTGAGCGACGAAAAATTTTCCCATAGACTTATGATGGGGGAAATGTTGAACCAGGCACAGCAACTTTATTTTCTATTGAAATTTTATCAAACTTCCTGATATCTAGGACACGTATACAATCTCTGACAAGTTTGAATTTCAGCTATATTGTACAACTCTTCTTAGAGTTACTTGCCCTTGAGTGATTAAAGAAAAGACATATTTTGACATTGTCCGGGGCATAGCGCCTTCACGTTTAATCACAACGTCTTCAAACTTGCAGGTATCCAGGAGAGGCATAAAATCTTGGACAAGTTCGAATTTAGGCCAGGCCGGATCATTCTCTTAAGCCCTTGAGCGATGAAAAATTTTCCCATAGACTAATAATGGGGGGAAATGTTGTCCCAGGCACAGCAACTATTTTCTATTGAAATTTAATCAAACTTCCTGATAACTAGGACAAGCATAAAATCTCTGCCAAGTTCGAATTTCAGCCATATTGTACAATTCTCCTTAGAGTTAATTGCCCTTGAGTGATAAAAAAAACATATTTGACATTGTCCGGGGCATAGCGCCTTCAGGTTTAATCACAACGTCTTCAAACTTGCAGGTATCGAGGAGAGGAATAAAATCTTGGACAAGTTCGAATTAGGCCAGGTCGGATCATTCTCTTTAGAGTTACTCGCCCTTGAACGATGAAAACTTTTCCCATTGACTTATAATAAAAGAAATGTTGTCCAAGGCACAGCCATTTTATTTTCTACTGAAATTTAATCAAACCTTCTGATAACAAGGACAGGCATAATATCTCTGAGAAGTTAGAATTTGGGCCGGGTTAGATCATTCACTTCAGAGTTACATACCCTTGAGCCATGAAAAATTTTCCGATAGATTTATTATGGGGGAAATTATGTCCCAGGTACAGCAACTTTATTTTCTATTGAAATTTGATCAAACTTGCTGATAACTAGGACAGGCATTAAATCTCAGACGAGTTTGAATTTGGGCCATATTGTACAATTGAGTTACTTGCCCTTGAGTGCTAAAATGTCCAGATTTGACCTTATTCATTTGTCATCGGTCATTTGTTTTTTTTTATTATTAGCTCAACTGGAGCTTTGCTCCAGGTCAGCTTATGTCATGGCCTTTTGTCCGTTGTCCGTCCGTTCGTCGTTAGCTTTTCACTTTTTCGACATCTCCTCCAGAACCATAGATTGGATTGAGCTGAAACTTAGTGAGAGGCATTGTGGCAACATACAGATTCAGAATTGCTAAAATCGCGTTCCGTTCCGATATCCAAGATGGCCGCCATTCTTCAAACGACATCTCCTCCTAAACCGTAAGTACGACTGAGCTGAAACTTAATGGGAGGCATCACAGTGACACAGATTCAGAATTGCTAAAATCCTTTCGTTCCGATAGCCAAGATGGTGGCCATCTTGAAATTATTCAAACGACATCTCCTCCCAAACCGTAAGTCAGATTGAGCCATAACTTGATGGGAGGCATTACAGTGACACAGAGATTCAAAATTGCTAAAATCGTTCCATTCCGATATCCAGGATGGAAGCCGTGGCGGCTATCTTGAAAGTCTTCAAACGACATCTCCCAAACCGTAAGTCGGATGGAGTCAAAACTTGATATGAGACATCACAGTGATACAGAGATTCAGAATTGCTAAAATCGTTCCGTTGCGATATGAAGGATGGCCGCCATGGCAGCCATCGTGAAATTCTTCAAAAGATATCCCCTCCCAAACCGTAAGTCGGATTGAGCCAAAACTTGATGGGAGGCATCATAGTGACACAGAGATTCACAATTGCTAAATCGTTCTGTTCCAATATCCAAGATGGCCGCCATGATGGCCATCTTGAAATTCGTCAATCGACATCTCCTCCCAAACCGTAAGTCCGATTCAGTTGAAACTTGATGGGAGGCATCACAGTGACACAGAGATTCAAAATTGCTAAAATCCATCCGTTCCGGTAGCCAAGATGCCGCATGGCGGCCATCTGGAAATTCTTCAAACAACATCTCCTCCCAAACCGTAAGTCCGATTGAGCTGAAACTTGATGGGAGGCATCACAGTGACACAGATATTCAAAATTGCTAAAATCATTACGTTCCGATATCCAAGATGGCCGCCATGGCGGCAATCTTGAAACAACGTCTCCTCCCAAACCGTAAGTCGGATTGAGCCAAAACCTGTTGGGAGACATCACAGTGCCACAGAGATTCAGAATTGCTAAAATCGTTTCGTTCTGATATCCAAGATTGTCGCCACGGTGGCCATCTTGAAATTCTTCAAACAACATCTCCTCCCAAACCATAAGTCAGATTGAGCCGAAACTTGATGGGAGGCACTGGAGCGTCAGAATTGCTAAAATCCTTCCGTTCCGATATCCAAGATGGCTGCCAGGGTGGCCATCTTTAAATTCTTCAAAGGACATCTCCTCCCAAACCTTAAGTTTGATTGAGCCAAAACTTGACGGGAAGCATCACAGTGACACAGAGATTCTGAATTGCTAAATCATTCCGTTCCGATATTCAAGATAGCCGCCAAGGGGCCATCTTGAAATTCTTCAAACGACATCTCCTCCCAAACCATGAGTCAGATTGAGCAGAAACTTTGTGGGAGGCTTTGGAGCATTATAGAGATTCGAAATTGCTAAAAGAGTTCCGTTCCGATATCCAAGATGGCTGCCATGGCGACCATCTCGAAATTCTTCAAACGACATCTCCTCCAAAACCGTAGGTCCAATTGAGCCAAAAATTGATGGGAGGCATCGGAGTGATATAGAGAATCAGAATTGCTTAAATTATTCCGTTCTGATATCCAAGTTGGCCGCCATGGCAGCCAAACTGGAATTCTTCAAATGACATCCCGTAAGTTGGATTGAGCGGAATCTTGATGGGAAGCATTGGAGCGACATAGAGATTCAGAATCGCTTAAATAGTTTTGTTTGTTGGCTATCCAAGATGGCCACCTGGGCGGCCATCTTGAAAATCTTGAAACCATATCTGCTCCCGAACCCTAGGTCAGATTGAGCCCAAACTTGGTGGGAGGCATTGGGGCTACATGAAGATTAAGAATCGCTAAAATCATTCCGTTCCAATATCCAAGATGGCTGCCATGTCAGTCATCTTGAAAATTTTCAAACAACATCCCCATCCGGCCATCTTGAAAATCTTCAATTGTTATCTGCTTCCGAACAGTAAGACGGATTGAGTGGAAACGATGGAAGGCATCGGGGCATCATTAGAGATTTTGAGTTGCTAAAATGGTTCCGTTCTCATATCCAAGGTGGCCACCATGGTAGCCATCTTGAAAATTTTCAAATCACATCTGCTACCAAATGGTAAATCTGATTGTGCTTAAACATGATGGGAGGCATTGGGGTGTTATGGAATTTCAGAATTGCTAAAGTCCATCTGTTCCAATGTCCAAGATGGCCACCAGCTTGAAATTCTTCAAACCAAATCTCCTCCCAAACAGTAAGTCAGGTTGAGGCGAAACTTCATGGGAGGCATCGGGGTGACATGGAGATTCAGAATTGCTGCATCGTTCAGTTCCAGTATCCAAGATGGCGGCTATGGTGGCAATCTTGAAACTTTTCAAACAACATCAGATTCAGAAATGCTAAAGGCAATTGGGTCTGATAGCCAAGATGGCCACCATGGCACAATGTAACATATCATGATCACCCAATTCCAGGTGACGGATTTCTGGCCCACTTGGGCCTCTAGTTTATGTTTTGGTCTGTTTAACGTGTTTTATAGTTGTGTGTTGAGTGAACGCTTTCTAGCCATGAAATCGCCTCGTTGAGGAAGTGGGGGATGTTTTTTCCTTTGATATTGTATGTGTGCTGTCCCACATTTTGTTTGATTTTCCTCTTGATGTCGTTGTTAGGCTATGTTATGTGTTTGTGATCGTTTTTTGCTCTTCCTTGACATCTCCTGTATTATTTTGCACACTTTTATTCCGCCTTTTTCAGAGGACGGTTTAATAAATGACCATGTCTCCAAAACTAAACAAAACACACAAAACAATAAAAATAATAATTTTTGAAACTGCTACACAGGTTGCCGGGTACTTAATGTAAAAACAGTCAAAAAAGGGGTAAGTGAAAAGTTCAGGGAGTGCCACAATCACAAACCGCAGCCCTTCCCAGACACCAAGAGGAAGAGGAAACAGACAAAACCAAACAAGCGCAAATCAAACAAACGTACGAAAAGCACAAAGACTAGCTCTCTCTTCCCCAAGCGAGGTAATCGCAATGCTTAAAGGACTGAAAAACACAAGAACAAAATAACACAAGACATAAAACAAAAAAAACAAAAAATAAATAAATAAAATCGCCTCGTAGAATAAACCGCAAAGCAACAAAGAGTTAGACTAACAAGTTTGATAACTCTTTATAACAAGTTTGATATTATAAATTATTTTTCTTATTTCTGCTCAAAAACATAGATTGTGGGTACTCATTAGAACCGCCTTGTTTTGAGCAGAATTATGAAACATATCAGTTTTTATCTGAAAATTTCCAGTTTTTAGCGGTAAAATTTTATGCGTGTTTTCATAATGAGTTGTATGGTGCATATATTTGTGTTTTTGTCATAGGTGTTAGTAACATACCTTGGACCCTATGTTTTTTTTTTTTGTTGTTGTTTTTTTTAAATCTTTAAAAAAATTTAAAAAAATCTGATACCCTAGATATAGAACAGAGACGAGGTAGCTCACTTAAAATCAAAATAACTACCCCAACCACATTTGGACAGATTTTATTTTCAACATAAGCACAGACACCAGGTAAACCTACCTCCAACATAGAGCAGACTGGTTAAGCTTTTCAAACATGTATAAACAAACCCCCTAACCCACCCCTTTTTTCCATAGTAAACATCGATTTCGATACTTTCGGTTACTCGGAAACAATGCGACACATTTCGATAAACGCATGCATTATCACAAAAACTGGACTGTCACAAAAGCAATGGGCAAAATCATACTCGTCTCAATTAAACAAAATTTTATCTCATCGAAATATATCACTTACTACGTTCATAACTCGACAGAAGCGCTCGTACGCTTGAAATTATTTTGATAGCTAAGAAAACTTTCTAAAGACGGCCATCAAAATAATTTCGAGCGTACGAGCGCTTCTGTCGGGTGGAGAACAAAGTAAGTGATATATTTCGATGAGATACGATTTTGTTTA
Organism: Anodontia alba; assembly: GCA_964016985.1. NCBI lineage: Eukaryota > Metazoa > Mollusca > Bivalvia > Lucinida > Lucinidae > Anodontia > Anodontia alba. Next base: position 84,847,469 of record OZ024829.1, read on the forward strand.
ATTGAGACATGCATGTTTTCGCCAATTGCTTTTGTGACAGTCCAGGTTTAGTGATATGGCATGCATTTATCGAAATGTGTCGCATTGTTTCCGAGAAACCAAAAGTACAGAAATAGATGGTTACTGTGAAAAAACGGCTAGGGCTAGAGGATTCGTTAATACCTCTTTGGAAAGCTTACCCAGTCTGATCTATGTTGGAGGTTGGTTTACATGGTGTCTGTGCTTATGTCGAAAATAAAACCTGTCCAAAAGTGGTTAGGGTAGTTATTTTGATTTTAAGTGATCCACCTTGTCTCTGTTCTATATCTAAGGTATCAGATTTTTTTCTATGCCTATTACAAAAAAGGCATACAGGGTGCGAAAAATATAGGGTCCAAGGTATGTTACTAACACCTGTGGTTTTTGTAGGAAAATGAAAGTCAGAAAGAATTGCCTTTGGAAACAAAGAACACAAAAAATCACGAAAATCGGAGACTCGGTTTGATTGAGTCTCTTCATATGCAACACTGTAGTTTGCGAGGCTCCATACGAGGCTCCCCCCTCCCCCCCACGACCCCCCCGCCCTCCCGCACCCATTCCCACACCCCAGCGCCGGCTTCAGTGGTATTCGATTTTCAAAAAAACCAGGATGGGCTCAATGATCCCAAAGGAAATAAAATATAACCTGCATTATGATGATATACGAGGACACATAATGATAATAAATTGTTTTTAATGAGTGCATAGAACAGACTGTTGCGTTCATGTTTATTTTTTGATATCCGCGAAAAACACGGCCACAGGTATAATGCACCTCAGAGCATAATGAAGCGTCACCATCACGACTTTTCTACGATTATTTACATGATGACAAAGACCTCGCATTGTGCATATATCATATACCGACCTTGTATATCTATTCACCTCGGTGAGGCTGTTCTAACAAATACCCACAATCTATGTTTTTAGCAAAATAAGAAAAATAATGTATACCCCTTAAAACCCCAGTTTTCTATATAAAAAGTGGGGTTTAAGGGGGTTCAAAATTATATAGGCGTGTTTTCGAGATGGATTGGGCTCGTACACATATTAACTGAGCACTGTCAAGCGAAAAAGTGCATTCGAGCATGTGCAAAATGCGCAGATTCATAGCATCCTGCGCTTTAGCTCTACCATGGCTTGTCATCTGTACCGATTGAAGAAAATATAGTTCGTAGAGTATGATTCGGAAATCAGAAAGCACTCTAGAATTCGGGACCGGTTGAAATCTAAAGCAGAAAAAATCGAATAATCCTATTCTTTGTCAGAGATATAAATCAATGAGAAATAAAGTGAATAATTTGAAACGGCATGCTAAAGAAAAGTTCTATAGCAATTTGGAAACAAATTTAATTGAATCTTCTAGTAATAACAAACGAGAATTTCGGAAAATAATACGACACTTTGTCAAGTCAAATGCATCTTCTACATCAATTCCACCTCTAGTTACACAAAAAATGGACATTGTCAAATTCATACTACTGATTACGACAAAGCTGAATGTTTAAATTCTTATTTTACATCAATTTCAGGAGTTCCCAGTGATACACCGGATTTACCCCCATTTCAGCTAAAATCTAATGCTACACTAGATACATTTGAAACTTGCGAGCAAGAGGTTTACGACATTCTTTCTTCTTTAAATGTTAATAAAGCTTCAGAACCAAGTTTAATAAATTATAAATTATTAAAATCAGTTGCTAGAACAGTAACAGAGCCCCTAACAATTCTCTTTAATCGCTTAATTAACGATGGTAGTTTTCCGGACTCCTGGAAATTTTCATATGTTATCTCTATTCCTAAAAAAGGAGATGCGAGTGACCCGTCTAATAATAGACCTATAGCACTACTGAATCCGCTTGGTGATGGAACGTATTATTTTTAAGCATCACTATAACTATTTATATTCCAATGAATTAATCTATAGCCATCAATCAGGATTTATACCAGGCCTCTCAACAACATTTTCAACTCGTAGATATTTATCACAGCATATGCAATACATTCGACAACAATCAATTTTCGTGTGTGGTATTCTGCGATATATCCAAAGCTTTTGATCGCGTTTGGCATGAAGGCTTGATTTACAAATTAAAACAGTACGGTATCTCAGGAAAACTCTTGTCATTCCTGGCAAATTATCTGTCTAATAGAAAACTGTCTGTTCTCTTAAACGATGTTATTTCATCCAACCGTCTGTGACTGCTGGTGTTCCACAAGGTTCGGTATATGGACCTTTTTTCTCATTTATGTCAATGATATATCGGAGAATCTTTTAAGTTTAACTTAGACTTTTTTACAGAACGACAGTTCACTGTTTGTTTCGGCGACTAATATAACTGACCTAGAAGGTATCCTATACCATGATCTTTTAATCATAACCAACTGAGCTAAACAGTGGCGTATAAAGTTAAATCCCAACAAAACAGAGGCTATGTTTTTTTTATACAGCCTTCGTGAACATTTTCCCAATACTGTTTTGGATGGTGTTAATGTGAAATTTGTTAAAGACCATAAACATCTAGGGATAACACTTAGTGACAACATGAAATGGAATAAACACATTGAATCCATATTAGCCTCAGCTTCTAGAATTATTGGAATAATGAGAAAACTGAAATATGACTTCTCTAGAAGAGCACTGAACCAAATATATATGTCACATGTTGGGCCACTTCTGGAATATTCTAGTATTATCTGGGACGGATGCACAGTTGAACAGTCCAGTAGTTTAGAAAAACTTCAAAATGAAGCAGCAAGGGTTGTCACTGGTTTAACTAGGTCAGTATCCCTTGAGCGACTTTACAAAAAAATGCGGCTCGGAGACATTAAAGTCCAGACGAAGTAACCAAAAACTGAAATTTATGTAAAGAATAGTTAACGGCACAGTGTCGCCCTATATGTCTGAGTTAATTCCACCTACAGTCAGTGATGTTTCACATTATAATCTAAGGGATTCCAGTATCATTACAATGCCGGTTACACGTACGGCTACGGTCAAACGATCCTGCATTTCCGCATCCGTAGTTTTGTGGAATAATCTTGATCCTACTACACGCCAGAAGCCCACTTTTAGTTCATGTACTTGTGCCTTACGTTCACAGGTGATATCGAATATAGTTCCAATTTATTATACACAGGGAAACAGAAAACTGTCTGCCCATGCTAGAATGCGTAATCATAGAAGTAACTTAAATTTAGATCTCTATAATAACCACATTCGAGATAATCCACTATGTGATAGTCTTAGAAATGTCGAAAGTGCAGAACACTTCTTTGAATGTACATGTTTTGTGGCTCCAAGAACTGTTTTATTCATTAGTACTAGACAGTTTCATCCTCTAAACATAAGTACTTTACTCAATGGAAACGAAAATCTCCCGCTTGAAAGTAATTTCAACAGTTTTACTTCTGTCAAAAAAATTATTAAAGATTTAGCACGCTTCGCATGAAAAATTAGAATTAAATTAACAAGCTTAAATGTATCATGACATTTTATAAATTTTCTCTTTTCAGGTGAAAAAGCAGATGCCCATACCTACTCCGCCTAATTTATGCTGTACAAATATAGCAATAGCAATACTGGTCTGTCCAACTCACTCTCTCTCTCTCTCTCTCTCTCTCTCTCTCTCTCTGAAATGGTGTATGTCTTGTAGATATGTTTTGTGTTGCCATGTTGATGTTATGTATTATGTTATAGGGGAAGGGCCGTATATAATGTTGTGAAAACTTGTGGCCCGATCCCATTGCTATATATAGGCAATAAAATATGTTTAACCTAACCATTAGCTCTCCGTCGAAACATAACATAGTGAGCAATGTTTCTGTTAACGGACAGCGAAGGCGATGATCAGACTGTGCGGATACAGAGGCTGATCTGGGCCTTCGCTGTTCGCATTTGCCCGAAGACATGTTTTCGCATGGCCCAGCCCAGTTAATCACGATCTTATTTCTTTGCAAATGCAAAATGAAGTTACGCTCGTAACTTCAAATTCAGTTGGTTTCCATGATTATAACATTGTTGAATTGATTTGAACTTAGTCTCTGTGTGTTGTAATGTTAATCAATTTAGCAAGGCCGTAGTTATTAGTGTTACTGTATAGAGGGAAACTTTCGATATCTGTAGTGCTCCGATGTAGTTTGAAAGTGACGTCACGGAGTCTATCACTGTACGTGGGTAAAGCAGATGTTGAATGAATTATTATGACAACTTTGAGTATAGTTTGATGCATTCTGCTTACTTACCACAGTGTATATATGTGACAACGGCGTAGTAAGTAGAGTTGAGCTCTTTGACTGAACACGCTTCCAGTTGTAGTTTTGAGTCAGTCGCTCTCTCGTCATCCAAAAATTCATCTTTTATTCTTTTTTGTATTTTATATAGATTTGTTTCAATTGTTTTAACTGAAAATAACAATGTTTCCTCTTTAATACACTAAAACTAAGTTCCATGACAAAAAAGACAAGAAAGACACACAAACAGAAAACAGTAATACTATGATTCGAACCCGCTATGTCAAGGTTTATAAGCTAAGAGAACTACCACTGAGGTAGTGCGGTTTTAAGTTTCTCTGTGATTAAGGATTGTTCAAGTGGTGTTTACCTATTTATAAGAATGGTCTTGATCTGATAATAAAAACAATCAGTGACGTCACTGTCAACTTATCCTCGGAGAATAGTACATATAAAATCTATAGATTTTTAATCTTACAGAAGTTAATAAAAACATACATAAACTTTATTGCTCCTTCTTCCTTGTTTATGTCCGTATTTGCAATGTAAGAATTGTCGAGGTTATAAGCAAGGAGATATATATAAACTCTGTAACACTTTATTTTCAAAGTTTTATCGCCGACACTCCGAATTGATTGATAAATCTAAATCTAGCTTGAAAAAGGAATAAATAAAGTTAGCTTTGAAATATTTCTACAGCAAGAAACTTTGGAACATAAGTTTTACAATGCCCTAGTTCTGTTTGTTCTTTGTGTCGCCTTGTTTTATCCTGTTAATTGTCTTATGGTCGTGTTTTGTGGATCCTTTTGGGCTTTGTGACCACCCCGTTGTAGTAGAGGGAGCTGGGTGCTTTGTTTTTCAATGTTTTGTTAGGTATGTACCCAGCTTCATTCTTTATAAATCATCAACCCGTCAGGCCGATAACGGCCCGCTATAGATTTATGATGAACGCTAGCTGGATAGTGTCCATCGTATGTGTCTACTATTCCACTTGGTGTCATTTGGTAGCCTGTGTTCTGTGATTGTGGCACTTCCTGAACATCGACATCTTTACCAGTTCTGATGAACCATATCGCGACCTGAATGCAGCATTTTGGAACTGCATAGGACCAGACAATACTGTGCAAATGTGGAGTGTAGTATAGGTATGCGCGGTCCCTTTTTAATCGCGCAAAAGCCTGAATATAATCTTTAGAAAGTACAGAAGCTCAAACAATATAATCGTAGTTACGCTATTTGATATAAAAATGGAATTTTGTACTATCAAAAAATAGCATAATCAATGAAATGCAAATGCTCCTAGTTTGATAGAAACTGCTACTGAGAACTTCGTATCAAAGTGTTATTGTAGAAAGCGTCGTTTAAATATGTGTTTCATTTACCTTTTCAGTCCTGCAGACCAAAACAATATACTGCAAATGGTGTAGATCCTCACAAGACGGCTCATAATGAATACTATTTACGAAAGGGACGGAATTAACAATTTTTGGTCAATTAAAAATTCCAATGATGTTCTCAGTAAATTTAAATCTAAAAACATCCAGGCTTCTAAATTGTCTACATATGATTTTACTACACTGTATTACTACGTTACCTCATCATCTTATAAAATATAAACTTATTGATTTAATTAACCGAACGTTTATTCGGGAGAATACCCAATATTTGGCTTGCAATGGAGAATGTGCTTTTTTACTGCTGATCTATACAATAATCACAATTTATGGTCGTGTCAAAAAGTCTGTGATGCCTTTATTTATCTTTGGATAATATTTTTATTAGATTTGGAACTAAACTTTATAGGCAAACTATTGGTATTCCGATGGGAACTAATTGTGCTCATCTTGTTGCAGATTTGTTTCTTTTTTGTTATCAGAGAGATTTCATAAAGTCTCTCTCACATGAAAATCAGACTGACATTATTGAGGCTTTCAATTCAACCAGGCCTCGGTGGCTCAGTTGGATGCGCCGTCCGACTGGAGACCAGGAGGTCGCGGGTTCAACCACCGCCGAGGTCGGCAACATTCTTTCGTGGAGATTGATCATGAAAGATTTTCTACGGTCATTCTCTCCCTTCCGCTGATTCAAGAAGGGCAGTTGTCAGTTTCTGGCAAGAATGTGCACAATACTGGTTAACCGCTTAGAGGACTAAGCCTGCCCAGTAAACGTGTGGTTAGGTAAACTGACCGCGCTCGACATGACCCCATTGGGTTGCCTGGGCCGTAAAACCTCAACACAAACAAACAAAATCAATTCAACTTCAAGATACCTTGATGATTTATTAAATATTGACAAGATTTACTTTGAACAAATGGTGGACCGCATATACCCTACAAAACTCTAATTAAATAGAGCAAAGTCTTCCGATACCGAGGCACCTTTTTGGGATTTGAATCTATGTATATCTAATGGTACAGTTTCCACCAAAATTTATGATAAACGGGACGATTTTGATTTTGATATAGTCAATTTCTCTTTTCTGGATGGCGATGTCCCCCGGCGTACCTCATATGGGTTATACATATCGCCAGAGCTTCTTCAAATTTTAGTGACTTTAACTACCGTAATAAAGCCCTTACTGTCAATTTTTTTAGGCAGGGCTATCGTTATTTTAAACTTCGTAAGGCGTTTTCGAAATTTTATCGCAGACAGAGTGCCTTGGTAAAAAAAATGTAGCGTCAGTCTGAAAAAAACTTCTGCAATAAGGTATATCGGAACCAGAATTTTACGGTGACTTTGTGTACAGATTTAGAAAAATTGTAGGAAAATCAAACTTTTCGGAGCAATTCAGAAAACTTATTAACCGTTATAAAATAATTGGATATAGCCTGGATATTATGCGGCAGACTGCATGCCTGGTTGTCAACCCAGTCATTGTTGATGGCTATGCTTCACTCTTTAATTGCACGACGGCGGTTCGGCCCTCAGACTCAATTACGGCCTCTTCGTAAAACTTTAACCAGTGGGTTGGGGCTTGACGATATGTCTTTGGCTTGACCCGCCGTGGTTCAACTATTGGTTTTCATTTACTCTGGCATACATTAGAATTAGCCATGAGTATTCGTCTTTGTTTATTATAGTGATTAATTTGATTTTTATGTTTTCGCTTTGATGCATTGAATGAGTTTGGAGCCTTTATGCGAACCGAAATTTATGTATTTTTGTATTAAGAGTAGCATCGGGACCCAGGCTGAAGTTGGCTAGCTGTAAATGGGCTTTAAACCCCCCGGTGGTTTACTCTACTGACCGTTCTAAGGCGGTGGTCCCGATGTTAGTCTTACTCTTTGTTGCTTTATGGTTTATTCTACGAGGCAATTTGTTTTATGTCTTACCTTGTGTCATTTTGTTCTTGTGTTTTTCAGTCCTTTTAGCATTGCGATTACCTCGCTTGGGGAAGTTAGAGCTAATTTTAGTGCTTTTTGTACGTTTGTTCGATTTGTGCTTGTTTGGATTTGTCGGTTTTCTCTTCCTATTGGTGTCTGGAAAGGGCTGCGGTTTGTGATTGTGGCACCCTGGATTTTTCTCTTACCTTTTTTTTTCATAATGAGCCATAGCAGCTGGTGCTGCACTGTTTCCCATGCTGTTTTGGATCTTTATTGAGTTTCCTATTTAGATCGATGAGTCTGATCTGATTTCGAGATTGAAGTCCACTTCAGAATCTCAGCGATAAAAGAGTTAAGATACTACGAACTAAGGTAGCTCAAGGTACCTCCATGGCTCGAACATCTTTGGGACAATTGGAACTTTATTCTAGATACGGGTACTTCGAGCCACTGAGGGTTTATCATAGAGCCAGGTTAGGAGACAAATGTGGGTACTATACTATATGTCTTTTCAATCTTCAATTAAATATGTACGTTGAGTACATAAAATATACATTTTCATGACAAAATAGGAAACATTCTTAAAATATTCCTGAGTATATGTTTTCTTGAGCTTTTGGAAGAATTTATTAAGGACTCAAAAACGAGTTCGAAATAGCCACTGTAAACAATTCATGGGCGTTCGAGTCATTGAAGTGATAGTCTCTCATAGTATATATTAGTAATTTCAATTCAAATCGGATCCAAACATGTATGATTTTATCATTTACCATTGATCATTTAACCCATTCTGAGTACTTTAAAAATCGAATATGAAGAGACTTGAGAAAACCGAGTCTCCAGTGTTCGTTCTCGTGTGTGCTGTGTTCTTTGTTTCCAAACGCAACTTTATAAATTTTATTTTACTTCTCTGCAGTTGGCGCTACGTGCCGTTTGGCGACGTAAACGTCTCTCTGTACTTCCCCGTACTGCAGATTATATTTGTATTTCTTTTGGGATCATTGGGACCTTTCTGGTTAATTTGAAAATCGAACATCGCTTAAGTCAGTGTTTCGGGCGTATGCAGCCTCACAAACTTCATTGTTGCATATGAAGAGACTTAATATGACGATGTGTTCTTTGTTTCCAACGGCAAGCTTTAAGGTTTTAAATTTATAACGACAATCACAAAAAAAAAATCGCATACGTGTCATAAAATACCCCCTAATGAAGTGCTTTGCCAATGTTTTTTTTTTTCCTTTAACTAGAATTGTATACATAGGACACTGATTCCCCCGCTGTGTGACATGGGACACAGAAATGAGTGTGACTTAATGCGAATACAACGTCTTTTTTACAATTGACTCAAGTGTGACCTTGCCTTGGAGCTACGGACTAGGTCTTACGCGCGACACATCGTCTTATGATGATTAACATTTTCAAAGATATTTCTAAATCCATCAAGGAATGAAAAAAGTTATGAACCGGACACGAAAAAAGACCCAATATTTGACATTTGACCTCTTAGTGTGACCTTGACCTTGGAGCTACAGACCGATATCCTGCCCGCGACACATTGACTTATAATTGTTAATTGTCCAATAGTTTGAAAGCTGATCTCTTCAGTGTGAATATTATTCAAAGTCCTGTATGCAGTTGTGGAGCTCCAAGTGAAAGTACTGAACACTATTTTTGAATGCCATCTATATACCAACCAAAGAAACAACCTCATGCATTAATTACATACACGGCTGCATATTAATGATGTTAACGTTGCGGTTTTGACTACAGGATCACATAATTATGACGATGACAAAAACAAATCAATAATACAGTCTACGATAAAATTTATCAAAGATACACATAGGTTTGAGGACAATACGTAGCGAAAAACATCTTATTGTATTCATTCAGTTATTTTCTTGTTCAGTTTTGTGTATCTGTCTACATGTTTGTTTCATAATGGGTTCAAAGGCAGTACTAACACAGTGTGAGAGGAAGAGTGGGTGCTTGTGTGAGATAATGTGTATTTTTGATCTATAGTAGTTATCATCTTCACATTGAATTGCATCCACCATTGTACCATTGAAATCATTTGTTGTTATGCTTAGGGAAAGGACTATCTAATGTGGTAATAACTTGTGTCCAATCCCTTTGTCTGTTTATGCAATAAAATATGTTTAATCTAATTGTTAACATTTATTCAAAGTAAATTTCTCAATCCACCCAGGAATAGCAAAGTTCTGGGCCGGACACCAAAGAAGACCCGATGTTTGACCTTTGGCCTCTAAGCGTGACCTTGAGCTACGGACCTGGGTCTTATGCGCGACACATCGTCTCTAACAAACAAACACACACATACACGCGCGCGCGCGCGGAGAGGGTTAACAATATTTGCTTGCCAGCCATTGGCGGGCCATAAAAAAAGCAAAAAAAAAAATGAACCGCCATATAAATAACTCTACATGACATTGTGCGCATAGTAGAGATAAAGAGCAGCCTGCGCAGTCATGCAAACTTGTCACTCTGCATCTATGCTCTGTGATTAACCTAATGTCTGTTGATTTTAACGGGAGTACAGCGAAAACTATTATTGGATTTCGCGGACGTACAGTTTCATTATTTAAATGGGCAGCGTCAAGCGAAATTGAGACTTCGAACGGGTCAAATGCGTAGTTTCAGATCAACCTGCGTAAATTATCACCCAGGCCTTTGCTTTCCATTTATACATTCATTAGTATCCAGTAATTCCGTTAGCGGACAGTGAAGTTCCTGATAAGACTGCGCGGATGAGAAGGCTGATCAGGGCCTTTGCTGTTCGCATAAAATTGTCATGTTTCCATACGATCCCTACTTCTGAATACAGTAAAACCGCAATGACTCGAACACCAATGGCTCGCCGTTTACTATGTCTAGTTCGAACTCGTTTTAAGGTCTCTAGGAAATTCTTCCAAAGGCTCAAGAAAACAAATATTTACGGATATTTTAAGGAAACGTTCATATTTTAACATGAGAATGTATGTTGTGTGTACTAATTAGAATCGCCTCATCAAGGCAATGCTAACGAGTGCATTCACCATACCATTTTGTTTTAAAGAAGATCGAAATGGCATGCCTTAGTGATCTCCGTTTGCGTTCTGACCTTGCGCTATGCTTAACACTCAACGGCTCGAACTACCCATGTCAAGAACAAATTTCCATGGTCCCGGAGATGTTCGAGCCATTGACGTTCAACTGTATTTTCGAGTCGCAAAAGTAGGTAGTCGTGAAGTGTTTGTGGGAAGGTCGAATTGGTCACCCTGTACTTCGATATCATTTTGATAGTTTGAAGTTTGAGCTATTAGGACTATTGGGCCGATGTACGTTATATGAAAAGACAATTCTGCTCACAGATGTTAAAGAGCGTGGGAGATACTGAATTTTTAATAAATCCTAAACAGTAGATAGAATCAAAACGAATCTGATACTTTTTGTTTTGGTTCGTTTTGTATTAAAAAAAAAAAAAAAAAAAATTGAATACTTTGTGATCGCAGCAGCTGTCATTTCGTAAATGTATGGAGGCCATTACGAAAACAAGACTATTCAAATGTATACCGAAAATTTTACCACCAAATAAAATGAAAATTTCAGATAACAAAGTCTTATATTTTTCTTATTTCTGCTCAAAATATAGATTGTGGGTGCTCGAAAGAACCGCCTCGGCGAGTACCCACAAACTATGTTTTGAGCGGAAATATGAAAAATAATGTACATCCCTGTAAACCCCAATTTTACTATATAAAGGTGGGGTTTAAGCGGGTCAAAATTATATAGGCATGTTTTCATGATGGCCATAAAACGTTGGACAATACTTTGACAATGTGCTGATATTATTTGGGCCGCGTCAAGCGAAAACGTGTGGTCCGGGCATTTTCTCTTCATTTGTATATAATATAGTGTCCAATGATTCTGTTAGCGGACAGTGAAGGCCCTGATTAGACTGCGCGGATGCGCAGGTTGATCTGAGCCTTCGCTGTCTGCATATGCCCGAAAATACGTTTCACATGGTGTGGCCTAATTAATTGTCTAGTCTTTGGAGATTATTGGACTCCTTCATAACCTATCAATATAGAAGTCCGCTGAAAGCCGCCAGATGTCATGAGGAATGTTGCATTTTTAATTAATATCGTTTTTATTTATTTATTTATTATTATTTTTATTATTATTATTATTATTATTATTATTATTATTAATATTATTGCAATCTTCTTTGTGAAAAGACCAAGTCAAACTCATATTGCTATTTTCAGCTGTTGTTGTTAAGGGAGAGCCAATTCGTTCCTTGTAGATTTCTCTATTTATAGAAGGGCTTGGTGTGCGATAAAGCAAAAAGGAAGTACGAATATGTCTCACTTGTGGATAATTGTGAAAGTCTACTTAGTATATTTATTTCCTTGTATAAACAGAAAAAAATTTGAGAGAGAGAGAGCGAGGCAGACAGACAGAGAGAGAGAGAGAGAGAGAGAGAGAGAGAGAGAGAGAGCGTAGAAGCATGTTTAGTTAATCATATACCCAACATTTGCGCTTACGAACAGTAACAGTGACAATGCAGTCTACCAATGAGTGTTTGCGTCGATTGGCAGGTGTCTCACGTTTGTCTGTATAATGGAATTACCTGACCAAATGTAAACCGCATGCCCGAATATTGTCGTTTGAAACATTAACCTTCTCAGCCCGGCAGACCAAAACTAGCACCTGTGTAAGCAGTATACTTCGAGATCTATACTGTTTACCATCATGTTTTTGACTTCTGACTGAAACCACTATTTGTCATTTTGTTTTTGATTATAGACAAGTCCAAATTCATGAATGGAAGAGCCCACTCCAGAAACTTATGGATGAACGGTTTTAACAAATATGGTGAAGGTTGTATTTCGCAAACCGCATCCCATAAATTGCTCTGACAGCTTACAAGTGATATGCATTAAGCTAATTCAGAGAAAACAACAGAATGCCGTTGTCACGCGATCTTTTTTCGTGATAACTAGATTAATAGGAGGCGTGATTGAAGAATTCGCTGGCAAAATGGTGATATTAAAATAGAACTGCTTCACTTGGTAGATTTTTTGCAATTTCCGCCAATGGAGTCAGCTTTTTTTTACTTCCGGTTTGCTGTACTTCATACAGAGCTCCTTCTGGAAAGAGGTCAAGACAATTATGAATGTATGGGCTCCCACCTGTAGAAAAAAACAATCCTGATATACAGTCGAACTTCAATGGCTCGAACACCTTTGGGACCATGGAAAATTGTTAAAGCCATGGGTAGTTCGAGCCAATGAAGGTTAATCATGGCGCCAGGCCAGGAAGCAAATATCGCTAATTCTGGGAAATCTATCGATCTTCTACACAATAATTGTATGTTGAGTGTACTCATTAGAATCGCATCGAAGAAGCGCTTCTAATGAGTACACACAACATACAATTTCATAATGAAATAAGAAAGCTTCCTTAAATATTTGTTTTCTTGATATATCGGAAGAATTTCGTAGGGACTCAAAAACGAGTTCGGATTAGCCATGGTGAGCGAGCCATCGGTGTTCCGAGCCATTGAGATTTGACTGTAGTAGATCCATTTTTAAAAGGGGGCAAAGGAGTTTTGATTTTATAGTTTCCATTGTCAGCGTATCGATCCCCCTTAATTCTTAGTGATCTTCAGTTTGTTTATACTCGATAAGCTCAGAGACAGACTTTGTAATGTAAACACACTCAGCTTTGTGCTGATTGAAATAAAGGCGCAATTTAGAATTACCCAATAACCTTTCAATCACTGCAGACCAATACAGATACATTTGTAAACACGGCAGATCTAGATGAGACGGCTCGGAACGAGTCGTCTCATCAGAATCTACACTCCTTGCCATTCTGACCTTGATTTTTGATTGAAACCCCTTTTTGCGACAATGAATGTGTCCAAATTCAGGGATGGATTGAAGAGCCGACGTCAGGAATTCCACTAATGAAAGGATTAAACCGAAAATGTTTGAATAGTTTTAATACTGTTTCGATTTCTGAAATGTGCACTGATGACTATTGAATAACTTCCTAATTGGTGTTATTGATTATCTGTACGGCTTCTCCAATGTGATTTATGTACAAAAAAAGAACAACTGTTATAACACCATGAATATAACAATAATAAGTCACGATAATGTTTGATTTCCTTTACAATGCAAGTATAAACAATTTTCTCTTAACCCATTTTAGACTGAATAAACTCCCCCGCACGATATATTTGGGGAGTATAGGTATGTCAGGGTATGTAATTAATTAAATATTCCTAGAGAAAAATGGTTAAACTGTTTGCAAACAGTGGAGACCCTAATTAGAGACCCCCTTTTTGTGATGTCTGAACTGGGTCTGTTCTGTTTGTCAATTACCCTTTTAGGTATATTCAGACTAAAATGGATTAAAAGCATTAAACAGCCAACCTTATTTATGACGACACTCGATACAACGAAAAAATTCGTTAAAATTATATTTTGACTGGCACGTTAATCACGTTATGAGGTAACAGTTAATCAGAAATAATGCAAAACTTAATACTTCACGAAACATACTTTTGGCTATATGTTAGCATCGCCTCGCTGAGGTGATTCTAACATATATTCAAAACATTTTTCTATGAGGTGAAACGACTAAAACAAGTTATTTCTTACGTATCATTCTGCTCATCAAGGATTCTTTACAACAACAAATTCATATTTGGAAGCAAATGGTGTCGTTGTAACGTGCGTTGACTGTATTAAGAAGTCTGATTAATTTTATTAGCGTACATGTTCCCATATAATATGTAGTGACAACTGGGGTATGTAGCGGGTGGGTAGGCGTTACAATTTCAGGCAATATTTTACGATCTAGTGCTTTCAATCAGCGGTTTGCACACAACACATTCATTTTTGTGGAGTAGTCCTGGATTTGCTTTTAATCAGCGGTTTTGTGGAATAGTCCTGACTACACCCATTGTTATGCAGTGAAAGGACATGAATTATAACAACATATATCGTAAAGATGTGTTAATGAAATGGTGTTGTTTAATAATCATAGTCTTGTATTGTTAAGCCTGAATTCAGCTATAATTTATCATGACCTTTGGCGAATTCTTGCGTTTAATCCTAGGAGGGGTATCACAAAATATTTATGACAGGGATGTTTTTCTGGAAAAGTAGCAAAAGTACAAAAATATATTCACCAAAATATTAAATATATTTGTAAATACACCAGATTAAAAACCGAAATATACCAAAAAATGCCTAGACACAAATGAAGGTACACAGGAAATGCCGCAATCACGAAGCACAACCTACTGAGGCACCAACAGAAGGAGAGATAAGAAACAAATACGGACAAAGAAAACGCCACATATAAAACCCCAGACGCATAAAGAAGACCTGCAACAGAGGAACCGCACTGGAACGGTCAGTAGCAAAACTGGAGCGGGGAGGGGCTTAAACCAGTTTTACTCGCGCAAAACCTCACCCTTAACATCACGACACATGCCTATATAGTTTTAACCCCCTTAAATCCCACTTTTATACAGTAAAATTGGGGTTTACAGGGGTATTCATGAATTTTCTTATTTCTGCTCAAAAACCTAGATTGTGTACCCCTTTGAACCGCCTCGCAGAGGCGGTTCTAACGAGTACCCACAATCTATGTTTTGAGCAGAAATATGAAAAAATATCCGAGTCTTTTATCTAAAAATTTTCAGTTTTTGGAGGTGAAATTTTCTATATATTTGAATAGGCGTGTTTTCGCAATGTAAAACCGAGACTCCCATTTTTTAATCTTTGGTGTGTTCTTTTGTTTCCAAAGGCAAACTTTATGACGTTTATTCATATTATCATTTGAGATTCTTCTTTGTTCGTGCGTCGGTGGTTTCATATTCAGTAGAAGTGTACGAAAATCTCAGGTATGGCATAGATTCACACCTTCAGGTTTTATCAAGGAGAGTGGATAAAGGAGGCAACGTCTCAGGGGAGGAAACGCTATAAAATTATATTTGTTCTCTTCTGAAACGCTGTCTAGTCTGAAAGGAAAGAATTTGCTCCCAAATGGAGTTGTAGGAAAGCAAACAGGATGTCAGTCACAAAAGTTGTCACTCTTGTCAAACAATGGCGGTAAATCCATTGGGTGTATCAAGTTACCGCAATTAACTTGCACTAACAGTTGACAGACACGAAACTATAAGAGATATGCTATAAAAAGTGTCTCCCGGGCATATGCCAGTACTAAACTCCAGATGCGCTAAGGATACGTACGATCAGAGAAGAGCATTACGAAAACAAGCCTTTTCAAATATACTGAAAATTTTTCCACCCAAAAATGAAAATTTTCAGATAAAAATTCTGATATCTTTCATATTTCTGCTCAAAACATATATTGTGGGTACTCGTTAGAACCGCCACGGCGTGGCGGTTCTAACGAGTACCCACAATATTGTTTTTGAGCAGAAATATGAAAAATAATGTATACCCCTGTAAACCCCAGTTTTACTATTTAAAAGTGGGTTTAAGGGGGTCAACATTATATAGGTATGTTTTCGTGATGTTTCGCTATACATTGGTATAGTCTATAGTTTCCAATGACTCAGTATGCAAACTGCGAAGACTCTGATTAGACTGCGCAGATAGCATTCTGAAAGGGCGCATATGGTCTTCCTTTGAAATCTAATAAGACCACACCTGAGTATTTGCGGTTGTACAACCCTTCAGCGTAACTGTAACTGGTATATACAACAGAAAATCTCATTCTCATTATACGACCAGAACCTAAAGCTAAAACTGGGAATTTACAGCCCAAAATAATACACAGAATCCTGAATTACAGCACATCTAAATACCATAAATGGTGCAACATTGACGTCCGAGCTACAGATAAAACAGGCTATTTAGATAAAATAATCTTATTTCTCCACAAAAACTAAGTTTGGATACTCATTAGAAGTGACTTGACCATGCGCTTCTGATGAGTACCAACAACATATTCCTTTGTAGAGAAATAGGAACAATAAGTCCTTAATCTGGAGCTGTGATGACACAATCCAGAGGTACATCTACATAGACATTTACATAGGGATGTCTATAACAATAACAAATGTTTTATATATTTGACTGTAATGTTATCTCATTTTGTCTAGAAAGGAAATGCAGATGAAGAAAACAGGTTAAGATTCCATGAAAGTATCCCAACGGGCACACAACGTTGAAAGAGCTTCGATTCAACGTTGATTCACGTCTTTTCCAGAAAATAAGATTTGATATTTCATGTAAATTGTCTCCATTACGCTTGCATGAAATGTAGAAACCTGTTTTCTGGGGAAACAAATTTTAATATGGCGTCTGCTGAAACTTTTACCCGGAGTGCTAAGCGTTAATGGCTTCGTTCAATGTCAGCCAGATAAATGATTAAATAAACTGGTGTAGCATACATATATAACATCATTTCATCGAGATATAATGAGTGATTTCTTTATAAGATTAATCTGTTTTAGGCTCAAAATTAAATTCCTTGGCTGTCTTGTTTTCTTGTTGCTGAAAAAACAAAAACCAAAACACACACACACACACACACACACACACACACACACACACACACACACACACACAAACCAGTCGGGCAGAAGCGGATGCTTTCACATTACTGCAAGCAAGTACACTCGAATCTCAATAGCTCGAACACCGATGGCTCGTTCACCATGGATAATCGAACTCGGTTTAGAGTCCCTATGAAATTCTTCCGCTAGATCAAGAAAATAAATATTTAAGGAAGCTTTCTTATTTCATTATGAAATTGTATGTTGTGTATACTGATTAGAATCGCCTCGTCGAGGCGATTCTAATGAGTACACTCAACATACAATTATTGTGTAGAAGATCGATAGATTTCCCAGAATTAGCGATATTTGCTTCCAGACCTGGCGCCATGATTAACCTTCATTGGCTCAAACTACCCTGACTCGAACAATTTTCCATGGTCCCAAAGGTGTTCGAGCCATTGAAGTTCGACTGTATAAAGTAAATATTTGAGTGAAAATACCCAGGACATTTTAATGACTCGATCACGAGGCAAAGCCTTCACGAGACACCAAAAGAAGGAGAGATAAAGACCACTGACGCAACAACAAAGAAGCACTTCAACAGAGGCACCGCCTTGGGACCTTCAGTAGAAAAAACTACTTGGGTTGGAAGGACTTAAACCAGTTGTACTCGCGCGAAACCTCACCCTTAATTCTGATGCAGGTTTAAATAACAAACGTATGTTCGGTCCGCATAGGTATCTTCTACTCATCTGTGAAATCTCACAGTGAAACACATGTAATCATAAACACTGTGATGAAACAAAGCAGAGGGCTAAATCAGAACACAAGACAACCTTAAACATTACCACCGCAGTATACCACTAATGAGTCGCTTTGAAATAAACGATAAATGGCTTCACTCAATGTCAGTGAGATCACATTTTAAATGACCATGCGGGCCAAACATAAATTTCTAATTTGGAACTGCATCAGTATTAAGAGTGAGGTTTCACGCGCCCCTTCTTCTCCCTGTAGTTTTCTTACGGACCGTTCCAAGGCGGTTCCTCTGTTGCAGTTATTCTTTGTATGTGCGTCTGTGGTTTCACACAGAGTGAAGTTGACTAGCTGTAAAAGTGCTTTAAACCCCCGGTGGTTTATTCTATTGACCGTTCTAAGGCGGTGGTCCCGGTGTTAGTCTTACTCTTTGTTGCTTTGTGGTTTATTCTACGAGGCGATTTGTTTTATGTCTTACCTTGTGTTATTTTGTTCTTGTGTTTTTCAATCCTTTTAGCATTGCGATTACCTTGCTTGGGGAGGGGAGAGCTAATCTTAGTGCTTTTCGTACGCTTGTTCGATTTGTGCTTATTTGGTTTTGTCGGTTTCCTCTTCCTCTTGGTGTCTGGGAAGGGCTGCGGTTTGTGATTGTGGCACTCCCTGGACTTTTCTCTTACCTTTTTTCATATGAGACGTTTGCTTTGTCTTTATTTGTTCCTCATCTCTCCCTCTTTTGGTGCCTCGGGAGGCCTTTGCATCCTGATTTGACATTTCCTGGGTATCTTCACTTCTATAGTTATAAAACGGGGCCCAGTTGTTCACAACGTACGACATCGTTAGTCGTTAGTTAACGAATCGTTATAACTTTGATCATTAAATATGGCATATATGCTAGTATTTTTGCTGAAAAAAAAATGTGAGTAGCCTTTGCTACACAAATTTTTTTTCAGCAAAAACACCTGTGAATTAGATATTGTACTTACTAGAGCAGTTAGCATTTTGACCAGTAACGAGTTCGTTAAGCTAACGATGCTTTGAACACCTGGGGCCTGGTATATTCATCGAGATAGTATTAAATCATTTTTATGTAACTGCATAAAAGTAATCTAAATGTTTTAGGCTCAGAATTATATTAGGTGCCTGATTTTAGTTTACCCTCGTTGTTGTTGAGGAACAGGCACATATCAGATTGCAAGTAGATACGAAGTAAAACTGGGTTTAAGAGAGATTCACATATCTGAAAAACTGTTTACACCGATAATGTTGTTATTATGCTAGTTATGTGTGTTCGAAATCTCATTTAATGCAAGTTCTAAGTATTTGTGTAAGATTTTAATTATTCTCAGAATTGTTACAACAAACTCGTAATATTGTATGTTTTAGATTCAATAAAGGGGAAAAAGGCAGTGAAAGGTAAAAAACATGAATATCACTTACTAACAATTTATATTATTACTGGTAGATGTAACATTTACACTCGTCACCATCTGAGTATTTATTTCAGAGAGTATTTTCGAAGTAACTTTTCACAATGATATTTCCAAAAGATACAATAAATATTGCACTTTGATGCGAAAAGGCTATAACAAAGTCTATAAGAAGGCATATGAGAAGCAACTTTTATGGTGACTAATTTACACATTTAGGAAATCCAATTTTTAGAACAATTCTAAACGAGTTTTACCCGTGATAAAAGGTACGAAAATAGATATTATGCAATGTATCGACGGTTATATTTAACACAGTATTGTTAGCTAGTTATGCTTTCCACTTTATTTGCAATGCAATGAATCGGGTCTCCGGCTTTGCGACGGTGTTGATATGAACCTTTCATAACCGGTTTTATGTCTGATTTTATGTCCTTGACTGGGCTCGCTATGGTTAAGCTAGTGGTTTCCTTTAATTTGCCGGACAGTTTCTGAGGGGATTGCCAAGAGTCCCTGTTTTAGCTGAGCTGCTGTTTTACTGCTTGGGCTGAGGGTAAGCCGAAAAACTCCGTGTTTTATATTTATACCTAACATGGGTATTTTGTATCAATAAAAATTTTAACCGAACTCTTTCAGCCTCCTTTCTTGTGGTATTTTATTTATTACTGACAGTTTAAGGTGATGGTTATTGTATAACAATATATATGTTATTTATTGCTGTTCTCTGTCGGAATGCATCGTTTTTGGTTCTGTATAATTCCTTGTTGTGTTTGGTGTGGTCACCGCGACAGAGAAGAGGGAGCTTAATTGTTTCTTTGCTTTCTTAGTTATCTAATTACTGTCTAGCATATTTATTTAGTTTTCCTTTTGGTGTCATTGGTAGGCTAGGTTTGTGCCCCCTCTCCCCTTCCGCACCCCACCATTCCCCCCACCCCACCCCCCCCCCCGCCCGCCGCGAATCACTTACTTGACATCTTCCTTACTATCTGAAACAAATCAGAGCCTCGTCGCGAGAAAAAAGGCTCTTTGGATTTTCCGCTGAATCAATATTTTAGCGTCCATGCCTTGCACCTTAGCAAGGCCACACATCTAATTCTTTGGCTGAAGTTTTCCTTTAGCCTACTTCTTAGTATGAGCGTATGTTCTGGCGAGACTACTAGAAGGCACAGGCTCGCCTGAACCGTCCCTGTTTGCATATGCTTTAACGACTCTTTGCCCAGGACGTGGCTCAAATACTCTCTCTTTTCAGGAATTAAAATGGATATGCCCCTGATTAAAATTCCGTTTGTTGGCATTACGGTAAAATGGTGGATGTGGTCGATGTTTTAATATAGTGACCAAAATGATGTATAAAATGTGATTCTAAGACTGCTTCTGGAGGAACTTAGTTGAACTTGATTGTGTACCGATATTACAATATGTGACATCAAAAATTAAATTAAAAACTGAATTAATAAGTGGATTTCTGCCCAAAAAGTATGTAAACATTCATTTCTAATTTCTTCAAGTTACGTAACTTTATAAACAGATGTGAGCCTATACTGATCGATAGCCTGTATTAACAATTCAGCGGATTAGCGGATTAGCTTAAGGCATCCCCTCGCCAAATTTTTCCTCAGCTACAGTGGATGCCCAGAGGTAATGAGTACAGGACACTCAGAGGTAATGAGTACATGACACTCGTGTGCTACACCCGCTTCGCACGGTACGAAAACAGAGCTTACATCGCCTGTATTTGAACTCGGCACAAAGAAGAACTCGGGGGTCCCAGGAAGGCGCGGTCAAAACCAAGGGATATTATAGTGAAATTAGCTACCTACCGCAACAGACTGACCTTCTATAAGCAGCGCACGCTCTTAAAGGAGAGGGGCCATACTGGTGTCTTTGTGAACGAAGACCTCACCAAGTTCCGTAGTGGTCTTTTGTACGACGCGCGTAGGTTGGCTAAAGTTAGTTTGGTGTAAGGAGCCTGGTCGTCAGATGGAAATGTGCTGGTGAAGCACAATGACGAAAAAGTACACCGTGTCAGTGTTATTAGTGACCTTTTCCAGTTTGGTTTTCTGGTTATGGGTCCGGGTCAGCCTTCGGGACCCCCGCGTCATCGCCGCAGTGGATCACGCGCCGGTGCCGCGGGTCGGTCAATGTCCGTCGTCCGTCGTCCCGCGTCCGTCGTGCCTCGTGGGGCGTCAACAATTTGCTTTAAAAGCCTACTCCTCCTCCAACCCTGGGTCAGTTAACTTGAAACTTAGTAGGATGCATCGGGGTGACTTGTAAAATTAAAATAGCTAAAATTGTTTTGATCGGCAAATCCAAGATGGCCACCATGGCGGCCATCGGCCATCTTTAACAACATTTTTTTTTTCATTTCTTCTCCTGAACCAAAAGGCTGATTGACTTGAAACTTGACAGGAAGCATCGGGGTTACTTGTAGATCAAAAATAGCTAAAATCGTTCCGATCGGAAATCCAAGATGGCCGTCATCGCCGCCATCTTGAAAATCTATTTTTTGCTTTTTCTCCTCAACCGAAAGGGCATTTTATTTAAAACTTGGTAGGACGCATCGGGGTGACTTGTACATCAAAAGTAGCTAAATTTTTCAGATCGAAAATCCAAGATGGCCGTCGTGTCCGCAATCTTTAAAATCTATGGTTCCTTCTCCTGAAATGAAAGGCCAATTGACTTGAAACTTTGTAGGAAGCATCGGGATGACCTGTAGATCAAAAGTAACTAAAATATTTCCGATCGGAAATCCAAGAAGGCTACCGTGGCCAACATCTTAAAAATCTGTTTTTCGTTTTCTTCTCCTGAACCAAATGGTCAATTGACTTGGATCTTGGTAGGACGCATCAGAGTGACTTGTACATCAAAAATAGCAAAAACAGTTTCTGATTGGAAATCTAAGATGGCAGCCAGGGCTGCTATCTTGAAAATATATTTTTCGGTGATTCTCTTGAACCGAAAGGCCAATTGATTTGAAACTTGGTAGGAAGCATCGGGGTGTCTTGTAGAGCAAAAAACCAGCTTAACTCGTTCCGATCGAAGTCCAAGCTGTCCACCATGGCCACCATCATATGTTTCGCTTCCCCTGAAACAAAAGGCCAATTGTCTTGATACTTGATAGAAAACATAGGGGTGACTAGTAGATCAAAATAACTAAAATCGTTTGGATTGGAAATCCAAAAATAGATGGCGGCCATGGCTGCCATCTTGAAAATCTATTTTTCGCTTCTTCTCCTAAACCGAAAGGCCATTTGACTCCACACTTGGTAGGAAGCATCAGGGTGACCTGTAGATAAAATGAGCTACAATTGATTCGGTAAGAAATTCAAGATGGCCGCCATAACCGCTATCTTGGAAATCTATTTTGCACTTCTTCTCCTGAACCGAAATGCCAATTTATCTGATAATCAGGTGAGGGATACATGCCATCTTGGCCCTCTTGATTACAAAATTCCACCTTAAAATTGGTTTCGCACACGTTTAATGACAATGTGACAACAATGAATGTGGCTGAATAATTGAATAAAGCTGTAAAATTACGATAGACATATAAGCCAGGGCACATTATTTCCTACAATGCGCTGAACAGTCATTGCCTTTCTCTTTATGGGTAGCCAAAACATCCAAGCTGTCTTTAAAAGGACGACAGAGGTTCTGCTTAGAATGTGTTGATGTTCCGGTTGATCTCAGATTCGCTGGGAGTACAAACAATCTTGTAAGAAATACTGTAACACGGTTCATTATCAAAAATATTCCGCATGGCACTTGTGTCATTTTCAGACTTCATTACGCCTACAGATGATTTTTTGCTGTGTGAATGATGTTACGTTTCCATTTGTTTTGTGTAATAAAACTTTTAAAGAATATCAAATTAAATTATTTCTTAGCCTTGGTATTTTAACAAGAGGGGCCATAATTAGAATTTGAAACTTGTCAGCAGTGAAAAATATGTAGTGCATGCATAATTGAAATAATGGATCAAAACAGCGATATTTTATGGAAGTAGTACGTTGTAATTTACATAGGAATAATGTACATATATATAGCTCTTAAGACTCAATGGCTGATGCAGTCTTCGACTATTGTATGTACTATAAATGCTTAGCGTACAGTGTAGATCCTAATCAAGCTGTTACAAAAGGAATAGTTCGATAAGAGTAAGCATTTGACAGGGCATGAAGATGTTCGTGAAGAGTCTGGCCTACCAAAGATACTAAGAGAAAAAATAAACAAAATGAGACGGACAGAAGGCAAGTTATAAACCAACAAAAACCAAAAGAACGCGCCCCTTCTTCCCTTTCAAGGTGACAGAAATACCAAACAGCAAGTATCAGATGAAGCGAACATGACATACGGAAACAAACAATGACCAAAGTAGGCAGTAGTACAGCCAGTGGCCACAAAGAACCTAAGATGCAGTGAGGGGTCGCAAATCCTTAGAAAGAATGAACAACACACATACCACAGCCTTGGAACGGTAGCAGTAAAAACACCGTGGGCAGCGGTAGGATATGAATCAATTCTACTGGCGCCAACGCTGAACCTAGCCACAATGTAAGAAAAATACTAAATACTCGTTCGGGTCGCATAGAGGCTCCCTCCTTTGCTCAATCTGTGAAACATTACAGGAAAAACCAACAACAAAAAACAACGTATAAATCAAATTAAATCCGTCTGGTGGAACAAAGATAATAGCTCGTGGCAAACACCTAAGATACGGCATTACTTGTATGACTCGTATAGAGGCTACCTAACTCAATTAGTGAAGTATCACATTTACGCATGTAAATCAAATCAAATCATTGTAATGAAGCAAGGATAAGCGCTAGTTGCGGACACCGCAGACTCTGACAGCCTGAGCTAAATAAAACCACTAGTTGAACAATGGAGGGCCCGATCAGAGATCAAAGTTTGAATGACACGCATAGTATACCTGCTGTGAATATCACCTTTTGGCACAAAACTTCATGTGTGAATGACCCATGTCTTACTTTTCTTTGTACGAAAGAACATACTAGGATTGCAATATATAGGTGTTTAAGTCCCATCTTCATCCTCATCTCAGCATTACCTTTTGGATTAGTACAGCGGACTCGATATCTCAAACTCTAACAGATTAGAATTGTTAATTTGATATAATAGAAATTTGAGATAAAAGGAGTGGAAATCTAAGGAATAATTTCCAAAATTTAGTTTTACTAAAGCAGAAGTTTGAGATATTTGTATTTTAGGTAACGACAGTCAAGTGTAGTTCTAATGCACTTGTGTATGTAATGCGACGTCTGATTGGATAACGTAAAAAATTTGCGACGGTATATTCTGCGATATCCGACGCCATCACGTAACGTCGCTTCTCATTTGCTGTCATTTGGTTTTACACAGCTCACAGTACTTGTAGCTTTGTGCAAACAGTACATTTTTTTCAACAGAAAAACAAAATGAATAAATGCGTTAGAATGGGGATAACTGCATCCAAATTTGTCATTTGGGGAGGTAAATTGGCGGTTTTACTGTCGTAAATTACGTTTTACGGCTCCGCTGACGCGTCGCCGTAAAACGAAATTTCCAACCGTAAAACCGCCGATTTACCTCCCCAAATGACACGTTTGAATGCAGTTATCCCCTAATTATACTAGAGCGAGTCTAAGGCGCGCCATCGCATATCTCCGAATCTCCGAACAGCGCCATCGCATATCTCCGCTAACATCAAAATTCCAAATGCGTTCCATCAGTGCTCATCCATACGGCTATTACCGGTGACAGTTTCAAGGTTCTAGCTCAAAAAGCCTACGGGAGCTGTGTGACAATAAAAAAGAACCCAAAATCCTACTTTTTGACCTCCGGTGACATTTTTGCACCACTGTATTCTACTCTTCATTACCTTTGATTTGATATGCAACATAACTATGTTTGTACAAAATTTATTTTGGACCCTTCAGGGCCATGCCCCCAGAGGTTATATCAAATTCTGAATGTGTTCCTCCAGTCCTCGTCGCTAGGGCTATCCCCTGTGAAAGTTTCGGTTTTCTCACTTAAATGGTATAGGAGCAATGGTATGACATTACAGACGGACGTACGGACGGACGGAGGGGTATCACAATATACAACATTTCAACATTTTCTACAGTTCCGTAATAACAGAAACAAATATCAACATTTTGGCTGTCGTCTTGATAGCGATCTTTCCTCAGTACCTCCAGCAATGTCACTAGAAAAAATGTGCTCGGCGCTATGTTGACCGCGGATCACAGATCAACCAGCGGATCGTTGCATTTAACTATCCACTTTCTAAATTATATTGTTGTCCACGTATGCCTAGCATACTTTTTCTCTTGGCGCGGTTCATCCCCACTTTTCGTGTTTTATTTTTAGCCCACGATAATAGGTGAGATGTGGATCGCTGCCACATGTCTTGATTAGTGCCTGGCTATCAATGTCTTTGGTCGTGTCCATCGTGGTCCTGTTGGCAGTTTTCTTGTGTTCTGGTCTGGTCTCAGATCGCTATTGAGCCCTTTGCATCGTTTCATGACAATGGTTTTGATTATATGCATTTCACTGTTATGTTTCATCGATGAGGTAGAGCACTCCTATGCGGAACCAATATAAATTTGTAATGAAGTTTGGAGCTGCATCAAAATTAAAGGTGATGTTTTGCGCTAGTAAAATAGTTTAAGCCCTAAGTATTTGTCCTACCGACCGTTCGAAGACGGTTCCTCTGTGGCAGTTCTTCTTTCTGCGTTGGTGGTTGCATATAAGGTGTTTCTTTTGCCATTATTTGTTTCTTATTTCGCCTTTTTTTTGTATGTGTGTGTGTCTTAGGAAGGCTGTACGTCAGTACATGTATCTTCACTTCTATTTTTGCACCAATACCTTTTGTTTCTCTAAGACTTCATTTTAGTTTTTGTTTATTAAAAATATCCTGATCATGTATAAACAGACTGAGTTAAGTACATGTTCTTATGCTATACAGATAATACAAATCTGTTATTATTTTCTCCTTTGCTCATGTATGGTAAAAAGCGTATAGGCGTAGAACTTGAACTTGACTTACATGTTCCGAAATCCTTCTGCGTGTGACATTTATTGTTTGCTAAAATAACAATTTCTTCTGTTCTCATCCTTCTAAAGACATCCAATATATATAATTTTGTAGAACTAGTTTCCAATCATTGTCAAACCAATTTATCATATACTGCACGCAGTTCCCTTCTAAAATAGATTTAAACACAATGTCATGTTCTTCCATTTTTGACTTTAATTCATCTAGATATCTGCGGATTGTATCTATGCAGATACAGATGTACTAGCTTTATTTTCTGATGGTATGATTAAGTTGAGTGACATATTAGATGTTGATAAGATCTCTACTTTACATGCAATAAGAGCACAAAGCAGTTTTATGTGACGTCATACATTTTTAATATGAGCCTGATAAGAACATTTCCTACAATATAGCATGTGCACCCAGTGGAGACTCAAATCAGCCTGCTTATCCGCACAATCTGATAAAATTCTTCACATGGCTTACTATGGACAGCTAAGAATCCAAAGCGTTTTAGGCGGACAGTGAATATCATGATCACCCTGCGTTGACCAGATCAAGCTGTTCCTTTAAGAAAATTTTGAATGAGTCAATACTATATCTCGAACATACGTTTCCGTATACGGTCAATCTTCAATGGATCAAACATCTTTGGGACCATGGAAATTTATTCTAGACATGAGTAATTTGAGCCACTGAGGGTAAACCACGGCGCCGGGGTAATTTAGAGGTGTCTTTTCGATTTTCTGTACAACAATGGTATGCTAATTGTACATATTAGAATCGCCTCGATGAGCCCATTTTTATGAGTACAAATTACATACATTTTAATGATAAAATTGAAAACAGTTAATAGAATATTTGTTTTCTTGAGCTATCGGAAGAATTGTCCATGGTAAAGACATCGGTGTTCGAATCATTGTTGTTGTTTTTTTATTTTTCTATAGTTACACATGATATGTTAGTCCTGCCTCTTTTCGATCTTCTATAAAAGCATACAATTTGGTGATAAAATAAAAAAAACAATTAATAAAAAATACCTAAATATTTGTTTTCTTGAGCTACCGTAAGAATTTCTCATGGTAAACGAGCCATCGGTGATCGAGTCATTGAAGTTCTTCTGTAGTTACAAACGATATGAACGGTTGTTTTTGTGTAGCACAGTTCTGCCTCTTCCAGAGTTTGGAAGGGATTGTTTACCCGCCCCATATCTTTATTAGCTCTCCCACGGCACATCGTGCCGTGGATAACGTATGTCCTTGCGGATTATCGAATACAAAGTGGTAGGATAGGAATTTTGCATCGATTTCTGAGCATTGTCCAGCTGAGAAGCCTACATATGAAAAGTTTCGCACGAATTTGGTCAGTTTCTAGCGATCACTCCACCAGACAACAACGTCGTTTTCCTAAAATTCAATGTACTGAGTATAGAGTATGCACAGTGCTTTAGCTAATCAGAATCTTCTGAAATACTGAAATAGTGGATATATATATATATATATATATATATATATATATATATATATATATATATGTGTGTGTGTGTGTGTGTGTGTGTGTGTGTGTGTGTGTGTCGGTGAATATATCAAAAAATCATATTTTATTATAGATAGCAATGACATCACATTAAAGATTACGTCATGTCGTTGTAAGCTTTCAATAAGGCTCAATATATTCATATTTGTTGTCCGATAATTGTATAGCTGTAAGAATGCGGCCCGACATCCCCATGTTTTCTCATGCTGAGGCTCTTAAATATATAAACTTTAGTTGACTCTCGTTATCTCGAACTCGCTTATCTCGAATAACCGCTTATCTCGAAGTGAAAATCTGGTCCCTGCCTAAATATAAAACTCTAACAACAAGTAAAAATATTGTGGAAAAGAGGAGCAATTGCTCCTCTTTTCCACAATATTTTCGATATATCTCTAACGTCAAGAGTCCAATTACATATAAATTTGTTAAATGTGGTTGTTCGAATTATTTTTTTCCTCAATTCAGAAAATCTGATATGTCGAGGTACGAATATCTCGAAGTGTTTCAGATGGTTCCTTGGAATTCGAGATACCGAGAGTCGATTGTATATTGAAAAGTTATATACTGAATCTTTGAGAATAAACGGCACTCGGGCTGACAGTCTCTACAGCGAATATAAATCGTATAATGACTGTTTTTTCCCTTTGCAGTGTGCCCGCTGTCCGGTTACAGAATGTGTGGATACTGTAGTAAATGTTGTCGAAAAGTAACCCTCAAAACAAACTGGACGGATGTGCAGGCTGATCTGGGCCTACGTTGTACGCTAACTGCCTAAAGGCCTTTTGTGTGGGTTGTGCATCAAATATTTAATTGCACGATAAACGATCATGAAAGAGTCTATTCAACTATTTCTAGTCAACATCTAAAGACAGTTATGCGCTAAGGTATTTTGATCGTCCTGTGCTGCTCAGATTTTGTTTTTGATTTATCCATGCAGAATATAAAATATTCACTTTGCACGAGATTGATTAAACATCAGTCGGCTCTAATTTTCCCAGTATTTGATAGAATTCTGAGGGCGCCTTATACGAAAACATAAAATATTGCTTTCACTGTTAGAGAGATAATGTTCTTGATTGAAATATTTATTCTGTCTTTAAATGAGTCGTGTCATAGAAAAAAACAACGTCATAGCATATGAGAACAGCAAAAGTCCAGACGCGCCTGCGCATCCTCGAAGTCTCGACAGAACCTATGTTGTACGGTCACGCAAGCGGTAGCCCGAGGGGAAACTTCTGTCAAGGAACAAGACACAATACTCACTAAGGGGCTGGGCATGCGTAGTGAATGATTGATTGGACGAAAAGTTCGAAAAGACTTTTTCTCGTGGCGCGGCTTAAATGGTTATTTCAAGTAGAAAAGCCGATTATTTTTCCGTCGTGACTAGGGCAAAGAGAATGTTCAAGAAAGTCAGATAATAGGGTTGGAATGAGATTGGATGTGTTTCAGCTCATCTAAGTTCCATTATCAGTTTTCATCTGGCGTGCGTGTTCGTCTGTACGTTCGTTGCCACTATCGACAACTCAAAACCACTTAATTGAAAATGAACTTAGTCGAAAACGATGCTTCTCATAATTCCTGTTATACTGAGTGAACTTGTCCACCTCACACACTGGACAGATCCATTTCCTTTTTTAAGGTGTGTATTTTTTTTTTTTTTTTTTTTTTTTTCTTTTCTTTTCTTTTCTTTTTTTTTTTTTTTTTTTTTTTTTCCATTTTAATCATTTTTGCAGCGCGTCCTGTATTAAATACCATGACTCTGGGTCCTATGCATCCTGTGGTATCTGATCTGGATCTTCCCTGATTGTCAATGTCTCTATCATGGAACGCTAGGCATAAGTAAGTTAAATTATTCTGGTTGTCCACTTCATTTGGTTTCCATCCAACTGAATGATCCAGTCGTATTTCCAAAACACACAAAACCGTGGTTAAATGATTAGTTTAAAAGCCACTGAATAAATTCGGTAGCGATTCCAATCTAAAACTTCAGTAACAAAAACAAAAATGCAGTAATGCACCTCGAACAATCCTACTACAGTCGAACTTCGATGGCTCGAACCCCTTTGGGACCATGAAAATTTGTTCGAGACAGCGGTAGTTCGAGCCACAAAGGGTTACTATTAGTGCCATACCAGGGAGGCATAATGGAGATAATTGTGGAATATCTTTTCGGTGTTCTATATTATAAAAGTATGTTGTGTGTACTAATTAGAATCGCCTCATCGAGGCGATTTTAATGAGTGCACACAGCATACATTTGCAAGATAAAAGAAGAAAATATCCCTAAATTATCCGTATATCGTATTTGGAGGAAATCCCTGCGGACTCAAGAACGTGTTCGACTCATCCATGGTAAACGAGTCATCGGGGTTTGAGCCACTGAAGTTCTACTGTATTTTAAAATGAAGACAAAATCTCAAAAACAAGCCCCTGACTTTTGTTACAACTGGCTGGCATCTTAACAAGTAATGTCTAAGCGTCAGTGGCCACTTGGTCGTTCTTTGCGGGTTTTATGCCAATCTGCTCTTTTGAGTGGACATACAAAACAACATTTAAACAATATCTGCTAAAACTCTATAGATATTCACAAAGCAGTATATGCCAAATCTTGCAGTAATGTCAGAAAAAATTCTCTGGCAAAAATTACCGGGATGCTCTGAGATTTTGGCTAAACGTTTTGTTTTTCTTTACTAATGAAGTAATATGAATTCAGTTTAGTGCTGATTTTTCATAGATGATCCTCTGTTAGGTGTATTTTTTATTATTATTATTTTTTTTTAATTTATTTTTTTTATTTATTTATTTATTTTATTTTATTTTATTTTTTTTTTTTTTGTGTGTTTTTTATCTATTTTTCAAATCCCATCTGCTATTTTAATGGCTTGCCAAGCTACTTGAAAATATGAAGAGTGTTGTAATAAATAAAAACAATCTTTAACTCCGCCAAATGTGTGTGTTTGATGGGAATCGACACACTTTCAAGGGAAACAATTATGTCAAAAGTGTTGACCTTATACTGAAAAGAGGTCTTTTCTGAAATGAAAGAATTGGCTCCCATTAAATTCTTTTATCTTAGAGTGGAATTCTTTTCAGAAGAGATTCGGCGTGCATGGAAGCAACCGAAGCCATAAAAGTTGTTTCTTCTATTTCAAATGGCTAAAGTAGTATTTAAAAGGGTCTTGGCTTGCAGTCAAGTAAACTAAGTCACGAATGTTGTTTCCCTTGTCGGAAATGACAGAAAGTCTACGAAGTGAATCCAGTCTCTTCAAAGGTTATGTGGCAGGATAATGGTGGATCATCCAAGGTCGGTGGCTTCCGCCGTGTAATCCGGTTTCCTCCACCAAGCATGACCACCGAATGCTAGCATGCGCGCCTTAGAACCCGCGCTTAAAAATTCCGTTTTCGAAGTAAAAGAAACAAACCTTATACTAAACGTTGTATCGGGTATTGTAACTATACCTTGAAGAGTAAAATAAATATTCTCACCCTGGGATGATTGCGGCCGCAAGGACCCATTGCTATAACAATTATGTTTAAAGTATACCCACATAATCCTTAATAATGTTAAAAGGGGCTATGTAGGGGTTAACGTTAAATAGAGCATTTTCAGAATATTGCAGTTTGCAAGCAAGCTGTTCAATTGGTTTGTCTCTTTTGCAACCGTGTGTACTGCACATGTGTATTCATTGCTCAGGGCTGGCCTCAGTGGCTCAGTTGGATGCGCGTCCGACTGGTGATCATCTTCGGGTCGGCAACATTTTTTCGTGCTGATTCATCATGAAATATTTTCTACGGTCATTCTCTCCCTTCCGCTGATTCGAAAAAAGCACTTGTCAGTTTCTGCCGAAATAATGTTCACAATACTGGTTAACGCTTAGAGGACTAAGCCTGTCCAGTAAAAGTGTGGTTAGATAAATGGCCCGCGCTTGACATGACCCCATTGGATCGACTGGGCCGTAAAACCTCAACACAAACAAACAAACAAACAAACAAAATGCATTGCTCAGAAGGATCATTTCTTGTAGACCATTTTTAGTGTCTCCTCATACTTAACCATAGTTCAGATTACATGTTCTATTTCCTTTGGGAACATTGACCGTTGCCTGAGGCAACTTCTTTGATTTTTATTCTACTTCATTGCAGCTGGTGGTAAGTGCCGTGTGGCGGTCCTTAAACGTCACCCGTACTTCACCATATTATACATTTTTTTATTTCTTGTCGGATCATTGAGTCCGTTTTGGTTACTTTGACAACGAATACCGCTTACGCCGGGACTAGCAGGGCATACGCAGCCTCGCAAACTACATTCATCACGAAAACATGCCTATATAATTTTGACCCCCTTAAACCCCACTTTTATATAGTAAAACTGGGGTTTGCAGGGGTGTACATTATTTTTGTTATTTCTGCTAAAAACATAGATTGTGGGTACTCGTTAGAACCGCCTCACCGAGGCGGTTCTAACGAGTACCCACAATCTATGTTTTGAGCAGAAATATGAAAAATATCAGAATATTTTATCTGAAAATTTTCATTTTTTTTGTGGTAAAATTTTCAGTATATTTGAATAGGTATGTTTTCGTAATGTGCTGCATATGAAGAGACTTGATAAAACTGAGTCTCCGATATTCGTTCTTTTGTATGTTTTGTGTGTTCTTTGTTTTCAAAAGCAACCATTCAAATTGTAATAACCTTAATAGTCCTTTTTCCTATTTTATATGGACGAAATGCTTATCAAGATATTTTTCGCGCTTCTCGACTAAATCGTAGGTTTTGTGAGGCACTTTTTATGAGACACACCGTATATTTTTGTGGACAAATGAGAAAAAAATATCATTTTTTTGGTTAGAAAATGGCTTACGTAGATGACTAATATTTATATGTGTTACATAGAAATGCGATATATTTCACATATTGCTTAGAATAAATGAGAAAAATATAAATATTTTAGGTAAAAAAATGATAAAATATTTTCGGCTATGAAAACTGGCAGACCTAGATCTATGACTAAGAAATAGACGTTTCACATAGACGTGTTGACGTTATTAAATTCTTCTCTCATCTCGATCTTTATATGACATTTATTACACTCGGTCGACTTTAGCTATAGCAGATAATGGCTGGGTTTTGATGTTGTTAGATGACCGGAATGAATAACCTTTTCGGGATCTTCAGAGCGAAATAAAGATATGCTACACACACGTACAAATTGTTTTAGTTCGTATAATGTGCTCGACAATGCTAGCAGATGTCTTGAGAATGCCTATTAGCGTTCACCTTCGTTTCTGATACCACTAAGTCTTTAATAGTATTTATTGCATAAAAAGCAGTGTCGCACTTTTAACAGCCGTGCATTAACCGGCGAAAAGCCATGTATTAACAAGGCAATTCACGCGCTGTTAATGCACGGTTACGCAACTTTAAATATGCTCTACCGGGGCCACAGAATTGCTGCCGTCACGACATGTGTACTGCCTGCCCTATAACGAGCATAGTCCGTGGAAATTACGTTCGCGAGACATCAGTGAAAAGGCGAAACAAAATAGTGCAAGAAATAACGCGAAATGTAGCAAATGTTTTCAGTTTTTATGCAATAATAGCGATCGAACATGTTTTTTCAATGCATTAACATTCGCCAGGTCACTTGAGAGGTGTTAAAAACCGCGGCCGTCGGCCTCAGTTTTCAACACCTCCAACGGGACCTGGCGAATGTTAATGCATGAAAAACCATGTTTGATCCCTATAATATGATGCGCAACAGGGGAAAACAACATAACGGCGAAAGATTATAAAACTAAATCACCAGCAAAAAAAGAAACAAAAAACCAACAAACACGAAACTGGCCCTCGTAAAGCCTGACAATCAAATAGCAATCATAAAGCAGGTTTTAAGATATAAACCAATTGACTTTTTTTTAATCAAATTCATTTTTATACAGCTTTTATACCAATGCCTTATACATGTTCTTGTTATTTTGTATACGTTCTGCAAACAAACCATGGTTTACATTAAAGCAGATTTTCCCTTAATTTGGTCTACAAGGGTCGAGTATTATACGTGTATGTGCATCGTAGTCAACAGTTTTCTTTTAAATTTTCATAACAATTCTATATTGTGTCTTTGACTATTTGTTCATCCACGAGTATTAAGTGAATAGCATTATGTTGTTAAATACATGTAACATTCTGTTATAGTTGAGAGTAAAACTCAAACTATTAACCTTGTCCAGTAGCTCCAGGCTTGTGATTTCAATACATATTTCACGTAATACAGATGAGAACCAGAAACCTGTGGTCACCGGACAATGCCATATTTTACCTATATATATATATATATATATATATATATATATATATATATATATATATATATATATATATATATATATATATATATATATATATATACTGTAATTATTTCGTGATAGAGGGTTACTTAATAGACTAGCTAACTTAGCTAAAACGGTCATCCTTTTTAAATACAGAGATTACATATAAAATAAACCCAAATACCTGTAAAGTTAATAAGAGAACTCAGGGTCTGATACAATCTGATTCACATTAATCCCCCGACACCAAATGGAAAGACAGACAAATGCAATAAAGCAGCCATGAAATGAACAGATGGCAAACAGAGTTGACAACTCTTTCCAAAAAAGATTGGAACTCTGTTTCCCAAACTTAACTGAATATATATTCAACTTACATAATTGATAAAAGAAATAAAATAGAAAGTGAACCACTACATAACAATTAACAAAACTACCACAATGAAAGTACCGCCATGGAACGGTCGGTATTGAATTCCTGGACGGGGAGGGCGTAAGCTAGCTTTGTGGGATCCCAACCCTCGCCCTCAGCTTCCAAAGTGGCAAAACAATATACATTTGTATTTATTCGGTCCGTGTGGAGGCCCCAATTCATCTATGAATCCAAGCATCCCCTCAAGAGTTTTTTTTTGTTGATCTGTGTAAAGTGGTATTTCTCCTGCAATCCCGTTTTGTTTTTATTCCATTCTATCTCCCTGTAGTCGTTTGTGATATTTTGGGTGTTCGTTGTTTCTCAAACATTCATCGGTGCCTTGAGAAGGCTGAGTTCCTTGCGTAGGTTCTTTCCCTTCTCCATGTTTAATTTTAGCATAGTTGTACTGGCAAAACAATATAATGAAGATACCCATAAAATGACACAATCACGAAGAACACATAACATAATAATTATGTTTTCCTGAAGGAGAAAGCCAAATATTTATCTAGTCTTCCTCTCATCAAGAGCTATATAAGCATTGGCATTTCTACTTTATACTTTGTAGAAAAGCAGGCAATTCTGGTCATTACGTGCAGTAGACATATCTATTTAATATAAAAGATTGATAGAAATAAAAAGAAAATACTGAAATCAGATTTGAAAACTGAAAATGTCAGACAATTCATTTAATAACACGTAATTCATGTACACTTCATTTTTTATTGGGTCTATATTACATAGACCTGTTAGCGTAATGTGGTCATCCAATCACGCATTAAAGAAACATGGTACCAATTACGGCGGTGACTGACTGGAACCAGCAAAAGATATACGAAAACTAAGAGTTATATATGATCAAAGCCTTGACTCTGATTGGACAGAAATACACTGTTTAAATTTATGTCAATTTAAGACAAAAATATATAACGTATCATTAAATTGCAGACCAAATTTAAAATTGTCAATGGTATATTTGGTGTGCTATTGTTGAAAATCAGACTTGATTTCTTTTGTTTAGTTTCCAACAAAAGGAGTGTACACGTGTTCAAGGGCAGAAACGTGCCAAACATTACAATGGACCCCTTCTTTGTTGTAATGTATTTGTCCGTCTAAGGCTTACCTTTAACTTGAGACCACATTTGCAAGTCAGGAATATTGTGAGGGTCAGAATTTAGCCAAATGCTATAATAGAAAAAAGGTAAGAGAAAAGTCCAGGGAGTGCCACAATCACAAATGTAAGCCTATGAAAATGTGATTAGGCTTCCGATTGCTTAATTCTGAATCAGTCTCTGATAAGAAGCACGTATTTGATCCCAATTGAGAAATTCTACTTCATAAAACATTGCACAGAAGTGAGTCCTTACTGCAAAAAAAAGACAATAAACTAAAAAAGTAATAAACACTATATCGCATTCTGTCGAGACAAAGCAACTCCGCAATGCGCTATGTCTGCCTATTAGATATTATATCTGACAATCTCACACATTTGTCAGCCAGAAAACTCGTAACTATAAAACAATATTTTAGAAAGCAATTTCCAACCCGATTCAGATATTTTGGAGAGTTAATTCACTTGGTAGATTTTCCAGCCATTTCCGCTAAGGGAGATAACTCTGTATCTGCCTATTTACTTACTGCACAGCAAGTCCCTTCTGAAAAGCTGACTTCTCTAATAGACAGACGTTTCACCGAAGGGGAGTACATTCTTTACGTTAAGCGTAGCACCGTTTCAGAAGGGAGGCAAAGCAATTAGACGCAGTTGCCCTGCTGAATGTGTACCACATCCTCTTCTTACGGTTTAACCCATTGATGCCGAATGTCTACCTCATTTTTTTTTAATTTGGCTATATAAGGGATGTCTGCTTTGTTTTCATTGTTGCCATTTTTGTATAAATTTCTGAAGGTATAGCAAACAATGTAGACTCAGATCAGACGCCGCGTTCTGTGGTCTGCAATCTGGGTCTACACTGCTTGCCAATGTCCCTTTTATGGGATGCTTAATCATTAACACACAGTCACAGCAAGCACGCATATGCAAAAAAAAAGGGTAAGTGAAAAGTCCAGGGAGTGCCACAATCACAAACCGCAGCCCTTCCCAGACAGGAAGAGGACATCGACAAATCCAAACAAGCACAAATCGAACAAACGTACGAAAAGCACTAAGATTAGCTCTCTCTTCCCCAAACGAGGTAATCGCAATGCTAAAAGGACTGAAAAACACAGGAACAAAATGACACAAGGTAAGACATAAAACAAATTGCCGCGTAGCAAAAAACAACACAAAGCAACAAAGAGTACGACTAACACCGGGACCACGACCACCGCCTTAGAACGGTCAGTAGAATAAACCACCGCGAGGTTTAAAGCACTTTTACAGCTAGCCAACTTCACCCTGGGTCCCGATACTACTCTTAATACTGCAATACATACAAATTCGGTTCGCATAAAGGCTCCCAACTCAGTCAATGCATCAAAGCCACACAAAAAGCCCTGTGGCGATTGGCGACAGGCGAGGCAGCAGGTGAGGAAACACTAGAAGCTGTAGTTGCGGACCTGCACACAGGCGGCTTGGTTCTATATTGTCGCTTACCTTAAGAAGAAGCAGTGCAGGGAATTTGGCAGCCGAACTGAGTGAATGAGCAGACCTTTTTTAAGATCGCATTGGTCACCTCCTTAGTATGGGGAAAGGGTTAGAATAGGTGCCCTGAACAACTGACTGCTTCAAAACTCCTGGCTGATTAACCGCGATCAGCGGGAATCTATCCCACTAAGCGATCTAGCAAGATAAAATAAAACAAATCGCCGCATGAAATGTGCACACTCTAATGGACAGTGCTGGTTCTCAGCGAAGAACAGCTCTAGTTGGTAGAGAACTTGACAGATACAAAGTCGAAATTTCAGCTCTGAATGACACTCACCTTGCAGAGGAAAGTCTTTTAAAAGAAGTTGGTGCTGGCTACTCTTTCTTCTGGAGTTGACGCAAGAAACAAAAGCGGTGTGAAATAGGAATACGACTCGCCATTGATTCATACCTTGTCAGCAAGCTTTCAGGAATTCCAAAAGCATAAATGACCGCCTGATGACGCTGAGACTTCTTCATCTGGCATTTTGTAGAATTTCAGATTTTTACTGGTAATATGTCTTATGACAGTCACTCACCAGGACCTATGATAGAGTTAATTCCTAGCTCTCACCAGAGAGTAAACCTAGCCACATCATCCTCTGCCCCTTCAGCAGAGGTAATAGTCGAATCTGGAAGGGCATTCCAATTTCTGATTGTTTGAGGGAAGAATGAGCCCTTGTAAATGTCAGTTCTTGCAGCGGGGGCCTGAAATGTCAGTGAGTGATGATTTCTACTGCGCCAGAATGGGTGGTTAAGATCATCTGTTGGAATGATGGCAGAACCCTTTAGACATTTGTAAAACAAAATCAGTCTCCTGTTTCTCCTCCTTTTCTTGAGAGACTCCCATTTTAGTTTTTTTTTCCAGTATTCCAGTCATGCTTCCAGTTTCAAAGCAGTAATTGCCATTTACAAACTTAGCAGCCCTCTTTTGATTTTTTTCGATTTCTTGTTGAAGAACAACGCCTTGGGGATCCAAAACACAACTGCATTATTCCAAAACGGGGCGAACAAGTCCCCTTTATGTTGCCACTTTTACATCTTGAGGACATTGATAAAGATTTCATCTCAAGAAACCAAGTGTTCTATTTGCCTTGCCTTAGTTCACATGTTGCTGTTATGTGCTTTGCATCTCAAGTCATGTGTAATTGTTACTCCTAGGTATTTTATGGAATCCACATTTTCGAGGACCGTACCCTCTGAAGTGTAAGAAACCTAATCTTATGTGTTCTCTCTCTAGTTATCTGCATTATATTGCAGTTGACTGGTAAAGATCTCATACCCCATTTTCTGGTCCTACATCCTAATCTATCTATATCCTTTTGAAGTTTCAATGAGTCCTCTGTATCTCTGATTTCACGATAGCAAACAGTCATCTGCGAAATGTCTTATTTCCTAGTCAATATCTGTGGAAATATCATTTATGTACAGAAAGAAAAATAATGGACCAAGAACGGTAAACGAAATATATTTTGGTTAAACTGACATAAAGCTAAGCACTAGCAAGCGGCATTCAAAATTTTAAGTGCCTATGCACCCACAGTGACCAACCCATATGAGGTTAAAGACAAGTTCTATGATGATCTTGGTTCTTAATTTCTGCAACACCCCGGACAGACAAACTCATCCTCCTCGGGGACTTCAATGCCAGAGTGGACACAGGCCACCAAACCTGGGAAGGAGTGATTAGAAGTGAAGGAATAGGAGAATGCAACAGTAATGGCCGTCACTTTTTAAGGAAGTGTGCAGAGCATGAACTACTGATCACCAACACAGTCTTCCGTCTACCAACTCGCAACAAGATATGATATTATGGATGCACCCTCGCTCCAAACATTGGCATCTAATTGACAATGTCATAGTGCGAAGGAAGATAGGGTGTAAGAATGACAAAGACTATGTGTGATGCAGACTGTTGGGCAGATCACAGGCTTGTTGTCAGCCAACTCTACCAGTGCATTCAGCCTGCACGGCGACCAAACTGAAACAAGACAGCAAGAGGCAAGCATTTATCAATGATATCTGCAGCCGTTAAGATGCATTGAAACACATTTCAGAGGATCCAGATTTGAACTGAACAGTCTTCAGAGACACCGTCCCCTCTTCAGCAATGGATTCCCTAGGACCAGTATCTCTCGTCTTGCGTCATTTTCCGGCAATTTGTATCTGAACATTTCGGCCGATCAGATCACTTGCAAAAAAAAAAAAACAAAAAAAAACAAAACAAAAAACAAACAAAAAAAAAACGAATGTACACGAAAACGGAAGTGTCTAACATGTGAAATGATATTCGTTTGTGAGAAAAAGTAACAATATCAAATTTTCTCCTGTAAAGGTGCATTTTCAAAGCCGTGGCCTATATTCCTAGATTGAGTAAGCACTCCAACTATTGACCGATAGTCGGTTTGAAGGAAAGATGATTTCTTTGTTTGGAAAAGTCTGTTGGAACGAGATAACCCATTTTACGTGTCAAGACCATATCCATATTTATACCTAGAGAAGCGGGAAATATAATTATAAAATTGTTTTTTATTCGATGTTTTCATACATTTTGAGTTCATGGATATAAAGGTGGTAATCTATATTTCCAAGGTTTTAGGCCCAAGTGCCAGTGGGAAAGCAAAGAGACTGTTCAAAAGAATCACGTTGATGAATAGCATATTGTTTGATTTTGTCAACATACACACATAAACCACGTGTCATTACAATACAAGCTGCACATTGATCAAGGTTTACACAGTGTTGGTGTTGATAGCGTCTTTGGCGGCAAGGAATCGGATATTGGTGTTTATGTTTTTGTACGTGTATTAGTTTTGCTCTGAGCAGTACAAGTATGTTCACAGAACGCCCCGATAAATATCTGATGATACCAGTTATATGACCATATTGTTTGGGCAAATGCCTACCTCATTGTCAAACAATTAGACCCAAGTGCCTTGTTGGCTCAGTCGACTGCGTGTCCGACTGGTGTTCAGGAAGTCATGGGTTCGCTCACCCCCGGGTCTAGCAGCATGTCGTGGAGATTGATCATGAAATATTTTCTACGGTTATTCTCACCATTTCGCTTCTTAAAGAAGGGCAATTTTCAGTTTCTGGCGAAAGAATATGCACACGCACTGGTGAACCGCTAAGAGGATTAAGCTTGCCTAGAAAAAATGTGTGGTTAGGTCGACCTGACGGTAATAGTGTTGACTAGGCTGTAAAACTCCAAACCAAACCAAATGAAAGAAAACGAAGTCAATTTGCAGACATAAAGTCAGTAAGGGCTGTTGAAAGGACGGCACACACTTAGTAGAATGCTTGCGATTTTTTATAAATGAGAATCAACTTTTGTTACTGCTGATCAAGTTCCTTTTACAAAAGCGTTCTATTCTAAAAAAAAAAATGCTCCAAAGGGGAGAACAGGCTTTTCTTTTTATATTTGATCAAATTTTCAGAAATGAAGAATTATAATACATCACGGATACACGCCTAAATAGTTTTGCCCCCCTTAAACCCCACTTTTATATAGTAAAATTAGGTTTTACAGGGGTATACATTATTTTTCTTATTCTGCTAAAAACATAGATTGTGGGTACTCGTTAGAACCGCCTCGTCGAGGCGGTTCTAACGAGTACCCACAATCTATGTTTTGAGCAGTAATATGAAAAATATCACAATTTTTGGGGTGTGGTGGGATGGGGGGGTGGGGGTG
This sequence comes from Anodontia alba, assembly GCA_964016985.1. Lineage (NCBI taxonomy): Eukaryota > Metazoa > Mollusca > Bivalvia > Lucinida > Lucinidae > Anodontia > Anodontia alba. The sequence goes on from OZ024829.1 coordinate 84,888,415, forward strand.
TAAAATTTTCAATATATTTGAATAGGCGTGTTTTCGTAATAAAAAACAGTACATGTAGTGTTCTACACTAAAAGGAAAGATTTTGCTCCAAAGAGGAGAACATACTAGTCTTTTATTTTTATATAAAATTTTGATCATTGTTTTAGAAATGAAGCGTTATATTTTGCAATGCTTTCCCTGACACTGTACTCATTTCCCTCAATAGAAATGAAATCATTAAAGGCACTTAACAGTTAGGCTGGCATCAGTCTATTAAAGTACATAATGACATCATATTACTGCTTTATCATTACAGTGTACTAATAGAATCAAGCAAAACTAAATAGTTCTCTTCTAATGTCTCGTCGTAAGCGAAATCAATGTCATATTATGATCTAGGTTTTCGTTTAATGGATATGCTAAATATGATTATACGAAATCATATTTGGTCACTTTTCGTCGTAGTTCTGACGTAAATGCTGATTGTCGTTCAAACGCACTTACAAAAACGCAATGAACATTTTCTTTCTGTATGACATTCATCGCTTCCAAAAGAATCAGATTATCGTATGAATGAATGATACATTCCTTAACTACGCTAAGCAAACGGTGTATATCAAGATCAATGTCTGTATATCAAGATCAATGTCTGCACTGTTTGTCATTCAACCGAAAAACGTCATTTTTGGCACATCAGCAGATAGTCAAACATACTTGTCCAAAGTTAGAACAAATAAATAGTAAGATATAAAGTATTCAAATATTGAAGGCAAACCGTTTGATTGTGCAAGCTTATCTGAGTATAAAAATTGTTATAACATGGGGCGTTAACCTTTAACCTTTAAAGCGCTAAATGAAATTTTGGTAGACGACATATATATGTGTGTGTGTGTGTGTGTGTGTGTGTGTGTGTGTGTGTGTGTGTGTGTGTGTTTATTACTTCATAGAAAATAATACTTGGCTTTTTATGTGAATCGTCTGCTATGATAAAAAGACTTGGCATTACTTGCGAATTGTCTGCTGAGCAGACGACTCGCATAAAATGTCTATTCGCTATGAAAATAAGACTTGGCATTTCATGCGAATTGTCTGCTGAGCAGACGACTCGCATAAAATGTCTATTCGCTATGAAAATAGGACTTGGCATTTCATGCGAATCAGCAGACGATTCGCACGAAATCGTCTGGAATGTCACATCTTATTATCTCTGAAAAATACAAAGCACAAAAAAGCCCTTCAAGTCGTCTGCTGCAGCAGCGGTAAACACTTTCGGGATTAATTAAACTTGAAATATCTTATCAATGTGTATAGTTCTCTTCAAAGACGAGACTAAATGTATGTCCTACGTACAAACAATCATGGGACAAATATAGTTCATCATTCATCATGCTGTTTTCGGAAAATAGTCTGTGACAGATGAGTACGTGACTGAACGAAGAGAACTTTTGCACAAACAGTTACATATCCAAATGAGTCGTCTCTTCATAACCGATGCTGTTTGATGTTCTGTCTTTGAACTTTAAACTTATTTCCAACAGATGTTTTGTTTAAAAAAGTGCAGACGACATTAGTTATCTGTAATCTGGACCTAAAGAGTTAGGAGACTAGAAATACTGTGTAAATTTTCCACAATTTTTTACAAGGGAGACAACGTTTTGGGACTTCTGGTTTTGGTTCCTCCATACCAAACCCCTTCTTAAATGGGACCTATTCTAAAAGGATGTCCTTTAAAATCAATCCAACAAATAGGAATCAGCAGAGTAAATGTCACTGATGCACGAGTTTTCAAACATACGATTGGGAAGCATGTGTATTTTTTATAAGAACTGAGATAGTCACGCGTGCGAAGATACAGCTGTTTAATTAAAAACTTGTGTAAAGTGATACTGTGCGCAGATGACATTTATTGTGAAGTACTTATTTCTTGAACAACAAAAACATTATTAAAGCTGTTCTAGGCCAAGTGTCCATTAGAGACCAGGACAAGATGGTCTTGGCATTGAATAATTACTAGAATAAGCACGTGTGGACGTATTAATGTGTCGCGGAATATAAGAGGAAGAAATAAACAGGTTTTCCATTGAATGTCTGAAGTCAGGGATTCTAGAGAGTCTGTACTCATAAAGTAATCAAAGCACTGACAACACTGGCGGGTCGATTGTGTCTGCGTGTAGGTTGAGGAAATGGTCGTGAATTGGGAATTAAGTTTCATTACCTCTCAGCCTCCTGTAATTTTAGCAAATAGTGCAGAACCTGGTCAGATGTCACACCATGAGAAAACTTACGTACTGACATATGCGATTCAAGTCAGACTGTGCTTTTGCATAAAATTGCTGCACAGGAAAGCAAACAGGAAGCCTCCAAAGTTGTCTCCCTTTTCAAAAATGGCGGACAATCTACCATAAATCAGGTCTCCTTACGGTTAATATAGGGATCAAACATGGTTTTTCATGCATTAACATTCGCTAGGTCCCGTGGGAGGTGTTGAAAACCGAGGCCGGAGGCGACACATTAACACGTTCAACTCCTCCCAAGGGACCTGGCGAATGTTAGTGCATTGAAAAACCATGTTCGATCGCTATTATTGCATAAATACTGAAAACAATTGCTACATTTCGCGTTATTTCTTGCACTATTTTGTTTCGCCTTTTCCGCGATGTCGCGCGAACGCTACTTGCACGGACTATGCCCGTTCTAGGGCAGGGCAATACACATCTCACGACGGCAGGAATTCTGTGGCCCCGGTACGAGCATATTGAAAGTTGCGTAGCCGTGCATTAACAGCGCGTGAATTGCCTTGTTAATACACGGATTTTTTTCCGGTTAATGCACGGCTGTTAATAACGTGCGACAATCCTTTATATGCAATAAAAAATATTAATTCTCTCTGGGCACATCAAATCCAAGATATGCATTTTTATTTCGATTTTGTTTTATTTACAAACGGGACAACTTCTGCAATTTCCTGTATCCTGCACACCAATCTTTTTTTAAAACAAAAGGGTCATGATGGCCCTGGATTTCTCACCTGATCCGTATTGTACAAATGAAATGGTAAGTAATATAAGGCGTGGAGGGTTTGAGCAATTTTGGTAGACGGTGACCAAGGAACAATTAATTCAAAAGCAGTCTAGCTGTTTAGGAGGAGAAGTCGTTTTGAGGTTTGCCTACTTTTAGCTCTGGTGGCCATCACGTTCAGTGAAGCAAAATGATTTTGAGCAATTTCGTTAGAGGGTCACTAATGCAATATTCCTGTGAAATTATATCCAAATCTGTCTAGACTTTTAGCGGAAGAAGTCATTCAAACTTTCTTTTTCTTTTTAGCTCACCTGAGCACAAAGTGCTTCAGGCGAGCTATTGTGATTGGCCTTTGTCCGTTGTACGTCCGTGCGTCCGTCGTCAACTTTTGCTTTAAACGACTTCTCTTCCAAAACTGCTGCACAGAATTTGAAATAATTTCACAGAAATGTTTTTTGGGTGACCATCTATTAAATTGCTCAAACCTTTCCACTCCGCTACACAAGATGGCCGCCAGAGCTACAAATAGAAAGAAAGGGGAAAAAATTTAACGACATCTCCTCCTAGGCCAAAGGCCGATGTCAAAATATTTTCACAGAAATTTCCTTGGGTGGCCCTTTACAAAAATGCTCAAACTGCTCCGCTCCACTAAGGAATATGTCCACCAGAGCTAAAACTAGAAAAAAAACTTTAAACGACATTTCCTCCTAGGCGAAGGACCTAATTTCAAAATAATTTCACAGAAATGTTTGTAGGGTGACCCTCTATCAAAATTGATAAAATCGTTTTGCTCCATTGAACAAAATGGCCGCCACATCTGGAGTAGAAAAAAAAATAATAAACGACATCTCCTCCTATGCCAATGATCCGAGTGTTCCTTGGGTGACCCTCTATCAAGATTGCTCAAACTGTTCCGCTCTTATAAACAAGGTGGCCACCAAAGATAAAAATATAAAATAAAACTCTTAAGAGACTCTTGAGACTTCTCCTCCTAAACTGGTGGATGTATTTTGAAAAACAAAATTAAATAAATGTTCCTTGGATGTCTGTGAAAGTATTTCCAAATTCATCCACCAGTTTAGGAGGAGAAGTCTCCTAAACGTTTCCTTTTTTTTTTTATTTTTGTCTATTTTTAGCTGTGGCGGCCCTCTTGATCATTGGTGCGGAACAATTTTAGCAATTTTGGTCATTCAAGGACCACTTCTTTGATTTTTTTTATATTTTTATTATTTATTTATTTAGTTTTGAAATCGGGCCATTGGCCTAGGAGGAGATGTCGTTTTAAGTTTTTTTTTTTTGTTTTTTGTTGTTGTTTTTTCTATTTCTAGCTCTGGGTGCCAGCTTGTTCAGTGGAGCGAAACGGTTCTAGCAATATTGGTAGAGAGTCACCTTAGGAACATTTCAATCTGTGAAACTAATTTGAAATCAGTCATTGGCCTTGGAGGGGTAGTTGTTCAAAGGTTTTCAATTTTTTGCTTTTGTGGCCACCTTGTTCAGCGGAGCGGAACGGTTTGACGGTCACCCAAAGAACATTTCTGTAAAATTATTTCAAACGCTGTCCAGAAGTTTTGGAAGAGAAGTCGTTTAAAGCAAAAGTTGACGACGGGCGCACGACGGACGACGGACAGAGGCCTATCACAATAGCTCAACTAGAGCAGTCTGTGCTCAGGTGAGCTAAAATAAAAAAGGACCTGCTCCTAAACGAAGAATATGCTCACCTTAGGACTAGATTAGACCATTTTCAGAAGGAAAATATTTTACACAAAGTTGCTTGTCCTTAAAGTATTTTCACCTCAGCAGTATACATGCCCTATTTCTTCCTTTGGATTACTTCAAACTGTTTCACCATTTACTCTAAAAGACACAACTTATTTTTAAAATAAACTGTATGAGCCGAAACGACAGAAAACGTACCTTCGAACCTGTGCGCCAAATAAACATTGAGATCAGCCTGCGCATTCACGCAGTTTGATCAGAATCTACACTGGGTGGGATGACCAAGGATACAAAGCCTCAAGCTGATTCATGTGGACAACGAAGACTAGTTGATCCGAGTCTTTATTTAGCGCACATGTCAAAAGGGACGTTTTCTTACGTTGCGGATCCTAATCTTAGTGAGGGAATCGGATCACTTTTGACCTGCTCCTAGCTAGGCTACTACTCTCTACTCAGTACTTTTTGATATACAGTTGACTCTCGTTATCTCGACCCCACTTATCTCGAATAACCGCTTATCTCGAAGTGAAAATCTTGATCCTGCTTAAACATGAAAATCTAATCACAATTTTTCCTCTTTTTCACCATATTTTCAATTTATTTTATTGTCAGCGGTGAAATCAGTGTATATCTGATGAAAATAAAAGTGGTATCAATCACTAGTGAATTGATATCGTATCATTACACTATAGTGAATGATACGATTTATATTTTCACTCTTCGCTTTGGACGACTTCGGTTTTCTTCACTGTTTCAGAAGTGGATGTTACCTCCACTTCAGATTTTTGAACACCTCTAACTTCTTTGTTTCTGAACTAAACTGTCAAGTGTTGGTATGCATTTTCTTAGTTAGAATGTAAGGAACATTATGGTATCAAAATTATTTTGATTCGCCGAAACTTTTTGTTTTTTGTCTCTCCAGCGGTTCACATGTTAAGCACTGAGCGTCGACGCCATGACGTTCATGTTTTGTTTAGTGACGTTACTTATGACGTCAGAAACGCGCATTGACGTGTGAACAATAAAATAAAAAGAAAATTTACTCTTTTTTCAGTGAATACCATAAAAATTTTCATCTCGTGTAATGAAAACATTCAAATTTTCACTCGTGCTTCGCACTCGTGAAAATACTGATGTTTTCATTTCACTCGATGACAATATTTATGGTATTCACAGCAAAAGAATAAATATCCTCTATATATCTCTAAGAGTCCTGTCACATATATATTCATTAAATATGGTTTCTCGAATTATTTTTTCCTCAATTCTACAAATCTGATATATCGAGGTACGAATATCTCGAAATATTTCGGAGAGTCCCTTGGAATTCGAGATTACGAGAGTCGATTGTATATGCACTAAATATAAATCGATAATCTGACGTCTTATGAACCGTAACGTCATAAATGAATGCACAAGCTGATCTGAGTCTTAGTTAGGCGTACGTGTCAGACGGTACGTTGTTTTCTCACGCTGTGCCTTTTATGATTATGCTCTTACCAGTGCGTATAAATAACTTCATATCTCAATTTACGCACATCGCAATGACGGTGAAACCGTTACGGCATCGGGTATCACAGTGTCTCAGTATTGTGGCGACGAATGGGTGGCATGGTTGCACTTTGTGTTTGAAACATTTGTATGCTTGGAGCCAGTGCATCTCTCTCTCTCTCTCTCTCTCTCTCTCTCTCTCTCTCTCTCTCTCTCTCTCTCTCTCTCTCTCTCTCCCATTGTTATCATTTTCATATTTTGTAATGTGGCCAGACTCATAAACCCCTTTCGTTGTTATATTCATAAACTTAAACATAAATAGCAAACCAGTGCGCCATTCAGGAGACGACTAACATAAGCTTCATCTCTTAACCCTTGCCCTGCTGAATAAATAAAGATGGCACGCACATTTCTATTTTTCGGCCAATCAAATTGATTGATGATTGATGTTGATATGAATGCACAAACTTAATGATAAACAGGGCAGATCCAGATCATTTGGCTTGTTCAGAAGCCAACTGATCAGGATCTACACTGTTTGCAAAGACAGTGCATTTCCAGGTTCAGCAGGACCAGACTTAATATCAGACCCTGTTTCTAATGTCTTGTATTCACTTGTTCTTGTATAGTGTTACATTGTTATTGAATACTGAAAAAATATTGCTTGAGACAAGACAGCTGCATTGAGAAAAACCAAGCTGCCAATTAGCTCTTGGATTACTACAAATGTTGGCTGAAGTTATCTTAACAGTTATCTTAACCAAGTTATGTCTAGACATGATTAACAATCCTGGGAAAGCCTTGTGATAAGCAACGCACGTGATAGCATAAACGATGTAAAAAATATTATGCATGCCAAACATAATCAAAGCGCCAAAAGGCACTGAAATGACAGATTCTATCAGAAATTCATGCCGGGGTTCGCTATTTTAAAGGACAGATTTTTGAAAACCCGTCCAATAAAAAGGTTTCACATTTGTTTAAAAATGTAGTACTACAAATTCAGATATCAAATGCTTGCAGAGGTATATATATATAGTGCCATGAAGTTCCACTTGATGTTTTGAAGTTTCAAAAGAAATATTTTGTCTCAAAATGTTGCAAAAAGCCAGTTATCACATGCAATAAAGAGCTAAAATTGTGATAAATTCTCTTCAATAACTTAATACCTGTACTTAAAAAATGGTTGCAAATGACGGCATTAAATTTGCTGTGCAAACCTGCAAATTTAAAACAAGATGCGAACCTTTCGTTGGGTTCTTTTTAAAGAAGCCAACTTGTTGTCTACTTTCACTTTCACAATCGAGCGTTCAATAAGAGGAAATAACCAAAGTAGCAATAGAGATTTTCAACACTTTCCTTTTTTTCTGATAAATAGTTACACTTTAAACCCAAGCATCCTTTTTATTAAAATGCCGCAGATAAAATATTTTAATGTTAAGCAAATCAACAACAGCGAGATTACATCTTGTAATGTTTGACTAAAGCCCTGTCCCTTTAATCCGACAGTATTGAATTTTTTACACACGTCAGACAAATGGGCAAGTGCTCTGTGTAAAAGTTTTATCATACCATATTTTGAAATATTGTCTTTATTTTCCCAAGGAGACAGCATTTGACATTTCATGCTAGCTGATTCCTCATTTGAGACAATTTGCATGAAATTATGTTTTACGGTAAAAAATATCTGCTAATTTTTGACACGCGGATTATGAGGCAGCGCCTGTTCTATTAATAGCTAACAACAAATTGCGCAGATCAACCTTACAACCTATATATCTAACGCACTCAGATAATATCGGAGAAAACACTTTGCAGCATGATTATGAGCACAGCCTTTTTTTCTTTTATTATCAAGCATAAAAAATCTTCAGAATCTAATTTGGAGAGTAATAGCTGATTAGACAGTGTTTATATTGCTGGTAACAGTGGCTTACGGTCTAGTTTCTCGCGCCACGTCTTTAGTCCAGCGCAGGCGTATTGATACACAAGTATTTTGATATGTTAACCCTTAGACTGCATACAACGACTGTAGCAGATGTCAATTTTATTTTTTGTCTTATTATATCAGAGAATTTCATGCGATTCATCCGTTGGCAAACAATTCATATGAAATGCTTAGTCTGGTTTTCTCTGCAAATAAGGGAGAATTCTGAATGTCGCCTGCTTTAAAAATTGCACGGCGCTATAAAGATATTAATAGCATCGGACTACATTTTGAGCGGACACATATTTCAGTGGTAGTGAAAGCCGGAAGCAACTTGAGAGCCGGAAGCAACTTGAGAACGCTTCTGCCAGCAAGGAATGACAGATAGAAATCTGTCATTAAAAATATGTGTATCCACCCAGTATGGTAAAGGTTCTTGGATAGCCTAGAGGCTGTAGAAGGTACATGCGATCAGCAAAGACTGATCAGACTAAGCGGATGCGCACGCAGATCTGAGTCTTCGCTGATCAAACATGTCATACAAGTAGGTTTTGTCGTGCGCTGGCTCAAGTGGCGTGCTCTGGATCATATGAAAGATCGACCCTTTTTGTTTCCAGTTTCGGAGATATTGAGAGGTGGGGGGCATATATCTGCTAGGGTCTTGATATTTCATATTTGGATTGCTCTTGAGATAATTAACTGACCTGTGTATCCATTTTTTTTTTTTTTTTTTTTTTGATCTTTTTCTTCTTTCTTTTCATCACGAAAACATAGCTATATAATTTAGACCCCCTTATACCCCACTCTTATATAGTAAAACTGGGGTTTCGAGGGGTATACATTATTTTTCAAATTTCTGCTCAAAACATAGATTGTGGGTACTCGTTAGAACCGCCTCGGCGAGGCGGTTCTAACGAGTACCCACAATCTATGTTTTGAGCAGACATATGAAAAATATCAGGGTTTTATATCTGAAAATTTTCAGTTTTTGAAGGTGAAATTTTCTATATATTTGAATAGGCGTGTTTTCGTAATGTTCTTATTCTTGACGGAGGGTCGATCCTTAGACAACATGACGGTTCCGTCCTCAATCTGTTTCAGACGGTTGGCACCTGACTATGAATGTCTGTGGTCGGACCTATCGCGGTCCTATTTGTGGTTTTCTTGTGTTGTGATTTCAGATCGCCATTAAACCCTTGCTTTTGTTTCATCACAGTAGGTTTTTATTTGCTTATATTTCACTGTGATGTTTCACAGATGAGGTAGATGACGCCTATGCGAACCGGACAACAGAATTAAGGGCGATGTTATGCGTAAGTACAACTGCTTTAAGTGCCTAAGTGTAGGTTATTAAGTATGTGCAGGAAGCCAATTTCACTTTTGAGACGCACAGAAATTATACCGTATGGTCATGTAAAAAATATAAGGCCTTTTTTATCTCTAGGACAATATATGTAGTAGATTTTGCGCTTAATCTTATAGACGAAATGTAGGTTTTCTGATGGTGGACAAATTTGTGCCCCTCTTGTTGCGATATATAATAATGTTTAAGAAAGAGATCAGCTCTAGCAGTGATTTGTTGAGTAATAAATCACTGTTTGGAGATCAGTGGTAAAGTAGATCACATTACGAGCGCGGAGGGTGAGTGATTTATCAATGACCGACAAACTGTGATTTATTATACAACAAAACACGCACAAGAGCTGATCTAGTTCGATTCTAACACATAGAAAACGACAAAAAAGTAATTGTATCCTTCAGTTTCTTCCAACTTTCCGCCATCGCATAAAGAAATCCCGCTAACAGTTTTGACTGTAAAGTTGTTGTTTACATGCATTTCTTACGTTGTTAACGCGAAACAAAAACGTTGTTATACCGTCTAACGTCGTGGAAACGGAGACTTACGTCAGCAAAGTGTTAAAATATGTCGAGACGGCACCAGAGAGCGTCACGCGCTTCCGCCCAGTGATTTGTTACAGAATAAATCACTGAATTTAACCCTTGGCTATATAGGCGAGGAGTGTTAGAATGTTTATATATCAGAGAAACTTCGTGTTGTGTCTCTCTACGAAAATCAAGCTGATATAATTGAACTTTTCAAACCGACTTCTTAATTATATTACCTGTGTATTTTTTAACAAACTTAATGTTGGATCAGATATTCCACCGAATTTCTGTTAAATAAAACTTATTCTTCTGATACTAAAGTGCCATTTTGGTTATAGATTTACCGGTATCAAGCGATTTATGTTCTTCAATATAAATATATAGGTTCTTCAAAAAGTAACAATGTCAAAATAAAAATCATCACTTTTGTCTTACGGACATGATGATTTTTATTTTGACATTGTTACTTTCCCTTTTCTAGATTAAGATATTCCTGCATTACCTCGTATGGCGTTTACATTATTATTATTATGAGGACTTATTCGATTTACAAGGGTGTCTTACATGTAACACGACTTCTCTCTCACTGCTACATGCCTTAAGCTAGGCTGTCTGTGTTATAAACTCCGTAAAGCTTTTTCAGTTTTAGAAGGAGAGGGCCTTACGCGGACCGAGTACATATTTGTAATTTGAACTGTATTAGAAGAAATGGTGAGGATGCGATCCTGTAAAACAAGGTTTAGCCCAAAACCCTGCTACCCACAACTCCGCCCAAATCCATCCCGTAACTGTTTCTAAAGCAGTTGTTCTTTGGTTGTATTTCAGTTATTGCAACTGTGCCATTGTGCGTTGTCAATATTTGTCCTTCATCTCTTCTTTTTCGGTACCTCTTGAAGACTATGCTTCTCTTGTGACATTTTCTGGGTAACCTCAGTTACGATTTATCACCAACACTCCAATCTGATTGATAAATACGAGTTAGCTTGACAAAATACTTCTGTAGCAGGAATAGCAGAACCAGACTGACCTGGCACTGAGGTTATAAAAATGTTTTCATGCTCAACTCAACTGAGCAAGAAATTTCACTTGGTTCTTAAAAATAAAATTACCAACAATTAAAACTTTTTTCATGCTCAACTCAGCTGAGCAAGCTCAGCTGAGTTGAGCATGAAAGAAGTTTTAAAAAAATTGTCAGTATTTTAAGATTTATAAGCAAAATAAATTCCATGCTCAGCTGAGTTGAGCATGAAAAAAGTTTTATATTTATACATTTAGGACAATTGTTAAAAAAATCAATTTTAAAACAATTTATTTTTTTAATTTAAATAATCATTATACATTATAAACAAAATACAGGATCTAGCGTTAGTGTCGTGCGACAGACTACATGCTTAAACTCAGTCATGGATGATAACTATGCATTCGTCTTGAATTGCACAACGGTGAGTTGGATCTCAAAAGCAGGTCCCTTTGGTAATACAGAATAAATCTCACCCCTCAAACAGCCGACTTAAGCACCTTTGCGAGGCTCTATTTTCACATACAGTCCAGACCAGAAAATAATAATAAAAGGAATATAGCCCCAACCCTCACCCCTCTGTCCACTGAAGCGGTTTCCGGGCAAAAGGTCATTATAGCGCCTGAAAACTGGAGACGGCAATAATGTCTGGTGGACAAGGCTGAGAGGCATGAGTCCAAGACATTACACTACATATACCTGTACAAGTAAGCCAGTGTGCATCACTGTAACTGTAGGACTGTAGATACACCTGAGGATAAAAAATGGCTTAACGGATCGCATGTACTCTTAGCAAGACGTTAGAAAAGATAATTTTACAAAGTACCTATTGTCTATTGCATTTTCAACCATTTCCATCCCATCTAGATCAATAAAGAAAATGTAGGGAAAACGTAACCTCGAGAACGTATATGAAATAATTAATAGTATAAAAGATGTCGATGAATAGTCTCAATTATAGTCTACAAATGACACCAGGAGAAAGAGCAGACGTATTATGACAGACAATACACTAACAATATAAGTGAAGATACCCAGGATTACAAAAATGGGTCCTCTACCTCCTCTGTGAATATTGCAGTAAAACACAAATATAAAAAAATTCTATGCTGAAAAACGCAAAGGGCAAGCCCTTTGCGTTTTTCAGCACAGTGTTTTTGATGGCGCCTTTGCGTTTTTCAGCACAGTGTTTTTGATGGCGGTCTAAAGCCAAAATACAATAAATAAATAAATAAATAAATAAATAAATAAATTAAAATAAAAAAAAATAAAACACAATCAGGAACACAATACGATGGGCCCGACCGCAGGCACTGACAGTCAGGCACCGACAATCAGAAACAAATTAAGGAAGGAGTCATCATTTAGTCTGAGGCCGACTCATCGGTCAAAGAAAAGCAAAGTAACTAGCACCACATAAATCACATTCACACATTGATTCCATGTACACAATACAGGCAGATTTTCAAAACGATCCATGCAAGGCTGTAAGAGGGGACGATTTCACAAAGTACTCAATGGTTCTATTCAGTAAGCATTCTTTATAAATCTACAGCGGACCGTTATCGACCCGTCAGGGTAGCTGACGGGCCGATAATGGCCCGCTTTAGATTTATAAAGAATGCTAGCTGGGCACATTAGAAAAATAATCGAACTATCATACTAAAACACATGAAAAAAAGTATCTACAATTTCAAAACGATCAGTAGAAAGCTGTAAGAGGAGATGTTTGCACACTGTACCCACGGTCTATAGTTAAACATAGCTTTTCTGACCAAAATATGACAAAGTCGAAAAAACCCAACATGTGAGAGAAACATCTGCAGAGTTTCAAAATGATCAGTGCAAAGATCCAATAGAAGATGATTTCACAAATTACCTTCCGTCTGTCAAATATCATAGCAATTCAGGCAACAATTATGCCAAATTTAACAAAGCTGAAAATGTGAGAAAAATATAATCTAAATATTGTACAAAACGCACATGTAAATTATCATTCTATGTATATAACTTCTGCAACGATTGACGAAAAGGTGCTTCAAGGAATTGATTTCAAAAGGTATCTACTATAAAGCATCGAGGAATGACTGAATGAATTTTAAAAAAAAATGATAATAAACATTACGAAAACACGCCTTTACAACAATATTGAATATTTTACCACCAAAAAATGAAAAGTTTCAGATAAAAAATTCTGATATTTTTCATATTTCTGCACAAAACATAGATTGTGGGTACTCGTTAGAACTGCCTCGACGAGGCGGTTCTAACGAGTACCCACAATCTATGTTTTTGAGCAGAAATAGGAAAAATAATGTATACCCCTGTGAACCCCAGTTTTACTATATAAAAGTGGGGTTTAAGGGGGTCAAAATTATATAGGTATGTTTTCGTGATGGTACAAAACGCACATGTACATTATCATTCTTCTGCATCGATTGATGAAAAGGTGTTTCAAGGAATTGATTTCAAAAGGTACCTACTATAAAGCGTCAAGGAATGACTGAATGAATTAAAAAATAAGAATAAATGACTCAGTTGGTAAAAAAAAGGTGGGAAAAAATTATTGAAAGAGCATACTCACATCTTCATTATATGAACAAAATATCTGTAACGTTTCAAATTGATTGGTGGAAAAGGTATGAAAGTGGTTGATTTCACAACGTACCCAGTATAAAGCTTAACGGAAGACTGCATTAAGGAATGACAGAAAGGGCAAATTCGGTATAGCTCCCTTGATCAAACCGGGGTTATAATAATATCAGCATCATATTCAAGTACTGGGCTACAATAAAAAAGCTCTAAACAAACATACAGGTTTTTTGACGGTACCAAACTGAAATGACATTAGAGGGATAGTCCCTGTTGCATCACGAAAACATACCTATATAATTGTGACCCCCTTAAACCCCATTTTTATATAGAAAAATAAGGGTTTACAGGGGTATACATTATTTTTATTATTTCTGCTCAAAAACAAAGATGGTGGGTACTCGTTAGAACCGCATCGGCGAGGCGGTTCTAACGAGTACCCACAATCTATGTTTTGAGCAGAAATATGAAAAATATCAGAAGTTTTATCTTGAAAACTTTCAGTTTTTGTTGGTGAAATTTTCAATATATTTGAATAGGCGTGTTTTCGTAATAGTGTTACGTTTTTTGTTCGCGCTCTCCGTGGTTCAGCTAGTGGCGTTTTCATGTTTTGTCCTGTTCGTTGTATGCGGCGTCTGACCTGGGTCTACATTGTTTGCTAAGGTCTGCCTGTCCCAGTAAATTGGATAAATACTGTAATTTCGATTTTTCCATCAGATGAATATGTAAATGATGATTGAAACTGGCAACTTTGAATATACGAAAACACGCCTATTCAAATACAAAGAAAATTTCACCTCCAAAAAATGAAAATTTTCAGATAAAAAAAAACTCCGATAGTTTTCATATTTCTGCACAAAACATAGATTGTGGGTACTCGTTACTCCGATTACTTGGCAAGGCGGTTCTAACGAGTACCCACAATCTATGTTTTTGAGCAGAAATAAGAAAGATAATGTATACACCTGTAAACCCCAGTTTTACTATATAAAAGTGGGGTTTATGGGGGTCAAAATTATATAGATATGTTTTCGTGATGTGTATTGAAATATACTGAATGAGCCAGGCAGCACTTCTTGCAAGACTACATGTGCGCCCAGCAAAGACTCAGGTCAGCCTGCGCTGGGTACGCAAGCTGATAAGCGTCTTCGCTGTCCGTCTGAAGACGTTTTGGCTCCTTGGCTACGCACATAGTGTCCTGCGAAGACTCTGATTCTTTTTTGGGTGTACATGCAACCTTGTAGGAGGTACTGCGACTCGGCGCATTGATGGCAGTGTCACAAATAGTTATGTCATGAATAGAAAAACACTTTTGCTCTTAACTTATTGATCTCACTTATACGCGCTATATAAAAACGTGTCATCAGAGCATAAGCGGACGGCGACTGCCCAGATCAGCGAGCACATCAGCGCAGTCTAAACAGGGACTACAGGCTATCTGCATATATAATCACTGCTGAGTACATCGATGGGCAAAAAAAGCCCTGACAAGAGTAATGTAGATACGCAACCTGATCTGTGTGCCCCGAAGACACATTTTCCACGACCTTGTGCTGACCTTCTTCTGATATATGGAATGTAAGGATTATACCGAGACGAAAACAGAAAATAGCAGACTTGGTTTTGATTTATAGATCTGTTAATGGCTTATAAAAAAATACACCATGCCTTAAACACCCAATCAGCTTAAATGATAACAAAGATCTGGCGTTTTACTTTTTTGACAAAAGTATTTAAGTCATATCGAGACAATGGAAAGGTAAAAGACCCTGTACAATGATGCGGAAGTCAATTTTATATGTAATGCGCTAACTCAGAAGTCTCAAAGGACCAAATTATTAATTCATATCAGAATTATATAAAAGCAAGAGGGGCAATTTCCGGCTCTGTACAGGCATTTCATGATAGCTACTGCGATCACAAAACGTTCCGAAATAGGAAACCATAGTAACCCAAGAAAAACTCAAAAGCAGAAAATAGCATAATGTCTGTTTGGTTGATCTATACCTGTTTAGGCAGTAAAAGTATCCTTAAACGTATACGTATGACAATCAAAAGGTCAACCATGAGGTTAATTTGGTCGTTCTCTATAAAGAAGAATAAGAGTGACAAATTGACATGTCGGTGTGACCATCACGTTTGATATTCATTCGGACACAACCACTGTACAGTTTAGACATAAGAATCAGAAAACCCTACATTCCACGTGAAACTACTATTCACTCGCCTTTGCAGGTATTTCCTTTTTACGTTGTTAATGTATCCATATACAAATGACGCGAAACGCACGAAAAGGGTCCTTATGTAATTTGCTGACAACGCAGGCCCAGATCAGCAGAATCAATGGATACTGTAGTATATGTCGACGATTAGAGAATGTTCAGATCAGAATGCTCGAATGCGCACGCTCATCTGGACCTTCGCTATTTGTACATGGCATAAGGGCCAATTTCCCACGTTGCGCATTATATCATACTAAAAATGTAAAAAAAAAAAAAAAAAACACAAAATAAAACACAGGTAAATCTGATCGCTCGTAGTGTTACTTGCATGCTACACATGTACATATGTAAAATGTCTTTTTGGTAAGGAAAAGGTTTCTAATTGCTTTCTTCTACAAACTTATTCAAACTTATACATTAATTATGCATTTACTAAAGAGCTTACATACATTAGCTTACATAGAGCTTACATACATCTCAGTACACTGCTAAAGTAAATATGGAGATATCCAGGAAAGCTTCTACCCAGCAGGCACGTGACGTTTATACGACGTTGCCTCAACGTCGATGCAACGCCATGACATTGCATCGACGTTGAGGCGACGTTGTATAAATGTCATGTGCCTGCGTGGCTACTTATTATTATTTTTTTTAACTTGTGTCATGCTGAATAAATTAAGATGCCACGCCTACTTGTAATTGTCAGCCAATCAGATTACTTGATGCCGGTTGTTTATACAAAGTGTACATAATTAATGACAAACAGTGCAGATTCAGATCAGGTGAGTTGGCTTTTCTGCATCTTCACAGTTTGCAAAGGTGGAGCATATCTGGATTCAGCAGGACCAGGGTTAATGTGCAACCAGATTTTAAAGCCAGCAAACTGACTTCAATATTACATTACTGAGATGAAAGAAACCTTATTTATGTTATTATTAGCGGTGAAATCATTGTATATCTGGCGAAAATAAAAGTGGTATCAATAATGAATGAAATGATATCGTATCAATCACTAGTGACTGATACGATTTATATTTTCACTTCTCGCTAATGATGATTTCGGTTTTCTTCAATGTTTCAAAAGCAGGTGTTACCGCCACTTCAGATACCAAGTTGGGTATGCATTTTCTTGTTTAAATAGTAAGGAAATAATGAAATAGTAAGGATATAATGGTATCTATATTGTTTTGATTTGCCGAAATATTTGTTTTTCTATCTGTTAGTAGTAAGCACTCAATGTCGAGGTTTTATTTGTTCTGCTCTGTCTGGCGACGTCAGTTATGACGTCAGAAGCGCTTAAACAGAATAAATCAATAAAATAAAAAGAACAAAAAATATTTTTTTTCCGTAAATACCATAAATATTTAATTTTGTGTAATGAAAACAATAAAAAATACTGATATTTTTTATTACTCTCGATAAAAACGCTTATGGTATTCACACCAAAAGAGCAGATATCCTCTATAGAATTTATGTCATGAAATTTCTAAAATAATACTAACTAAGGTTGCATTGACGCTATACAAACGTCATGAAGTTCAATCGACGTTAATGCGACTTTTTTTTTATATAAATGTCATGACATTGCATCGACATTAATGTGAAGTTGTATAAAGGTCATGACGCTGCATCGCCGCTAATATTACGTTGTATAGATGTCATGGCGTGGCATCGACGTTAATATGACGTCATGATGTTGCATTGACGTTAATACATAGAGGATATTTACTTTTTAAAGTGAATATCAGAAATATTTACGCCGAGTGTAATGAAAACATAAGTATTTTTACGAGTACAAATTCGAATGTTTTTATTACACGAGATGAAAATATTATGGTGTTTATTCAAAGAGTAAAGTGTCCTTTTATTTTATTGTTTCCATGATAAATTGCTTCTGGCGTAAAAAGTGACATATAAACCTGATGACGTCCACATCATCACATAAAGTTCTACACAGACAAATCCACATTTTCGTCAATCAAAATAATCTTTTTTGCACTAAACTGTTCCTCACTTCTAATTAAGATGAAAACCCTACTTCATAGTTTTATTCAAAAACAGAAAATGTACAGGCGTTCAAACTAACGAAGATGCCATTCGCATACATTCGGATAACAATGAAAAATACTGACGTATACCGAAACGAGTAGCGAAAATAACACAGTCGTGATATTTTTCACATGTGAAGAAATAGAGGATATTCAAATGTTTGGGGTGAATATGACTTTTATTTCATCGAGTGAAGTGAAAAAATGTATATTTCATGAGTACCGAATATGACTTTTATTTCATCGAGTGAAGTGAAAAAATGTATATTTCATGAGTGCCGAAGGCACGAATGAAATATACATTTTGTCACTTCACTCGATGAAATAAAAGTCATATTCACTCCAAACATTTGAATTTTCTTTTTATTATATACATCACTTTCGATAGAAGAGATGCAAATATTGCATTTGCAAGGGGAAGTCTGACACGCAGTTTTGTCCCTTGGCGGTGACATATTAGAACCGCATAACAGCGGAAAACCTACTTCCGAAAGAAAATAGTCCCCGAAATATTTCAACCTAAAAGCGTCTTTTTAAGGGATATGAGCAATAAAATCAACTGTATTTAGTTCAATTTAATAAAACAAGAAACATTTTAGGTATTGAACATGAACTGACACATTAAGGAGACCATTAATGTAAAAAGAAAAAGAGTAGTTCCAGATCTTATATTTTTCACTGCTCAGAGGAGTGAAAATATAAGTTTTATATTTTCAGTAGTGAAAATATAACTTTTTCGAAATATGCATTTTATTTCATTAATAATTCTCTATATTTCATTACTTTGTATATAATAAATATCGATATTTTTCAATTTTGAAAACATCATTTTTATTCATTTCGTATATACATTAAGTTCACTACTTGCAATAAAATAATATAGGGTTATTTCACTGATATTGGGGAAAAAAGGGACAATATTTCACCAATGTCAGTGCAATAACCCTTTTATTATATAGCTATAAATGTTGTTCCCTCGTTTTGCTTCTTATTCTGTATTTTTGTTTAATTTGACGCTGCAAATAGCCCTTTCTGTAACAGTGCAAAACTGATATCAGAGAGTGATATTATTTTTGCACCAGTGCAATATCAACATGATATTACATGATTGTTTGCACTGTTGCTGTTTTGCAGCGAATCTAGCCTTGAGCAAAAATCAGTTGTTTTGCTTTACTTGGGACTTTCAAACTTTAAGAGTAATATATATTATGTTTGGTCCAATATGACGTCAAGTGAAAATGAAGTCAGCAATTATGACGTCATACAACACCAACATTCCACGAAGGTAATAAAGTTTGAGATTTGTACAAGCATTACTGATCTAAAGAAAGCGTGCAATTTTGATATGCTTTTATGGAGAAATAGAACAAAAATAACAGAATTATCACCAAATACTTATCCTGAACAATTATTGAGACTCTTCATAAGAAGTAATGAAGTTTGCAACAATGGTTACGCCCTCTAGCGTATACATGAGCAGAACTCCATTTTAAAACATATCACAATGGCCCAATGACCCCAAAGGAAATGAAATATAATCGGCACTATGGTGATGTACGGGAGACGGGAGACGTTCTACGCCGCACAAAAAGTAAGTTAAACATCAAAAAAGATTGAACACTCAACATCAATATCCTCGCATTCGAGAACGCATTTATACATTGTAAGATTGTTGAGTTTTCTGTATAATCGAGGAAACTCTTTAAATTTCTTTAAGTGGAATGGATGTAGTTTCAGAGTAGACAACTCTGTAATACTTGTTTTGTCTCCCTTCGGAAAAAGTATTCACTAAAGGAATTGAATGTGCTCCCCTAGGATGCATAGTTCTTCCTTGCATAGTAGACCCTTATTCCTTATGGGTTTGATATACAAGAATGCAAACAGGAAGTCACCCTAGCAAAAACAATTGCGGAAGCGGTACCAAGTGTATCCAGTCCCCATAAAATGGAACTCAGTGCTGCCAGTTAATTGCGTATTGCCTTAGTCAGAATTCTTTGATGCGATCAAAGAACGTGCGAGGGTCCAGTGCATTAAATGTGGTACGGTTGCACTTAATAATATTAGCATTCACCACTCTCCGGGGCAGATTCAGCAGCCTGTAAACTGATGGTATTTTCCTTATTTTTGTCCCAAAAAAAGGACTTCTGACCTTTAAAGATGTAAATTATCATCTTATGTAGCGTAAAAGCATATTTTCTAGAAAAATAAGAAATCTATTTTGACATATGCTCCGCTATTTTTATACCAAGCAAGCTGTAAGTTAACTAGTTTGGAAAACCTCGAAATACAGATCAGCATACGTATTTTCGCCTTCTGTTATTTGCCATTGCTCTCCTTCATGTAACAGTAGAGAATCTAACTGAATACAGAGAGTGTCCCGATCTGTGAGCACTTTCTACGTATTTGTCTGAAGATCATTGTGCACTTTATACAAAACAAAGCAGCAAATGGGAACTCTTTGATATTTCACCGTGTTGTCGCCGGAATTCCTTTCAGATTAGAATTGTTCGTAATGAAATATCTTGTTCAACATCTCAACTCTAAAGGTGCTAATTACAGCAGCAACAGGCAATATTTTATTTCTTTTTCTATTAGTTTTAAGAGAAAATAAGCTTAGACGATTCACATGAAATGCCAAGTCTTACGTTCTCTAGAACATAATTATAAAAGAAGGAAGTCGTCTACTATATTTTTCTGAGCATTTTAAGGGTTAAGCGCAGATAGTGTAATAGCAGAAGTGCATGTAAAATGTCATAATGTCACTACAAAAAGAAGTTTCTAGAAATTTAATAAATCAAAATCAACACAATGAAACAATAGTTGTAATGATACACACCCAGACATTCAACAGCAATGTCATCCGGTTTATGACGAAATCTATATGGATTTTCTTGAGCTAGCGAGAATTCCTCGTTCTTGTCGAAGAACGTTTGAGCGTCCATATTCTGAATTTGGTATGGCTGCATTTAAACATTTATACTCAATTCGAATATCGAAAGTCTGAATCAGGCTACGTATCCCGGATTTTGGTATGGTTTCCGGTGTTCGTCTTCATTATAATAAAATTATATTAATTATCAGTAAAATCTACAAATAGAGATGGTACCGATCACACATTACCATTCTAATTTTTCTCCGACAGAACAACTTAGTAAATCAAGCCATAGCTTAACTTAGGTAGTACTTTAGGGCATATAGTCTGATTCAGGACATAATCTACCCAAGTTAGGTCCTATAATTTAAGTTTAATAAATATATTTTTCCATATTTGATTGTTTTATATTATTTGTTATACTAACAACTCTGGTACTGAACCTAGTTATGCCCTGCCTTTGCAAACAGTGTAGATTCAGAAGAAGCCAACTGATCTGGATCCTCACTGTTTGTCATTAAGTATGTGGATTTGTATAAAAAAAACTGGAAAAAGTAATCTGATTGGCTGAAAATCAGAAGTGGGCATGGTATCTTAATTTACTCAGCATGGCAAGGGTTTAACTATTTCCAAGTAACTGATTTACGGCACTGTACATTAGCCAAAAAAGGTACAAGAAGCTATAAAGAAAAATAGGTATACTCAAAATATTACTTTTTTCTAATCTTTATTTTGTTTGTGTTGAGGTTTTACGGCCCAGTCAACCCAATGGGGTCATGTCGAGCGCGGTCAGTTTACCTAACCACACGTTTACTGGGCAGGCATAGTCCTCTAAGCGGTTAACCAGTATTGTGCACATTCTTCCGCCAGAAACTGACAACTGCCCTTCTTGAATCAGCGGAAGGGAGAGAATGACCGTAGAAAATATTTCATGATCAATCTCCACGAAAGAATGTTGCCGACCTCGGCGGGGGTTGAACCCGCGACCTCCTGGTCTCCAGTCGGACGGCGCATCCAACTGAGCCACTGAGGCCGGCTCTAATCTTTATAAATGGTGCATTTGTTATTTAGAAATGCGTTGTTGTTGTTTGGTTTTCTTTTTTTTTTTATTTTTGGTTTGGCGTAAAACTCTGAATCGCATGTACCCAAACATGACAAACTGTGTACAATACAATACAATACAATACAATACATGTACATTTATGAAAAAAGGTCGAGACGAGGCTCAGTCAGCGTCTCCGCGTTATCTGATATCAGGGACATAGTTTGTCTCGTCGAAGACGTCACTCAGACATTTCTTCATAATGCTGTGTGACTTTATGTTTTAGACGAAAATCTTCTAAATACATGTAGTGTTTGCATAACTGAAGGATACAATATCTACGTGTAGCTGAAAGAGAAAGAGAGAAAGAAAGAAAAAACAAAGAAGGCGTTTGCCATTCAAACATAGATAAGTATATATAACGATCCTTTTCAACAATATTAGCATTTCATCATTATTCATGAAGTAAGTTCCATTCTCATGTAAGCACCCGAAATTAGTTTTCCAATATAACATTACGAAAACACGCCTATTCAAATATATAGAAAATTTTACCTCCAGAAACATAAAATTTTCCGATAAAAAAATCTGATATTTTTTTCATATTTCTGCTCAAAACATAGATTGTGGGTACTCGTTAGAACAGCCTCGATGAGGCGGTTCTAACGAGTACCCACAATCTATGTTTTTAGCAGAAATAAGAAAAATAATGCATACCCCTGTAAACCCCAGTTTTACTATATAAAAGTGGGGTTTAAGGGGGTCAAAATTATATAGGTATGTTTTCGTGGTGAGTATTAGCATTTCATCATTATTCATGCAGTAAGTTCCATTGTCATGTAAGCACCCGAAATTATTTTCCAATATAAGCTTTGTTTTATTTCGTGCACAGTCCCAACATTTTTCTATTTGGTCAGTCGCTGTGCAGACGTCCATCACGAAAACATACCTATATAATTTTGACCCCCTTAAACCCCACTTTCATACAGTAAAATTGGGGTTTACAGGGGTATACATTATTTTTCTTATTTCTACGCAAAAACATAGATTATGGGTACTCATTAGAACCGCCTCGGCGAGGCGGTTCTAACGAGTACCCACGATCTATGTTTTGAGCCGAAATATGAAAAATTATCAGTTTTTTATCTGAAAATTTTCAGTTTTTGGAGTTGAATTTTTCTATATATTTGAATAGGCGTGTTTTCGTAATGATGCATCGAAGAAAACATCATCAAACACCGTGGGACTACTGACTAATCTGGGCCTAGTTGTTCAAAGCTTCGTTAGCTTAACGAGCTCGTTAAGGGCCATTTCGTTAACTATTTTAGCGGATTCAATATACAATTTTCTGAATTTTTTTGCTGAAAAAATGTGAGTGCAAAAGCTACTCACATTTTTTCAGCAAAAAATTTCAGAATATTTGTGTATCATCCGACGTAAATTTTAACGAATCGTTAACTAACGACGTCGTTAGCATTGAACAACTGGGCCCTGATATTTCGCTGTTCACATTTTTGAAGATTCAGTTTTCTTTCTTATTCCTGCTTTTTAGATCTCTGCGGGTATTGCATCTGATCCTGGAGCCTTGCCAGATGACAGGAGTTTTATTGCTTCTAAACAATTAAATCGTTAATACAAGTCCCTTTTCTTGCAGCTACTTCGTACAGAATGACTAAAATTGATAATTAAACCGCAAATTACTATGAATGTGATAAAGTTTGATAAAGTTTTACCAAATGCGAAAACGTTTCTGGCTGCTTTCGATGTACAGAGACTCGTTGTTTTCACTATACCCGTGTGAAGAATAGAAGTTTATTATAATGATATTCAGATGTTAAAGCCATGCCCAATCACCTGACAGTATTGCAGTCATTTAAAACCTACAGCATCACAATCAGTTGCAATGAACAACAGCAATAGACCAACACCCAAAGAAAAACAAAACAAACAAACAGACAAATCCTCATCATCTAATATTGGCAGAGTAAATATCGGTATCTGCATGAAGAACTTTAGCAGTCCGGTCAGAACCCTAAAAGGTTTTATTGCCCGTACACCCATTATTTGCATGTAGCAAGATTTTAGCAGAATGGATCCCAATGACAGTGAATGACATTAGTACAAAGGCAGCGTCAACTGACGTGCTGAACTTAAGTTTTCACTGTTCACGACTTGTATCAGGTAAGTTTTCTCAGGGTGAGAGTAAAACCAACTGCATGTAAAAGTATCGTAGCAGTTGTATCGAGAGAACGGGTATCTAGTTATCTGATAGAACAGCCTGCTCGTAGTTTTGTCGGTGTCATGTATGTCTGTTCTCGTTTTCTAAAGCCACGGCACCACTGTCTTGACGCAACAAAAGACAACAACGAACTCTGCGACTATTCAGTGAAAAGAAAACTTTAGGACAAGACCGAAAAGATAATAGATCATCAATAAAACGTGCGACATGACAAATGAGATATAAAATCGTCATATTCTGCATAATACAAGAGCTTCTACTGAACATTGCAACAAGTAAAATGGTCCTAGTTAGAGAAAAATATATTGCAATACGACTCGGGGCACAGCATTTCCTACAAGGTTGTATGTGCGCCCAGCCAAGACCATTACGAAAACACGCTTGTTGAAAATTTCACCACCAAACACTATAAGTTTTCAGATAAAATTCTAATAGTTTACATATAGATTGTAGGTACTTGTGAGGACCGCCTCGCCGAGACGGTTCTAACGAGCACCCACAATCTATGTTTTTGAGCAGAAATGAGAACAATTATGTATACCCCTGTAAACCCCAGTTTTACTATATAAACAGGACTAAGCCTGCCCAGTAAACGTGTGGTTAGGTAAACTGACCGCGCTCGACATGACCCAATTGGGTTGACTGGGACGTAAAACGTCAACACAAACAATTTACTATATAAAGTGGGATTAAAGTGGGTCAAAATTATAAAATTATATAGGTATGTTTTCGTGATGATCAGATCAACAAGCGTAGCCGGCTGAAAATGCTATGGATCCTAAGCTATCTACAGAGTGTCCTGTGGAAATTCTGATTAGACGGATGGGCATGCTGGTCTCAGTCTTCGCTGTGCGCACAAGCAATATCGCATCACGAAAACATACCTGTATATGTAATTTTGACCCCCTTAAACCCCATTTTTATATAGCAAAACTGGGGTTTACAAGGGTATACATTATTTTTTTTATTTCTGCTCAAAAACATAGTTTGTGGGTACTCGTTAGAACCGCCTCGCCAAGGCGGTTCTAACGAGTACCCACAATCTATGTTTTGAGGAGAAATATGAAAATATCAGAGTTTTTTTTATCTGAAAATTTTCAGTTTTTGGAGGTGAAATTTTTTATATATTTGATTGGCGTGTTTTCGTAATGGTAGGAAATGCTGTATCCCGGCATATTGATTTTTTCTGCAAACGAGCAATGATGAAAACCTAAGATCATTACGAAAACATGCATATTCAAATACAAAAACTGAAAGTTTTCAGATACAAATTCTGATAGTGTTCATATTACTGCTCAAAACATAGATTGTGGGTACTCGTTAGAGCCGTCTCGGCAAGGCGGTTCCAACGAGTACCTACAATCTATTTTCTGAGCAGAAATAAGAAAAATAAATGTGCACCCCTGTAAACCACAGTTTTACTATGTAAAAATGGGGTTTAAGGGTCAAAATTATATAAGTATGTTTTCGTGATGCAAAGTATGCAAGATGATTTTGAGCTCCGTTGTTCCTATATGATACTAGAACCTTTTGAGTCGTAACGTCAGAAAACGTACCTTCCGACATGTGCACCCAGAGACGATTGTACGACCTTTTATAAAATAATTCTATGTTGAGTTTAATCATTACAGTCGCATCGATGAGACGATTCTAATGAGTATAAACAAGATACATTTTCATGTTTCAGTAGGACAATTTCCCTTAATTGTCTCTAAATATATTTTTTTTTCTTGAGCTATCGGAAGAATTTTTCTTGGCACTCAAAACCGAATCCGAATCATCCACGGTAATAGCCATCAGCAAACAGGAAGCCACGCAAGTTCCCACCCTTGTCAACTTTGATGGAAAATCTACTACGTGTATACATTCTTATAAAGGAAAAAAAGAAAACAATTCTCAAGGATACTATTGCATTGTAAAGTTCTTTGTTTCATATTGTCTTCACTATATTTTTTATTTACGTCTTCTAGAGCAATATAAAGAAGTAACGTAATCGAGGAAACAGCCTAGGCACGTGCCCACAAAATGAGCCGCAATTGCAGGAAACGTACCTTCGAGTAAGTGCGACCAACGAAGACTCAAATCAGCTATCACAGTCTGATCAGAGTCTTCTTTGTCCTCCACATGAAGAAACTTTGCATCTTCGGCTATAAAAAATGACCATGTGAAGATTCTGATCAGGCTGCGCAAATGCGCAGGCTGATCTGAATCTTCGCTGGGCGCACATGTTTGAAGGTACGTTTCCTGACGTTTCGGCTCCTTTCATTCAGATATGTTCATACTTGGATTTGTAATACGAGTACTCCCTTTGTTTTCGAAATTCAATACGTTATTGTGATAAAATAAAATATTAAAAGACAATCAGTAACACGTGTCCGGGAGGCAGCACGTTTATGAACACACGGCTGGAAAAAACAACAAACAATTACATGTAACTTGCACGGCGTCAACTACAAAATGCATTTAAGAGCAATATAAACCAAGAGAAACAACTCAGACACTGATTTACTTCCCTACCTTTGAAATCAAATAACACTTAAAAGATAGAATTTGCACCAATTAGTCTCGTTATAAAGTCCTCGATTTGCCAAATGTTTCAGAGTTTAAGGGAGATAACTTTTTTGTTGTACCCCTATGATAAATGGCGACAATAGCTTCTGATCAGTAATATTCGTAAACTTAAAGGGGAATGGCTACTTGTTTAAGATGGACAACTCTATCAACATTGTCTCTGAAACGAAGTCTACCATAAAAGGATAGAATTCGCTCCCCGTGGGATGAAATTGTGGTTTCCCTCATGGTGCTTTACATTCGTGTAAAGTTTACACGTATATCACAGAAATTGCGATTTTCAATGTTCAAAGACCCTAACTCAAAAGGTAATTTAAAAAAAGGTAAGAGGGAAGTCCAGGGAGTGCCACACTCACAAACCGCAGCCCTTTCCAGACACCAAGAGGAAGAGGAAACCGATAAAACCAAACAAGCACAAATCGAATAAACGTATGAAAATCACTAAGATTAGCTCTCTCTTCCCCAAGCGAGGTAATCGCAATGCTAAAAGGACTAAAAAAACACAAGAACAAAATAACACAAGGTTAAGACATAAAACAAATCGCCAAAGTAAGACTAACACCGGGACCACCGCCTTAGAACGGTCTGCAGAGTAACACCGGAGGGGGGGGGGGGGTGGGGGTGAGGTTAAAGCATTTTTACTACTAGCCAAATTCACCCTTGGTCCCGATGCTACCCTTAACACAGAAACACATTAAAATTTTGTTCGCATAAAGGCTCCCAACTCAGTCAATGCATCAAAGCGAAAACACAAAAATCAAATTAATCACTATAATAAACAAAGACGGGTACTCATGGCTAATTCTACTGTATGCCAGAGAAAATGAAAACCCATAGATGAACCACGGCGGGCCAGGCCAAAGACATATCGTCAAGCCCCAACCCACTGGTTAAAATTTTACGAAGAGGCCGTCATTGAGTCTGACGCCTGAACCGCTGTCGTGCAATTAAAGAGTGAAGCATAGCCATCCACAATGATTGGATAGACAACTAAGCATGCGGTCTGCCGCATAATATCCAGGCTATAGCCAATTCTTTTATAACGGTTAATAAGTTTTCTGAATTGCTCCGAAAAGTTAGATTTTCCTACAATTTTTCTAAATCTGTACACTAAGTCACCGTAAAATTCAGGTTCCAATATAAGCCAGACTTATGGTTCTTGTGTTGCACATGTCTTCTTATGTTGCTTTACGTTTTTGCAAGGCTTCAAGAAAATCTTTGAAACCACTTTCGGGTTATAGACAGGGCACAAGTACATGGCTGGGATCACTTTTTACTATGGCCAAAGGACAGTTACGTAAAATGCAGGTAATTTAGAGTAATGGGTCTTGTGTTCTGCACATCATATTATGGTGATATACATTTGCATAAAGTTTCAAGAAAATATTTAAAACAGTTTTCAAGTTACAGAGCAGACAAACATATTACAGAAATAGCTATTTACAATGTTCAGAGGGTCATAACCCCAAAAGTAGGTTATGCAGTTAGCGTTCTTATGTTCTACACCTTGTCTTATAATGTTTTACATTTGTGTGAAGTTTTATCAAAATATCTGAAACGGTTTCTTACAAAGCTAACACGAGCCCATGGTAGACATGTCCGTTTTCAATATTTACTATGTTCAAAGGCGGGTAATTCCATAAGAAGGTTAACCAGAGCTACGGTTGTTGTGATCTGCACATTCTCTGATTGCTCTTAAATTTGTGAGAAATTTCATGAAAATATCTCAAACGGTTTTTAACTTACAGAGCAAACACAAGTACATGGTAGAAATCTACAAAGGAAAATAACTCCAAAAGTAGGTAAGCCAAAGTTACGGTTTATGAGTTCTGCATGTCGTACCATTGAGCTTTAAATTTGTATAAAATTTCATCAACATATCTAAAACGGTTTCCAACTTAAAGAGCGGACAGTAGTGCATGGTAGAAATGACGAGTTTCACTATTTACGATGTTCAAAGGGCAGTAACTCCAAAGGTAGGTTAACCAGGGTTATGGGTCTTATGTTATGCATATCGTCTTATGGTGTTTTACATTTGTGTGAGATTTTATAAAAATATGTCAAACGGTTTTCAACTTACAGAGCGGACATGGATACCTGATGGAAATGGCTATGTTCAATGTTCGAAGGGCAATAACCCCAACAGTAAGCGTACAGTTCATGTGTTCTGCATGTTGTCTCATGGTGCTTTACATTTGTATGCAGTTTCGTGAAAGTTTAACGGTATCAGAATTATGGAACGGGCACGAATACATGGTAGAAATGGCTATGTTCAATGTTGAAAGGGTAATAACTCCATAGGTATGCAAACTAGAGTTACGGTTCATGTGTTCTGCACATAGTCTTATAGTGTTTAACAATGATGTGAAGTTTCGTGACAATATCTCAAACGGTATCAGACTTATGGAGCGAACACGAGATTATGAAGCGCTGATGGACGTACGTACAGATATACACATAGACGGACGGACGTACGGACGAAAGGACGGACACTAAAAATTTCGGACGGTATAACATAATACCTCGCCACTTATTTGTGGCGGGGGATCTACCAATAATTTATCTTAAAATGCATATAAAAGGTGCACTCCAGCGTACTTATCCCAACGATCTAGTTTTACCATTACAGTTAAACCTGTCTTAGCGGCCACCTGTGTTTAGCAAGCAACCTGTTTAAGCAGGCAGGATTTCAGTTCCCAAAAAAGGACAAAAGTGTTGAAATTCACTAGTATTAAGCAATTACCTGCTTTATGCATGAACATTCAGATTATCCCTTAGATGCTTGCTTAATACAGGTTGGACTGTATATTATATCGACCAAGACGTTCGTTCTGAGCGTTTATCATTATGCTGGTAGGAAATGTCATTCGTATTCTTAAATTATATTATTCTGATAACGATCGTAGAAACTAAGTATTAAATTGCTATTCTGTTATTGTTTGCATGTCCTTCAGCGAAGTGTTCTAACGGTACGAAATGAGCTGCCGCGAAATGTCCCGCCCACCGAGAGGGATATGTCAAACTGGTCAAACTACGCAAAACCTTTCGCTCATCTTTTACTAGGGCACTAGATAAGTGGAAAGAAAATAAGACACGCAGAATATTGAATTGTTAGGTGTGTTTAAGTCTTACCCATTGTGGGTTTTGACCCTCCCCACCCACACTTTGATAGTCCTTGGGGAGCTCCTACTTCTTTTGCAAATTCCAAAAATTATCTTTGCTAGTTATCCAACACTGTAGCGTGTTGTACTGGAGTATTCATATTCGTCCGCTGATATTATACTCAATATAATTAAAATCTTTTTTTCTCCAAAAGTTTGAAGTTTTCTTTGGTTGTGTTTATTTATTCGCTAGTTATAAGCATAAGCGTGTATAAAGCTAATATGTTTGAATGCAGAAGTATGCGTTATCAGCGCTAGCAGAGAATTATTTTGGGGGCGGTTTTAGGTAGTTATCAGGTTGGTAAGGCCGGGAAAATGGATTGTTGAAATGCGGTATGTAAATCTGGTGGCGGTTTGACAATCGCCCCTAACATTACTGTGAAACGTATTTGAGATATCCAACTGCCTAGTGCAAATGAAACATCATACAGTCGAACCTCAATAGCTCGAACACCGATGGCTCGTTCACCATAGCTAATTCGAACTCGGTTTTGAGTCCCTACGAAATTCTTCCGATAGATCAAGAAAACAAATATTTAAGGAAGCTTTCTCATTTCATTATGAAATTGTATGTTGTGTGAACTCATTAGAATCGCCTCCTCGAGGCGATTCTAATGAGTACACTCAACATACAATTATTGTGTAGAAGATCGATAGAGTTCCCAGAATGAGTGAAACTTGCTTCCAGACCTGGCGCCATGATTAATCTTCATTGGCTCGAACTACCCATGGCTCGAACAATTTTCCATGGTCCCAAAGGTGTTCGAACCATTGAAGTTCGACTGTAGTAAATCACATATAAAGATCAGACAGATAACGCAAAACATACACAGGATGACAAAAAATGTTTCGATGTGTAAAAAAAAGTCTACAGTCCTAGTGTGCTTTTCATTATTATTTTTTTTTTAAATAGCAAAGTATGAAGCAAAAAGCGTAGTAACTGCAAACCATTTGCATTTTCCAACTATCTAACACAAAGAAAACAGCAAGAAATAACTTTAACAAATTCACATAAATAATGCAAAATATACAGATTGACATAGAATTCACCACTGTGTGTGAATCTACAATATATTACCTTGCGATCCTGCCGGCCTCGGTGGCCTCAGTTGGATGCGCCGTCCGACTGGAGACCAGGAGGTCGCGGGTTCAACCCCCGCCGAGGTCGGCAACATTCTTTCGTGGAGATTGATCATGAAATATTTTCTACGGTCATTCTCTCCCTTCCGCTGATTCAAGAAGGGCAGTTGTCAGTTTCTGGCGAAAGAATGTGCACAATACTGGTTAACCGCTTGGAGGACTAAGCCTGCCCAGTAAATGTGTGGTTAGGTAAACTGACCGCGCTCGACATGACCCCACTGGGTTGACTGGGCCGTAAAACCTCAACACAAGCAAACAAACAAACAAACCTTGCGATCCTGGTTTACATAACAATAAACTTATAAAATATTCTAAGCTGCGAAGTATCAAATCATAAAGCAAGACAGTCGGAATACAAATACGTTTCACAGTTACTGCGAACGTTAATTGTATTCTGACTCTCTTGCATAAAGAATATATCCCATTCTAATGCACTCGCGTATGTAACGCGACGTCTGATTGGATAACGTCAAATTTGCGACGGTATATTCTGCGATATACTGTCGCAAATCCGACGTCATCACGTAACGTCGCTTCTCATTGGCTGGCATTTGGTTTTACGCAGCTCACAGCACTTGTCGTTTTGTGCAAATAGAAAAAATGAATAAATGCATTAGAATGGGGATAATTGCATCAAATTTGTCATTTGGGGAGGTAAATCGGCGGTTTTACGGTCGCAAATTACGTTTTACGGCTCCGCTGACGCGTCGCCGTAAAACGAAATTTCCGACCGTAAAACCGCCGATTTACCTCCCCAAATGCCAAATTTGAATGCAGTTATCCCCTAAGTAATAACTTTTCAAGATTGAGATAAATAACGCAAAGTATATAGTTTGATATAAAGTGCCTCCATTTTGTGTGACTCTACAAAATAATACTTTGTGGGCTGGTCCTGTTGTGCTTTGCAATAAACTTATAAAGTATTTTAAACTGCGAAATATGAAACAGCTTAAAGCATAAAAGTGCAAGATAATCGCAACACAAACTAGTTTTGCAGTGAAAAAAAGATGCAGCATGAACAAGTTTGCATTTCAAGATAGTCGGAATACAAATACGTTTCGCTGTTACGCGAAGCTTAGTTCTATTTCGACTTTTTCGTACAATGAAAAAACCTCAGTAAATAACTTTTTGAAGATTCAGATAAATAAAGCAAACGAAAAGAAAAAAGGAAAAATAGATTGTCATAAACTGCTGAGATACGGACTCAAGTAATTAAACAGTAAAAAGATAAGGTTTTATAACCACGTAACGCAACAGAACAATGCCGAAGGATAGTAACTCGAATTACCCTTGTCCTGAATACCAAACGTTCACAATTGTACAGTCGACTCTCGTTATCTCGAATTCCAAGGGACTCTCTGAAATACTTCGAGATATCCATAGTTCGACATATCAGGTTTGCAGAATTGAGGAAAAAATAATTTGATTAACCACATTTAACAAACTGATAGGTAATTGGACTTTTGAAGTTAGAGATATATTGAAAATATTGTGGAAAAGAGGAGAAATTGCTCCTTAGGAGCAATTTCTCCTCTTTTCTACAATATTTTCCATTTGTTGTTAGGTTTTCGTGTATAGGCAGGGACCAGACTTTCACTTCGAGATAAGCGGTTATTCGAGATAAGCGAGGTCGAGATAACGAGAGTCAACTGTATTTGAGATTGCATACTAGCACTGATTTTGCACATTACCAATATACACTAAATGTCATTACAACATTTGATAAAAGATTTTAAAATATTCTCTGGTCCTGCTGAGCCTGGCTATGCACTGCTCTTTGCAAACAATTTAGTTCCAAGTCAGTTGGCTTCTGAAAGAAACCCACTGATCGGTATCTGCACTGTTTGTCAAAAGGCATGAGAATTTGTATCAACAATCTGGATCAAACAATATGACCGACTGAAAAAGTTTTGGCGTGGCATTCTAATTTACCTAACATATCAAGCTTTTATTATACATTTATTTGGCAGCTTGTGTAGTCTTATGCCTTAAATGTGAAGTTATTCTACTCATTTTTTCAGTTCTTGACTTAAAGGATTTTGAGACACAAGTAGTAGGCCGATTTAGGATGCATAAACTCATGTAGACGCATTGGAGATTCACTACTGACGATTATAAATGTTACTTAAGCTAGATTTATTAATCGAAATACATGCAGTGTCGTTGTTCCTGTACTCTCCAGCAACTTTTCAACTTTGAGAATCTTTGAAAATGAGGTTTAGAGATATTAAACTCCGAGAGAATCGAAATACAAAAAAGCTTTCTGGTAACTGTGGAACTATTTGTATATCGAATACTTCGCACTGTTACGCTTTAAGTTGTTTCATATTTTATAAGATTATTGTAAAGTACACCAGGACCACACAGTAATATTCTAGATTCACTAAAACACCGAAGCATTTTAGGTCACTCTGTATATTTTGCGATATTCATCTGAACTCTAAACGTAATTTACTATGATATTTTCTTTATACTTTTTCCTACATTGCTATGCCAATTTGTATATCTGTGAAAAACAATCAAATGCGTTTGACAGGTCTAGCTTTATGGCAGCAACATACTTGTTCCTGTCTACGAAATTTAATCAAGGTTGCTCTAGCAACTAGACACTAGCCACACCTCAATCATAGCCAGAAATACTGACATACAACTGAGCCAAACAAGCAACAATGACAGGCATGCGTCTTTAATAGACAGTATGTATGCATAACCTCTCAGCCCTGTAGACCAAGATTTTTGCAAACAGTATAGAGCCAGATGAGTCCGCTCATAATGAGTCGTCCCATTATAATCTACACTGTTTGCCATTCTACATCACGAAAACATGCCTATACAATTTTGACCCCCTTAAACCCCACTTTTTTATAGTAAAACTGGGGTTTACAGGGGTATACAATATTTTTCTTATTATTTATGCTAAAAACATAGATTGTGCGTACTCGTTAGAACCGCCTCGACGAGAGGCGGTTCTAACGGGTACCAACAATCTATGTTTTTAGCAGAAATATGTAAAATATAGGATTTTTTTTATCGGAAAATTTTCATTTTTTTTGGTGGTAAAATTCTCAATATATTTGAATACGCGTGTTTTCGTAATGATTTTTGATTTTCAACTTTCTTACAGAGACTGAAGTATCTATTTCAGAAACTCAGGCCCCGAGGTTATAAAACTTTTTTCATGCTCAACTCAGCTGAGCATGAAATTTGCCCGGCTAATTAAGTTCAAATTACTAACAATTGCAAATTCTTTCTTGCTAGACATAGCAGAGCATGAAAAATTCTCTGCTAGTAAATATGAACATGATAACTATTGTTGGCATTTTCATATTAATTAGAAGAGAACATGGCATGCTCAGCTGAGTTGAGCATGAAAAAAGTCTTATAACCTCGGGGTAAGTTGTTATTCTAAGGTACGTTCGAGCAACTTGGGAATAAAATCTACAGCAATGATAATCAATAGTTTTGTGCAATAAATCTAATTTCTTTTTCTTTTATCTTATTTGAATTAGGGAATAATTTCTTAAAAGAGAACTCCTTCTTAAGCAAAGAAACACATAAAATATAGTCCTGGGAATACGGAAATTCCTTATCGAATACTCTTAGTTATATTGGGGACGTTGGAAGCCCAATAATGACATTTTCCGCTAGGTTTTGTTGTTAAAATAAACTAGTGTCGCCTTTCTATGCCTGCATAGTAACGCACAAGGGCGGCTTAGACGCACCGAGGGTGACTTCCTGTTTGACTATGCTTCGGGTTCGATTTGCCTAACTGTACCTCTACACAGAAACTCTAACAATATTAGAATTTACAACTTTTATGTTTATATAAATATATACAACATACAATTACACTTACAAATCTAAGTAACAATACATGAACAATCACAAAGCTAGGCTCTCCGCGTTGGCTACAGTCGGACACAAGACGGCTGGCAACAGTACCGGCTTATAATTTGGTTGGTTAATCAAAATATTTGATCACTAGTACAACTCCAACCAAGTGTGGTGAGCACTGTGCCAATGCAAAGAGAAGAATGGCTACCGTATCTTAAGACATAGGCACACTAATCGAGTCTTGGTTAGTTAATGTAACTAACTGTTTGGGCCCAGCTTAATATTTTGGTTAATGACTAGTAAACCGCCATCTGTATTATTCCTCAGTTATTTACTGAGCGTTGCTCCAAAGTCATCTTTTTGACATTTATTAAATTATATTATACATTACTAATACGAGCCCATCACGAAAACCTGCCTATATAATTTTGACCCCTTTAAACCCCACTTTTATATAGTAAAACTGGGGTTTACAGGGGTATATATTATTTTTCTTATTTCTGCTCAAAACATAGATTGTGGGTACTCGTTAGAACTGCCTCGATGAGGCGGTTCTAACGAGTACCCACAATCTATGTTTTGATCAGAAATATGAAAAAATATCAGAATTTTTATCTGAAAATTTTCAGTTTTTGCTGGTAAAATTTTCAGTGTATTTGAATAGGCATGTTTTCGTAATGCAATAATGAACTTCGATTATAGTTATTCGAGACTTCGCCTATGGCCTTGAAATATTTTGTAGTCCAAAGACGCTTGCTGCTATCTTTCGTAGTGGAGGCTACAGTATTTGAAGGCTTCAGCCTCTGAAGGGCTGCAAAGAAAGAAAACAAAACATAACTACACAGGGCTACACCTCAATATGATGAAGATTGCTGTTATGATTCCATACAATTTACAATGACCCTACGTCACCGGATGGTGTGACGTCATCGGCGTTCCGGTTGAATCCCCGACGTCGTGATCGGTCTATCACCGGCGTCGACATGATTCGTCCGCGACCTATGTCCTGTAGTCAACGTCGGCGCAGTCGACAGCTATCTTCCGTCAGCTATCTTCGGTAGCGTCGCCTGTCGACGTCATACACAAAATCCATATCTAAATACAAATTAACAAATTTTCAATGCTCTGATAAAATAACTGTAAACTTAAATAACAGGGCCATGACATTTGAAATGTACTCAGATTGCAACCAGGGCTAAGATTTCAGCCACCTTACCTGCGATCAGGACATTTCCTCTTACAACACAGGGTTATGACATTCCAATGTCTTCGGCTAACTCACAGGGCCATGACGTTCCGATTGTCAACCCTATCAATCCTTATACCAAATACATTAGAGCCATGACATGTCAAATGACGACAAACAGCGCCACGACCTTCCAATTGTCGATACCCTCCGCAATCAGGACATTACAACCTCGAATATCGGGGAATGACATTTGAAATGTCAACCCATAAATGTCACTCCATAATAAATGCCAACCCCCTAATACACTTGAAGTAAACTGAATACTGATTTAGGCTTAAATGTGCCCGGCCCCGTACATCATCATAGCGCAGGTTGTAATTTATTTCCCTTTGAGTCATTGAGCCCATCCTGGTTATTTTGAAAATCGAATACTGCTTTAGCCGGCGCTAGGAGACGTATGCAGCCTCGCAAAATATAGTGTTGCATATGATGAGACTCAGTCAAACCAAGTCTCCGATTTTTGTGATTTTTGCGCGTTCTTTGTTTCCAAAGGCAATCCTTTTTGACATTTATTTTACAATTCTTATCCAAATTCTGCTAAAACCCGGGCACTCGGACTTCAGCAGACGACAAAATATTTACAGACTCAATAATCTCACCTAAAAGAAATATGTCCGTTTCTGTGTAACCTCAAGTGCTTGCAAATTATGTTGTGTTGAGGTTTTACGGCCTAATCAATTCAGTGGGTCATGTTGAACGCTGTCCGTTTTCCTAAATACACGTCCACTAGACAGGCTTAGTCCTCTAAGCGGCTCTTTATCAGTATAGTGTGCTTTTTTTTCGCCGAAAATGACTGTCATGCGTATATGCCTTCATATCGCGAATCTAATGAGTGTCGCGACTGTTCCGATGTGCGCATCGGCAAATCCGGTCCTGCACTGTTCTCATATCCCTACACTTTGCGCCTGTTACAAAGAGACCCTGATCACAGTGAACATAATGCACAGTCCGTTCAACGTCTTTCATGGCCATTCCTTTCACGCAAATAGGAGATACCTACCATGCAGACCGAATTTGCGCTTATTAGAAAGAGGCCCTGAACATACTACAAAGTCTGCTCAGCATCCTTCCTATCCACCTCATGTACGCAAACTGGACTGAAAAATTTAGCGCAGCCGGTCTTGTATACATGAAAATCTTTTGTAACAAAATGCATAACTGGATGACCCTGCGTCCACTATATAGACGCAACAATCAACAACCTGTAGGGTTTAATTCAGACTCGACACATGTCTGCCCTTTCAGACCTTGCACAGAAAACCCGCAAATTGATGACAATTACGAAAATATAAAATACTCACCGAAATGATATCTCTAAAGTCTGCGATCCTCTGACGCGAAGCAGTGTCCTGTTAGTTCGCCCTTATCGGAATCATTCGCAGTGCGACATTTATATACGGCCAGGTAGCCACGTATACGTAGGGCAAGGCAAAAATGGCCTTACGTAAGTTAAAAGGTACCCTCCGTCGGGGAAGAAAATGAATTGAAGTAACACATAGCCAAGGTAATATCAAACTTGAATTGCTGGAACATCTCTGGGACCATTGACATTTGTTCTAGACATGGATAGTTCTAGCAACTGAAAGTTAATCATAGCACCAGTTCAAGATACAAAGGGGGTCAATTTAACAATGTCTTTTCGATCTTCTATAAAATAATGATATGTTGAGCGTACTCATTAGATTCGCCTCGACGATGCGATCCAAATGAGTACATACAACACAGTTTCATAACAAAAAAAGAAAGGTTCCCTAAAATATACTTCAATATTTTTTTCTTGAGCTGTCGGAAGAATTTCCTAGGGACTAAAAAACGATTTTGCAACAGCCACGGTCAAAGAACTATCAGTGTTCGAGATACTGAATGCTTACTGTATCAACAATTCCTAGCCTCATTCAGAGATCTTAATATCATGCGGCTGCTTAAGAGGATTGGGTTCACTCGCATCTCTGTTAAAATTGGTTTTACTCCCTGGAAAGAGGTTCACTTTGAAAGGAAAGAATTCTTTCCTTTCTGTGCATACCCCTTTTCAGAAAGGATTTTCTGTGTACGTAGAGACCTGTTTGCCATGTACAAAATGGGGGAAAATATATGTAATGTTTCCAGTCCATCTTAACTGAATTAGTAATTAAGAGGATTAGGTAATATGTCTTTATCGCTGAATATAAGAAAGCTTTTTAATGTTCCCTGGTCCCCGGAGAAAGGCAGTGAATACTCTTTCTAATATCCTCTGCTTCTAGGGATCATACGTTTCAGAAAACGTCTTTCAGTATTTTTATTAAAGATTTTTTTTTCTGGTCTTTTGAGGTCATTGATAGCATTCCGGGATTGTGAACATTTATAGCTTAATTGGCTGAAAGTAGCTAATCTGGCCCTGTAAACTTGATCAGAAGAAGAGAGAGCTAATCTTAGTGCTTTTCGTACGTTTGTTCGATTTATGCCTGCTTGGATTTGTCGATTTCCTCTTCCTCTTGGGGTCTGGAAAGGGCTGCGGTTTGTGATTGTGGCACTCCCTGGACTTTTCCCTTACCTTTTTTGACATGTCAGCTGTTTTTAGTTATTTAAAATTGTGAGTGTGTTCATTGCTCCCAGGGGAATCTATTTACAACACCAAATAATAAAACGCTTTTGCATGCTTCCGAAAATCGGCAATAATTTTCAATGTTCTGATAGCATTATATTTTCATACTTCCAGTACCATTGTTGGCATTATATTTTCATACTTCCAGTACCATTGTTAGCATTATATTTTCATACTTCCAGTATCATTGTTGGCATTATATTTTCATACTTCCAGTACCATTGTTGGCATTATATTTTCATACTTCCAGTACCATTGCTGAACGACTCTGTCTGCCTACCGCACCTTTCCGCCTATTATTTTATTGTCCACCTTTTTCAATTTCTTAACATGGTTTCCCTGTCGATGCCAGTTTCTGTATAATATTTGATATGTTTTCTGCTCAAGGTTTTTTTTGTGATTTATAGCGAGATATCCTTGCTATGTTTTATGATTTTAGCCGCAGCACAATTCTATCATATTGCATTGCGCAAGACTCAGATCAGCCTGTGCACCCACGCAGTCTGATCAGTGTTTTCGCAGAGCACTCTGTGGGTAGCCAAGGATCCAAATCGTCTTCAAGCGGACAACGAAGACTTTGATCAACCTATGTGCATATGCACACTGATCTGAGTCTTTGTTTGATGCAAATGCTATCTAGGAAATGCTCCGGCTGATTTTGTTTATATTAGACTATCTTCGACGGAAACATACTCAGTCACTACCTCTAAAAGTAACAGCTTACGCAATGCTACAGACTTTATGAATGTACCAACGAAGTTATGAACATAAAAATTTTTTTTTTTTTTTTTTTTTTTTTTTTTTTTTTTTTTTTAAAAAAAAAAAAAAAAAAAAAAAAAAAAAAAAAATGAACATAAAAATTTGCTCGTTCAAGTTTATAGGAAACATTCCCACCAAGGCGTTTCAGACTTCATCATTGATTTAGGCACATGTTATTTTAATCTGCCGACCACATTCTATGACAATTACTCACAGAAATTGGGAATGGATAAATTTTCAGTGGGGTGGACCTTTCTCTCCAAATAGTTTTGCGTCTCTTCTGAAAAAAAAATATAAAAAAAAATCTACTTTAAAAGGAAAGAATTTGCTCCCATTGGGAGCAACTTCTTTCTTTTTAGAGAATACCTCTTTTCCGAAGGGCTATACGTGCAATAAATCAAACGGGAAGCTACAAAAGCTGTCCCTCTTGCACAAAATGGTGCAAAATCTACCCAGTGTAGCTAGTGCCTTAATCAATATTTTACAGACTTAAACCCATTTATGCCGAGCGGACTCTTCTACCATACTTCTTTGGACCGATCCGTTTCAAAATAGAAGGGATGTCTGATAAGTTCTACTATTACCATCAGGAAGAGCAAACAAACCCAGCCACACGCCACAAACCAATGTAAAGCAAAGCAACCAGCTTGATCTTCCCAAACAATGTAGTGATAGTGTATCTTGCTTGTTTTTTTTTTTTTTTTTTGGTTACTGTTGTCTCTCTTTGTTGTTGTTGTTGTTTGCTCTTTTTTGTCTGTTGTAGTTGTTGTTGTTGTTGTTGTTATAACGAGCTTAAGCGACCTGCGAAGGTCGCCAGGGCGAAGCTTAAGCTCGTACTGTAGGTATCCATACTATGCGGAAGAGTTCACATGCGGCGGTTGTCTGGTTTCCCATATCTACAGCGGAGTGTATCGGCTTAATGTTGAACCCGAAAACCAACGCTAATAAGGCCGGAGCCATTGGCCTGGTTTCCGAAAAATATGACGATCAGATGCGCGCCGCTGCAAACATGGAAAGCCAGTCAGCCGCCGCAAGCGATCTCATTGGCTGTAAAGAATCGTATAGCCAATGAAATAGAAGGATACATTTTTACATCACTGACACGGATGACTGCAAGACTGATCTGCGTTTTAGCCACCATTTTAAATCTGAGATTTCTCTCGCATTAAACAACATTTTCGTGTATTTAATGTAAATAGTGAAGTATTGCTGTAAAAAATGGATTACATTCCTACAGCACATAACAGAAATTATGCATAGGGAAGAATTTATCGCTGACAACATGATAAAGGTAGGATATGCGGTGATTTCAGCTGACTGGTGATCAGCTGATCGTTCGTACTTTAGCGACTTGCATCTGTACATACATGCTGCGCAATGATTTGCTTGTCAAATTGTGTCGTAGCTCGTGTTATTGATAAAGATCATAAACATCCATAAAGTTAATACCTAGAAACCGAGATACATTGTATGGCATAACTGATAGCAGTAACGACGCCGTGGAGAGTACTTCGCCCCACCCCAAGCCCAAAAGCCAAGGCAGACCGATCGACACGGACGCACCGGTTGCATGTCATTTTGTAAACGCCTATCAAATTAATGGTGTTTTTAGGACATGCTTCCATTGTACTCTGAAGGCATCAAATTTGGATATCACGGATGGCAGATTTTAGGTGATTCAGACTGGGTAAAATAGCTATATTTAGTATCAAATCAATCTCTTTTCATTTGCC
The DNA here is from genome assembly GCA_964016985.1 of Anodontia alba. NCBI lineage: Eukaryota > Metazoa > Mollusca > Bivalvia > Lucinida > Lucinidae > Anodontia > Anodontia alba. The sequence continues at coordinate 84,929,494 of OZ024829.1, forward strand.
TCACTTTTTAAATATGTAAAAAAAAAAAAAAAAAATACAGTAGAGCGATGTTTCCTAGGAAACTGCTTAAATTGATGTAAGCATAATATCCGATGTTGTTCACTTTGTCTCGGACCTATTTAAACAGGTTTTGTCTGGTCCGCGACTTTGCATACCTGGTGAAAAAACAAAAAAGAAAAAGAAAAAAAAATGCATAAAATGCTTAAGTTCGTTTAGTAGGTAACACTTATGTATATTTCATATTAATATTCAACGTCATATTAAATACGTAGGCCATTGTTCTGATGTCAAGATAGCGAAGGCTTAGATCAGAACGTGTGAAAGTCTTATCTCCGCTTCTGCCATGCTAAATTTACCTTATGACAAATAGAGTCTAACAGGAATGACCCTTGAGAGCAATGAACACACTAATACGTTCAGCCAAATGCTTTATAAGCCGTAAGGTCAGAAAACGTACCTTCGGACGAGAGCGCCCAGTGAAGATTCAGATCAGACTGCGCATTCACGCTTCAAACAAATGCATTCTTCCATACAAAGGCTGATACATGTAGAATTAGGTCACTAATGATCTTATAAGACTTCGTCTAAAATGACATATACTGATATGATTGCAATCTCGTTTCAGCTTAAGGAACTTCATCCACTTGCTAGCATTTTCGGTCATTATTTACAAGAGAAACAAGTTTTATGACTTCCCGCTTGCTCTTCGCAAGACATTTCAAGACATACAAGTTTTTCACAGGTTAATGTAGAACTACATGCGTCATACATTTTTATTATGACAACATGCCTATTCAAATATACTAAATTTTTTTCCACCCAAAAATAAAACTTTTCAGATAAAAATTCTGATAATTTTTTAATATTTCTGCTCAAAACATAGATTGTGGGTACTCGTTAGAACCGCCTCGGCGAGGCGGTTCTAACGAATACCCACAATATATGTTTTTGAGCAGAAATAAGAAAAATAATGTATACCCCTGTCAACCCCAGCTTTACTATATAAAAGTGGGGTTTAAGGGGGTCAAAATTATATAGGTATGTTCTCGTGATGTGACGATTTGACATCATATTATGTAATTTGTAAGCAAAACTCAAGGAAGTGGCAAAGAATTTTAGAAACGTTTATCACAGAACACCTTTTTCACTATGCAGTCAAACTTAAATGGCTGGAATAGCTTTGGGACCATTGTTCTAGACTGAGGGTTAACCATAACGCCGAGTCAAGAGCCGAACAGAAATAATTTTTGGATGCTATTTCGATCCTGTAAAATAATGATATGCTGAGTGTACTCGATAAGGTGATTCTAATTACACACAGCATACAATTTCATGATAAGAAAATTTCCCGAATATTTGTTTTCCTGAGATTTCATAAGACACAAAAACGAGCCATCGGTGTTCGAGCTATTGAAGTTTTATTATAAATTATGGGAAGGAAGGGATACAGAATGCATTATGTTGACGGTATTTATGTATACTCATATCCGTGCGTTCTATGTGGCGTGGCAACTGAAGATCAAACAGCCTGCAGTCTAATTGGTACCACTTCGAATTCATTGGTGCTTCTTAGTATGTAACATTCCTTAACAAAAGTAAATAAATAGATAGACAGATAAATAGATAAATTGTATACTGCTGGACCCAGTTGTTCAAAGCTAACGATGTCGTTAGTTAACGATTCGTTAAAATTTACATCGAGTGATACGCAAATATGCTGTAATTTTTGCTGAAAAAATGTGAGTAGCTTTTGCAGTGCTGTAAAAGCTTCTCACATTTTTTTCAGCAAAAAATATCAGAATATTGTATATTAAATCCGCTAAAACAGTTAATGAAATGACCCTTAACAAGCTCGTTAAGCTAACGACGCTTTGAACAACTGGGCCTTGGTTTATTGTCCTCTGTATATGTATTACCAGTCAATCTGTTAATTTGTCAATTTCTTGTCTCTTATTGCATACATCTAAAAAACAACAGAATAGATGCAATCCTTCTCAATCCCATTACCAACACAATGTCAAGATGTCTAGCAATTAGAGTTCCAGATGAGACCCTCTTTTTAACTAAAAACTATTGACATTTTTCATAACTTTCCATGAAATGTATGTTTTAGGTACTCATTAGAACCGCCTTACTGAGGCGCTTCTAATAAGTACCCACAACATGTGTTTTATGGAGAAGTAAGAAAACTAAATATCCGGTTACTCCCTCTTATCTGGAAAAATGTGGCATTACTGCTTACATACCCCTTATCTTCTTAGCTTAGCAGACATTCAGCTGTGTCTGAGAAAATCATCTGCCTAGCTTTAGATAAACGGAAATAAGATAAATACGCTTGACTTATTTAAGAATTGGAATCACAACTGTGAGGTTTCATCGAGTAATGAAAACAAACAGAAAAAAAAAATAGTTTAATAGTTTAATGTCCGTGAAGCCCATTTGGATTCTCGTGTATATTAAATTAAGCTAATACTTTTCATTACTCGAATAAGTAATCTAAGTGTGCTTTAAATTCTTATATTTTACATTTTAGTTCAATAATCTTTTATCGACCAAACCTTTGCGGATATGTTTTCTAATATTTTTGGATTTAGTATAGCTTGTCGGAAGTCTTGGAACAGCCAAAGGAATACATGGCGCGCTTAGCGTAATAACGATAAGCGACCAACGTCAGACAAACGTCAGTTAACAAAGTTACTGGTTGATGTTGTCGTCGCTCCGCCCTAAGACGCCCTTTATATCATATGGCGCCTTAGTGTTTTCATCGAAATGATGTGCAACAAGAATGACTGCTTCATCTGAGGCAATCGCCCTGAAAATGTGAATACGCATTTCTTCATGCAAACAGAAGTGAGAAATATAATCTTCCCTTCAAGGTGACCCTTCAAGATATAGAGGCTACGTGAGTGTGCATATGTCACACATACGAATATGTATCAAATGTGTTACATATGCATACAGTTGTACACGTACGTAACAATGACATATGTGTATGAGTGTTACATGTCGATTTTTACCCATGTGCAAACAATACGAAATCATCAACAACGTATATATCTGCAAAGAACAGTCGATACCGTTGAATTGTGTTTTGATACAGAATAGAAATTCATCACGAAAACATGCCTATATAATTTTGACCCCCTTAAACCCACTTTTATGTAGTAAAACTGGGGTTTACTGGGGTATATGCTATTTTTCTTATTTCTGCTCAAAACATAGATTGTGGGTACTCTTTAGAACCGCCTCGACGAGGCAGTTTTAACGAGTACCCACAGTTTTAACGAGTACCCTCAATCTATTTTTGAGCAGAAATATGAAAAATATCAAAATTTTTTATCTGAAAATTTTCATTTAAGTGGTAAAATTTTCAGTATATTTGAATAGGCGTGTTTTCGTAATTATACATGTAAAAGGGTAGGAACGCTATTCTCTCCTAAATAATGCGATAGTCCTTTTACGCTATATCCTTCGGCAAACTGTCTGAAAAGTAAATAAGAGAACTCAGGAACTGACATAATCAAACCCACACTAAACCCCCAACACCAAAGTGAAAGACAGACACATACAAATCCAACAGACGGCAAGCAGAGCTGCAACCCCCTCCCTTAGGGGCAGGAACCCCGCCACCCAAACCCAAATGAATACATAATCAACCCACAAAACCGTCAAAAAAAAAAAAAAAAAAAAAAAAAAAAAACACCAGAAAGCAAAAGACCACATAACAACTGTAGTATCCAATGATTATGTTACCGGACAGTTAAGGCCTTGATCAGACTGCCCGCATACGCAACACGTTTTCGCACAGTTGTGCATGCATAGGATAATTTGAATCTGCACATTTTGCGCATGTTCGAAAGTAGTATAGGACGGCACTATGGGGACACCATATGGTGTCCCCATAGTGCCGTCCTATACTACTTTCGAAGCCACTTTTTCGTTTGACGCGGCCCAGTTGGTATACGTTTGATACGTGTTTCTATCTTAAATGGCATTGCGGTGCATCGGGCCTCAGACTGAGTGACGGCTCCTTACTTAGTCTGTTTCAGAAGAAATATTGCTGTTTATCATCGGGCCCATCGTGGTACAACTTGTGGTTTTATTTTGCTTTGGTTTCAGAGAGCCTTTGGCCCTCCACTTTGTTTCATTGCGGTTCTTGTGATCATTTATGTTTTACTGTGAGTTTTACTATTTGTTTTACTGTGACGTTTTACTAATGAGGCAGATAAACGAACGCATTATATTATTTGAGCTTGCATACCACAAGACAAACAGAATGGCATGTGCGCCCAGCGAAGACTCGGATCCGCCCAGTCTGATTAAAATCTTCGCTGTGTACTCAATGGGTAGCTAAGGACCCAAGCTATTCTCCTGCGGACAGCGAATACTCTGATCAGACTATGCGGATGCCCAGTTTTATCTGAGCCTTCGCTTGGCGCACATGCCATTTTTTAGGTTTTGTCGTGCTCTGGCTCATTATAGTTTTGAGCTGCATCAGCATAAAAGTTGAGGTTTGCACTCGAGAAAAACTAGACATTCAGTTTGTTATACCTCTAAGATTTTTTTTTTCTGTAAAAGCAAAGACCAGTAAGTATAAGGACCTAGTTTTGTTTTCATAGCATATAAGGACAATTTAAAACTTGCGTTTGACTTTGCTCTATACAGTATCCATACATTGGCAACTGTCTGTCTTATCGCTGTATCAATGTTTATTATCCTTTTCGTATTGACCATTATGTTAACAAATCGATTACATGTATACTCCAACCCAATTTTCCCTCATAATACAGTAGTAAACCTTCAATGACTTGGAGCACCGACGGCTCGTTTACTCTGGCTGATTCCAAGACATTTTTGAGTCCCTAGGAAATTCTGCCGATAGCTTAAGAAAACAAACATTTAGGGATACTTTAAGGATTTTTTTTTTTTTTTTTATCATAAAGATTTGTGTTGAATGTTCTCATTAGAATAGCTTCATCGAGGCGGTTATAATGAGCACACTCAACATGACTCGAACTACCTAAGTCTAGAACAAATTTCAGTGTCCCAAAGATGTTCGAGCCATTAAAGTTCGACTGTCTACCTTATTAGGCAAATGGCCTCGGACCACTATTATTTTTCCATTACTTCTCATTCAAAAACGTCTTGGAAAACAACGCTGACAGCATTGCAATCAATGCTTACTTTCTTCTGTTTGTGTGATAATTTCTGATCTTCAAATTTGTTCAGTTCACACATGACCATGACCAGCACATTTTCCTGCTGTCGTCTGTAAAAGTAAACATCTGTCAGATCACACCAGTTACGGTCTATATAGGCTCACTTCTCAGGGGTGTTCTTAGTTTCACCTGTTTTCCTGAAATCAAAAGCAAACAAAACAAACTCTTAATTGTCAAAACACCTACATGTTGCTCTATCAAAAGAGTCGCAGTAAGAAGTCAGCTCAGACACTCTGGCATAAGAAACAGCAGCCAAGTGAGGGATATTTTGTGATACGATATTTCCTTATTGTGAACAACGAATCAGGGGAGCTAATTGTGGACTGGTTCCATATGTACAGACTTTTTCAGTTATGTTTTTCTTATAACCGTTTTGAGGCTGTGTATTTAGTGTTGATCCTGTGGATGCTCGCTGCGGGTATTTTTGGTCGATTATTTACAATTCAGTCAACGTACACCAAAATTCCCTTACGGTTGTTGTCCACAGGAGTATCATTGACCAATGTAATCAAAACGCGCGTTTGTACGAAATCCAGGAAACGATTATTTATAGCCGCGCTATTCTATTTTTATGGCGTCAGAGTGTCCTGTAAAGAGGGTTATCTGTAATACCTGGATTAGGACGTTGGCAAACAGTGCATACCCAGATCAGACGCCGTTCTGATCAGCATCTGCACGGTTTGCTTCAATTACAGGAAATTAAGGGTTAAATACGAGAGTCTAAAGTCACCGTTCAGGACCATTATCCCCGCAAACACTCAGACAATCGACCAACCAGTGCCGTCAGTGCTTTGATTTGCATGTTTTATTATGTTTGTTTTCTTATTATCGTGTTTCGTGGCTCCTTTCTGGCGTTGTGATTCTCTCATGGGTGCAAGTGGGAGCTGGTTGCTTTGTTTTTCTAAAGTTTGTCCCAGCAAACATTTGACGTTAGACTGACGTTGAAAACACGTCAGATCCTGACGTTGGATCTACGTTGTATTTTGGTTGTATTTGCAAATTGTTTTGACGTCAGAATCTGACGTTGTAACAACGTCCAAATCTGACGTTGTACTGATGTAGATTTCTGATGTCGATTAGACGTCACATTCTGACATCTATCTGACGTCTACATAACCAATATCCAACTTCATCACAACCAAAATCCAACGTCCCTACAACCAAAATCCAACGACCACACAACCAAAATCCAACGTCCCCACAACCAAAATCCAACGACCACATAACCAAAATACAACGTCCCCACAACCAAAATCCAACGTCCAAACAACCAAAACCCAACATTAATACAATCAAATCCCTGCAGGCACACATTGTTGAAACAACGTGAAATCAATGTCCCGATCTTGAATCGACATCGATTCAACGTTGCTTCAACATAAAATGCTTGCTGGGATATGTCATTTTCAGCACAATTTACGTTTTCACGACGCAAGCCTGATCTAGCCTGAGAAAAGAATATGTAAGAAGGAAAAAAAAAATATATAAGAGAAAGAAAGGCAGATGTGAGAAAATATAAGACAAGACAAGTGTTGAGTGATTTTTTTTTATTATTATTATTTGATTTGGGTTTTACGGCCCTTTCAAGAATATTTCACTTATATCGAGCTGATCGTTCATCAAAGGTGGGCGAAAGCTGGAGAGCTGGGGAAAAAACCAACTGACCATCCGTAAGCAGAACTTGGCTTTCCCACGTGTCCTGAGCGAGACTCGAACCACAGCGGTGAGAAACCTAATGGATTAAGGAGTCAACTCTCTTATCCACTAGACTACGTGGGCCCGCTGATTTGGGTTTAACATAGTTTTCAGCAAATCTTGGGCTATATCAACAACACGGGACTAAACATACCATAGATAAAACACAAGACAAGTTTAGTGTCTATACTTGTTTCAATGTAAAATGTTTTGTTTTTCAATGAATATATGTTCAAGTAAAATGAATACTTCCAGTGATACGCGATGTTCACAAAGTTTGTTGATACCTAACTCATAGCATTTTTGCCAGTGCTTTTTCGCACCACTATCAAGCGCAATGCAGGCAGACATAATTTTGCCTTTTTACCTCGGTTTCAATAGGTCTGTCACTAGATTTAAAGATGGCAGTAGTTTAACCAAAACCATATTTTAACTGACAAAGCTTCTAATAGAACACCCAAGGTCAAATTGAAAGTATGACGTTGGTTAACTGATGCGACCAACTTCAGTTCTGCAAAGGAGCATTGTAACATTGATGTAAAATGGTCAAATTCTTTTAAAATGTCATCATCAACTGCACGTGGCAGATGCACGAAATAAGCTATATTAGCGCGTGCTCATGTGCTAATGAGCTACAGAGGGTGGACAAAAGTGTTCATAATTTTGTAACATTGCTGTTTAAAACAGTGTATTTCTAATAAATTTTAAAAATTATTTTCTAAGAACTCATTTAAGCTCTAGTTGTAAAATTTAAATTTTCAAATAGGGAATTGATTAAAGCAATAAACGATATTTTTTCTCAAATTTTATGCCATCGATTTCAATACAGCAATCAGTTAAAGCCAGAATAATAATAATAATAATAAAAAAAAAAATGTCGCATTTTTCCGTTTTTTCCACCACTGACGCGGTCGGAAATTTTGAAAATTCGTTGCTACTTTAATAGTTTTTATTTCAGTAACAAAAACTGTTGCAGATTTACAAAAATTATGTTTATTGGTACAATGGATCTACTTTCCAATGATATGATTTTTGTGATGATGGCTTTCTTAACTTGCTTTAAACTATCTGATCAAAACTGTAGCAAATACACTAAACTAAACGGGGACGTCATAAAATAACAAACACTTTCTGTTCACCGTCTGAATGTTGAAAGAATTTTTGGGTTATATCTTTTGTTATCTGACTGATATCAGTAGAAGAAATTATACTGAAAATTTTGAGCCTGATTGGCCTTTTGAGAAAAGTAGTCCAGCTCCAACTTATATAACTAAATCATAACACACCTTTATAATACAATGCAGACTCTATATTCTGTAAATAAAATCTTGGAAAATAGAAATAACTTCTACAGTTTGTAAGTTTTTAGCGTTTTCAGTACCCATCTTCAACTAGGCCCGCAAGAATTGCAGATCAAAATTTTTTAAAAATAAAATTGACACAGATATAAACATTATTAAATTAACAAAAGAAAAAAAAAAGATTTGCCATAATGAAATGCACAATGATAATCAAAGTGAACCGTACAGTTTCAATTTAAGTATTTGGGATTTTGATCTGAAGCTTTTAGAAAAAAAATAAAATAGCAGTGAAGAGTTTGCAAATTTCCCATAGTTTATATTCGTGTTCATTTTATATTTAAACAATTTGATTTGTGATTCGCTGGGCCTGTTAAAAAAAAGGTATTAAAGATATTTTAAAAAAGTATTTAAAAAACAATAGAAAAGTATTAGCATCTAGTGCCTTCATGAAGCAGATATTTCCTCTTCTGTGTACCAGGAAGATAATTCCCAAAATGCAATGTAAATTAATCTCAAATGTCACAGCATATCAGTCTCTTCCAATATGCCTAAATAAATGTCAAATGTCACAGCATACCAGTCTATTCTTATATGCCAGGTATCTCCAAAAAATATCAGAGAACCTGTAAGGGTACACAAAATAAACCTCGCAGCTTGAGGTGTAATTATCCCTAACTCTGACTTTATTTGCAACATTCTTTCGCGGAAGATCATGAAATATTTTCTATGGTCATTCTCTCCCTTCCGCTGATTCAAGAAGGGCAGTTGTCAGTTTTTGGCGAAAGAATGTGCACAATACAGGTTAACTGCTTAGAGGACTAAGCCTGCCCAGTAAACATGTGGTTAGGTAAACTGACTGCGCTCAACATGACCCCATTGGGTTGACTGGGCCGTAAAACCTCAACACCAACAAACTCCTGTTCACAGATGGTTCTTATCAAAACCAAAGATAACATAAACACTTTCTTGCTCCTAAAAATCAACACAAAAACCTCAAAAACTATATTGTGAAAAAAAAAAATCAAGCTTTCAAATGAGTTATGCAGAATTAAGATAAATATCCCAAAGTGATCAATACAAATATATCTCCTTTTAAGCTTATCACTCTGGATAAACTTTTCAGCAGACAACATAATGAAATGTATTTCTTATTTTTCCCCAAAATAAGAAATTGACAATATCATGCAAACTCTCCGATGGAGACACTTTGCACGAACTGTCTGATAGATGTAAGGAAAATATCATCAATTTGTTGTCTGCTGAATTTACCTCAAGAGTAGTAATGGTTAAGAAAATCAATGCCTTTACCTTTGGATATCACTTCAGTAAGATACAAAACCCTTATTTTAACTCTTTGCCTACTGGATAAAAACTTCAGCAGAGGACACTATGAAATATTTTTCTTATTTCTCCAAGAAAACAGGTTGTGACATTTTAAGCAAATTGTCTTCATGAGAGACAGTTTGAATGAAAGTGCTTATCTTGTTTTTTTTTTGTTTTTTTTTTATATAAATAAGAAATAAGAAAAACCTAAGACACTTGTAATATTTTTCGTTATTTTCCCAGAAAAAAAGGTTTTACAGCTCATACAAATTGTCTCTTCTCCAAAGTATGCATAAAATGTCATTTTTTTTTCTGGGAAAAATAAGACAAATATTTCAAAATGCAAAATTCCATCTGCTGAAAACTTTGCTCAGAGGGCTAAGCCGTAAACATGCACAGGGACAAGAAAACAAGCTACTCATTTTTCATTTGCATTTAGGCCTTTGGCTTTCTGAAGGTCAGAAAAAAAGACAACTGTTATTATTCAACACTAAAGAGCCTTATTCTTACAAAAAAAAAAAAAAAAAAAAAAACTGAAGCAGATCTATTTGGCAAGCTTGAAAATTAGGTGAACTGCAACAGTGTACAGCAAACTGCTCCATCTTTAATCTGGGTCTAAACTGTTTCCTCAGAGATGCCCTCATGTGAATCGACTTGGCAGACAATTCACATGAATTGTCAGGACTTATTTTCTAAGAGAATATATATATATATATATATTAAAGAGTGGTCTGCTGCAGTTGCAGTTGTGACTGGCGCTTTAAGGGTTAAAAGCACAGCGTTTCATTTTGATGTATATACATGTATATACTCTTAAGGCAATAAAAAGTATACACTACAGTTTTGAGTACTGGCTCGTGTTGTAAGTTGTTCGTTAAAATGTTTTCATGTTCATTTTTGTCGAACATGTCTTCGAAAATCACAAAGATAATTCTTCCGCAGTCATAAATTATGAAGTTATGAGACCTTAATGAAAAACAGCATTTCCAGTCATAACTCCCTTTGCATAAAGCAAATGTCATTTTACTTTCCAAAAATGTCTTGCACAAATGTCTGTGAGTAAAACCACAACATTCTTTAATTCCAACTTCCCATCAAATGGTGTCAAGTTGAATATGAACTTCTTAGCGTCTCAAATTACTTCCCTTTGAATGAAAAATAAAGGGAATTTAAAGAGGCTATATCTGAAGTAATGTTGGTTGTTTTCACTTGAATTTTTTGAAAACGAGTTGCTTGGCTTAGCCTCCTTGTACCACAATGACATACAGATGAAATCTCCTAAAACCGTTTATTTAACAGAACAATGTCAATTAATGTCCCATAGAAAATAAGTGCATTCCGTCAGAAGAGAAACGAAAATGTCAAAAATGTCATGTCCCTGATGTAGAAATTTGACAGTGTACTCTGTTATGCATTAGAAGTTGAAACATGTCTTTACAGCATTTTTATCCTTCTATCAACTGAATGCAACACAAATACATAAATAAGAGTTTCTTTGTCTAAAAAACAAGTACTGTAAAGCTCAGCTATCAGAATCAGAATTGTCAACTTCAGTGTCAGATAGAGAAATATCATTATCAATCCAAGGGGAAGCAGAGTCTCTATCAGTAGTCTTATCCTCTTCCTCTGCACCACATTTAATGACACCTTCTTCCTCTGCACCACCTGTATTAAGATCTTCTTCCTCTGCACCACCTGTATTTACGCTTTCTTCACTGCTACTACCAGCATGTGCTAAGGCTGCAGTCTCTTCATGACATTTCCTCCAATGCTGCCATTAGGACATCTTCTTGCATGATTCCTGAAAATTTCAATATACATATAGAAACAAATGTCTGATCGGCAATCCCGAGTTAATTTCTAAGACCAAACAGAAGAATCATTACAACTGCATATTGTTGCGGTTCCTCAGATAAACAAGCAGGGGTCATCCTAGAGGGCGATTTGGGAGAAAAAGTCTCCCTAAGCTGGCTGACGTCTCCCTATCTTAAGCTGAGGAAAAAGTGAAAATGTATAGAATGTATAGGGAAATCCAAAATTTGGACCAAAACTTCTCCCTGAAATCCTGAAACTGTTGTAAAACTTCCCTTTCTGAAAGCTCTAGGATGACCCCTGAACAAGAGACCCAAGGGCCACAACTCACTCACCTGCCAATTGTGCTAAAGGAGGGGGTGTAAAAAATAAAATTGTATTAAGTATGGTAATGAAGCATATTATTACATATATCAAATCAAATACCTTGAAGTTAGTAAGTACACTAGTTAAGTTTGAATGCAAAACTGACCCATGCATCATGCCCTGGGACTGGATACTTTGGGTTTTGGTTGTAAAAAACATAATTGCACTATAAAGTATGCTAAGTATGGCCATAAAACAATTTGATCAGCACAATATTTTAGCGGGTGCAGGATAACATTTCCACAAGAAAACAACTGATCTGACTTCTGAAATCATTTCTGTAGCCTATTTACTATGTCCAGTGACATAATATAGGCAAATTATTTGTAATATAATGAAATTTTGTCAAACATTTAAATCTTTTCAGTGGATGTTATAAAATTTTCAGTTTTTGTTTTCACATCTGCAATTTATAATCTATAATAGCTTAAAAAATTCAGTTTTTATCTTGCAAAAGCACATTTTACATATCCTGAGTACCAAAAAAGTTGAAATTCCCTAAGCTTTGCTTAGTAGGGTTATAATAAGGTGCTGCAGCCTGTTGCCCTGTCCCATCCCTGCTTTTTTTTTTTTTTTGTACTGGGCCATTTTTAAGTAAAAATTCAATGATTTTTTATTTTAAATACCATACTCTCACCAAATAACTTCAATTAACTTTAAGTAAAACTGATTTACTGAATTAGAAGACATATAATAGGCATTTTTAACAGTTTTGAAAATAAAGGTGCTCTTTGAAAGGGCTTTTAGGCTTCGAAAAGAGCACGAGCACGAGAAAAGCACTTAAGCAGACGAGAGAGACAGACTTAAGGAAAGTGCACCAACCTCCAGTTAAAGAGAAAGATTAGAAAAATAAAGCCTCAGGTCACCTCAACCTGCCACCCATGTCATTAACGTAACATATTAAACAACTGAAGTTATATGTTAAATATTCTACATGTATGTTCAATTAAAAATTATTATTGTATATGCTCAATCAACCTTTGAACATGTTGACCAATGCTTGTATATGCATCTATTATAATAATCTGTCATTTGCATGTAGTTGGTGGACTTTGTTGAAAATGTACAAAACAAAAAATGTCAATTTACCATCCCAGCCCCCCTGGGACATAGGAGCTTTGCCAGGGAAATATCACCATGACATTTTGACTAAAACCACTGAACACTTAATCCGACAACTTATCGAATGCAACAGCTAGTCGAAAATATGTTGAAGGACAATTCATCAAATTTAAATCTGTCCAAATGTTGCTGAGTTTAAGTAAATTTAAAGCAAAAGTAAAAACTTTTCAAACCATCAGCGTGAGTAGAATGTGTGTTGTTTTTTCATCACATTACATTATTTTCTATTGCAAATTGTGATTGCTTAAGAATAAATTTGCGGTGCAACAAATTACAAAAAATTGCCTGCACTGACAGACAGAAGCATAGTGGACATGAAATTTTATTATCGTGAATGCCTGAAAGGGATATATCTGTCTCATATATCACATTCCAGTCTTGCCACTGGTACATGATCTTGTAAGCTTATCCTCTCTGGTACTAGTGTTGGGAAATGGACAAAATTTTCACAATTGATTATCGGAGAATCATAACCGATTGATTATCTATTGTACAATCACTTTTTTGAATTACACAAATCATCTCTATGACTCATTTAACTCTTGGGTTTTGATAAACAAAACAAACTGCATTATCTTTATGTACATATTTGTAGTGTACTAAGTAACTTTCAATGGTTACTATTTATGCATTAAATAAAAAAAATAAAAAAAAAACTCCAAAATTTTCAGCATAATAATGCAAAAAAAAAAAGATCATTTCACTAAATCACCACTTTGGTAATTCAGTCATTCACTACATCTAAATTTATCTTTCATTAATGCAAATCAGTTGGGAGGGGATCATGTACTTTACCTTTGTTTGCATACGATTTACTGCATAGCTGGAAAAATAGTGTTGCCATGTCAAGATAGGATTTTATTGGTGGTCCATCGCGAACCTTCCGGAACCTAATGTACATGTAGTCCCACACTCTTGAATAAATTTGTCTTTCCTAGGTATGGAAACAGTTTATCCATGCCTTAAAATTTGTGTATGTTTTCATCGCTATCCATCATTCTTCACTGGGTTACTTCCCTTGATTTAGTGAATGTCCGCTAATGAACCAAATGTCACAAAACTACCCAAAAATTTTAATAGAACTGAAAGTGAAAAAAAAAAAAAAAAAAAAAAAAAAATCCATTGTCCACTACTTTACACCTGCCCAAATAGTTTTTGATGTTTAGCAACAATCAGAACAACAGTATCTGGTACTCTTGGACACTGAAAAGTAAGTTTTTAAAGGTAGTCTTTTTAACAGCCATGTGAAACTATGGGTTATGGTCGAAAAACACTTCGGCATGAATGGAGATGTTAACCGTTAAAGATACAACTCAAATAGAGTATAAATATTTTCCACCGTCACACTTCGTTTTTTTTTTTTTTTTTTTTTTTTTTTTTTGACGATATTATATTAAAAGAACACAGCTTTTCGAAAATATGTTGCAGCTTGCTTTCTACCAAGTATTGTTTTGGACGAAGTTGATCCTGACAACATGTCATTCACTAGCATGCACTGATTATTTGCCCATGACTCTGTTATATATAATAACTTTGCAACATTCAAGACTGAAAATGCCAGAAATTTGCAGTTTTCAATCTTGGCCTTTGATGCCCAAGTCTGCCAGAACTCTGTAAATTTGTGGATGACTTTGCACACATTGCAGCCCTGGGGAGGTAACTGTTTTCAAAGTGGACATCATGTGTGCATGTGCACGTGGTTTCGTGATGTCTCAAAACTTGACGTGAACAGGTTACTAGCAAAATGTAAGGGTTTGAAACTCATGTCAAATCCAGTGGAAGAATTAACAAGGTATATCTAAATACTGACAGCAGATAAGTACAGCCAATAACAGACATCAAGCATAGAAGTTGCAATATTTTTGTGGATTCTTAGTCTCTGACCAAAATTCAGATTGAAAACAATTTGTCATTACGTATACAAACCCAAAAGTACATACATGAAAAGGCAAAATGCTGGTGTATAAATGTGGGCGCATCCAACAGGCAACTGAGCCACGAGCGGTTGTCAGTTAAATGGTCAAGTGAAGACGGAGGTCAATTAATACAAATGGTAGATATATATTGATTAGGTATATATATAGTGCTGTTGTACATTACAAATACGCATTTGCTTTAAATGCTAAATCGAGAACAGGCAAACGAAATTCTACATTTCTCACCTTTATAATCTTTCTTCTTTCTTTGAAATTCGTGTAAAAATGGCGCGCGCATCCAATGGTAATCTCAATAACGTGACCTAAACAAATAAATATTTATATAACTTCTTTTTTTTTTCATTTAAATAGTTGTTGTAAATAAAACAATATAAATTAGTTGCGTAAAAATGAATTGTAATATATATTCAATTTAAATAATGAAAATATTTCTGCCGCTCGAATTGCTTGAGAGTATAAATTAATGACGTCACACCGTTAGGGTAAACTAGACTGGTTTCCTGCCACAAATATGTTCCACTAGTCGTCGTACATCACGACCGGTATCTAGTAGAATCATTGTTATCTATTTATAGGAGCTGACGTTTGCATTCCCAGGGATTAGAAAACTCTTCTTTCTTTTGACCTTTCAAATTCTATATAT
Source organism: Anodontia alba (assembly GCA_964016985.1). NCBI lineage: Eukaryota > Metazoa > Mollusca > Bivalvia > Lucinida > Lucinidae > Anodontia > Anodontia alba. The sequence goes on from OZ024829.1 coordinate 84,944,912, forward strand.
ACGAATTAAAACTGTTTTCGTATTGGTAATTTAAACACATGCACAATGGCAAGATTCGCTTTTGTTCTGCTTCATATACTGATTGCGACCAGTATACAAACGACAGGGAACCAGTCTATCGGTTACGAAGTTTGATATGAGAAGGTGCATGGATTTTTTTTTTTTTTTTTTTCAAAACCTTTTAAAAAATTATATAAAATCAAGTAAATATTCGTCGACAGGACGTTGTAATCAGACGTCGAACTGACATCACAATTTTACGTTGTACAGACGTTGTACTTTTGTCGTCCCTGTCGCGACCAAAATCCAACCAATATCCAACGTTGATACGACGTAGGAGTTGGACGTGGACCTGACATCGCCGATTTAACGTTGTTCCGACGTTGTATTTAGGTCGGCGACGTCGCGACCAGAATCCAACCAAATTCCAACGTTGATCCAACGTCGGGTGTTTGCTGGGGTGGCATGCATTACGAAAACATGTCTATTCAAATATACTGAAAATTTTACCACCAAAAAATGAAAATTTTCAGATAAAAAAATCTGATATTTTCCATATTTCTGCTAAAAACATAGACTGTGGGTACTCGTTAGAACCGCCTCGACGAGGCGGTTCTAACGAGTACCCACAATCTATGTTTTTGAGCAGAAATAAGGAAAATAATGTATACTCCTGTAAACCCCAATTTTACTATATAAAAGTGGGGTTTAAGAGGGTCAAAATTATATAGGCATGTTTTCGTGATGTGTGCTGGCTGTCATGGCTTCTTTACTTGTCCTCTTGGTATCATTAATCTATGATTTTGGTTCTTCTTAGACATCTTCTATGTTTTTGTTATTTCTGTCAGTCTGCTATGCAACACAAATATTCCTAATTTACATAATAATCCAAACATCTTTTTATCCGGCTAAATCATATAATTGTAACGCGCTATATTATTGGCTCTAAATAAAAGGCATGTCCAGATATTTTCTTTAATTTCTTTTTTCTCCACGAAAATGGTATTCATTAGAAGCGCCTCCCCGTGACGCTTCTAATTGGTACTCACAGCATGTGTTAAATTGGAGAAATGAGAAAAAATATCAATACATCATGATTGAAAATTGTTTATCTAAGGCGATGATTTAGCCTGGGTGTCTTCACATAAGGCTAATCTGTCTCCAGACTATATCTTTTCTAGCATGTTTTCTTTCCTTTGCAAAGGTATACAATCTAGTACAGTTTATATGATTTAATCAGTTATGTCCCTTAGTTGAAAAGATAGATTCTGTTGTAAAACTGTGAAATGGGGTCAAAGAGACAAAATGTGCTACATCTACAGCAAGTAATGAAGAATTAGAATAAAAAATAAAAATAAAAAAAGAACAAGTGCAGAAAAGACTGGAGCCAGTCTACACATAAGGCGTCAACTTTCTGTTCGGGTAGTCACTGACTGCCAGACTGAATTATCTTTCTTATCATATGAGTGTTTTTCAATATATCAATGAGGAAAATATCTGATCATGTACAATTCTTTTTTATTATATACAAAGTAATGAAATATAGAGAATTATTAATGAAATAAAATGCATATTTCGAAAAAGTTATATTTTCACTAGTGAAAATATAAATGTTTTCACTCCTCTGAGTAGTGAAAAATATAAGATCTCGAACTACTATTTTTTTTTATTTACATTAATGGTCTCCTTAATGTGTCAGTTCATGTTCAATACCTAAAATGTTTCTTGTTTTATTAAATTGAACTAAATACAGTTGATTTTATTGCTCATATGCCTTAAAAAGACGTTTTTAGGCTGAAATATTTCGGGGACTATTTTCTTTCGGAAGTAGGTTTCCCGCTGTTATGCGGTTCTTATATGTCACCGCCAAGGGACAAAACTGCGTGTCAGACTTCCCCTTGCAAATGCAAGATTTGCAGCTCTTCTATCGAAAGTGATGTATATCATAAAAAGAAAATTCAAATGAGTGAAAACATGTATATTTCATTCGTGCCGATTTCATTCACTCGATGAAATAAAAGTCCTATTCACTCCAAACATTCGAATATCCTCTATATATCTTTATGCAAAAATATAAATAAACAAACCAAATCAAAAGCGGAACTGATGAGGAAAACAGGGTCGGATCCAGGATGATTTCTGAGCCGGTCGATTCGATTTAATTACACTTTGTATTCGCGCATACTCAACGTATTCGGAAAGACAGTTCTGAGCAAACAGTGTTGACCCAGATCAGACGCTACAGCAAGCGGCGTCTGATCAGGGTCTTCACTGTATACCACTCATCCAGCATTTTATACGCATTCAAAGGTATTGTTGAAGAGAAGTACAAGGTAAAAATTAAGGGGTGTGGATATTTAAGGTGAATACCCCCGAATCGCCGCTGAACCCGCCCCTGAACAAACAATGACAAAACAAACGCCATGTATAAAACCATCTACTCACGAACAAGTAATATCAGCAAAAGGAGAACTTCCCTGGCACTTTCAGTCGGCAACTAACTACTGGTTGGGGTACGTGTAGGTGGTGCTTTAACCAGCTTTACGCGCTCAAAACATCGCCCATTAGTCTGATGCAGTTCGAAATTACAAACTCGCTCGGCACAGGGATCCTCTACCTCATCAATGGAACATCACAATGAAACTACATAGGGATCAAACATGGTTTTTCATGCATTAACATTCGCCAGGTACCGAGAGAGATGTTGAAAACCGAGGCCGCCATTATTGCATAAAAAATGAAAACATTTGCTACATTTCGCGTTATTTCTTGCACTATTTTGTTTCGCCTTTTCACCGATGTCTCGCGAACGCAATTTCCACGGACTATGCTCGTTCTAGGGCAAGGGGCAGTAGACATCTCGTAACGGCAGCAAATCTGTGGCCCTTGTACGATCATATTGAAAATTGCGTAGCCGTGCATTAACAGCGCGTGAATTGCCTTGTTAATATATGGCGTTTCGCCGGTTAATTCACGGCTGTTAATAACGTGAGACACTGCTTTTTATGCAATAAATACCAATAAAATCTAGAAGGTTGCCTTTGGAAATAAAGAACAAAAAACAATGAAAATCTGAGACTTACTTTTTATTATATTTTTGTTAAGTTTCTTCATATACAGCTGTGTTGTTTGCGGACTGCCTACGCCCCACTAGCACCAGCTTAAGCGGTATTCGATTTTCAAAGTACAGTAAAACCTGTGTAAGAAAGCCACCTTTGAAAGTGACATTAGTGGTTGATGTGGAAAGGTGGTTGTCTTATAAAGGTACATGTCATGTAATTTTGCTAGCAAAATTACATGACATGTACCTTTATAAGATAGACAACTTTCTCCAAATCAACCACTATTTAAAGTCAGTGTGTAAGGTGGCTCTCTTATACAGGTTTCACTGTAACTCTAATGGGCTGAATGATCCCAAAGAATACAAGGGCTCAGTGATCCCAAAGAAATCAAAAAAGGAAGATAAACGACGAAGAATAGTAGATATTCTTTTAGGGATTCGGTAGGTGTGGGTGGCTGGTCATGTGGGGTAAGAACTTATGGAAGGTTAAGATGAGGTAACACGAACTACCCATATCATGGTGCATCTAAACACACAGTGCACACAAATATACCCTTGACAATCTACAAAGCCACGGACTTCACTCCACTTATTCGCTCTATATACAGAGATAAATGGCAGGAAGCGTTGTTTACATGTAGCTCCTTGAAAGATCACGGCATTATTTTATCACACAAACAAATGAATTCTAGGCGTTTTGAAAAGCTAACCTTGTTTCTTTTTTTAAAAACTAACCCTGTTTTTTTTTTTTTTTTTTTTTTTTTTTTTTTTTCTTACGAATGCAGTATTAACGGAAGCACACTAGTACAATCGAAAATATGGGTAAAAGTGAATTTTATAAAAAAAAAATTAGTTTTTTGTCGCCCGCTTTTCGAAAAAAAAAAGCGAGGGGACATGGTATTCGGCTTTCCCTGGTGCGTGATGCGTGATGCGTGGTGCGTGGTTCCGAGTTTGTAGTAAGTACCTTGTGAGCGCAACTCATCCTACAGTTTTAGATCGATCCTTTCGAAACTTTACAGATGTTTTATTCATGTCTGAAGATATGCATGTACTTTTTACAGAATCCTTAAGTTATTCTTTTTTCACTTTTTTCACATTTTTAACTTAGATATTTTTTGCATGGTTCCGAGCTTGTAGTGGGAACCTTGTGAGTGCAACTCCTCCTACAGTTTTATACCGATCCTTCTGAAAGTTCACAGGTATCTTAATCATGGTCTGATGATATGCATGTGCTTTTTTAGTGAATCTTGAAATGTTTCTTTTTTTTTCATTTTTTTTTTTTTCACATTTTTAACAGACTTCTTTTTCAAGCTTTAATACTATGAAAGTGTATATGTAGAAGATACCTTGTGAGTGCAATTCCTCCTACCGTTTTATATTATTCCCACAGAAACTATACAGATGTTTTAACCATAGTCTGAAGATATGTATATACTTTTTTTTTTAACAGAATCCTGAAATTACCTTTTTTTTTTTTTTTTTTTTTTTTTTTTACTTTTTTTCACATTTTTAACTTTTAACATAGATTTTGCTTCAGTGCTATGAAAGTGCATGTAATAGTAGGTACCTTGTGAGCACAATTCCTCCCACAGCCTTAGCAAATGCTTCTGAAACTTTACAGGCATTTTGCTTGTGGTCTGAGGATATACATGTGCTCTTGGAATCTTGAAATTATGTTGTTTATTTTTTTATTTTATTTATTTTTATATTTTCCACATGTTAGCTTCATTTTTTTTTCTACTTCAATACTTAGGTAAGTGATACAGGACAAATGGTCCTCTGGTTAACTTACTCATTTTTAACAGCTCAAATAAAAATAAGGCTGGGGACATAAATTCCCTATGGAATTTGGTTGTTTTTTTTTTTTCCTGTAGATCTGTTTCATATTTTAATACCACTTACAGCAATATGTTAAATATAGATATCAAACATCCCAAAACATTGCACTTAGTTAAGAAAGTCGACTTTAAAACAATAAAAATATATCTTTTTACGCAAATGTGAATATCTCACGACATATATTTAAACCGACTTCGTCGAATAAGAGGCAATTTGCACTATGCCTTGTAGGTCGCCTTGTCGGTGTTACGCCCGTGTTCAGGATCATGATTCTACGATATTCTTTTTTTTTTTTTTTTTTCGTTTAGACAGGGAGGAGTTAAATTACACACTTTTTTCCGGATGCTTTCATTTTTTAAACCGTTATTAAGATTACAATTTCTTGGTATTATTTATCCCTACACTTGCCGTGACTTCTTAGGAGATTTGTGTCAGTATCGTCGAAGAGGCGTACGTTCATTGCATTTACATGACCTACCATTCTGCTGCTTGTTTTGAAGCTTTTTATAGGGACAGATGTCAGACAAAGTATAAACTTGAACCCAGGCACTGATACAATCAGATCAACATCAAGTACATATATCCATTATTTGAACTTGAAACAAAACAAAACAAGCAAAAAACAATGGGCTGTAGACTATTTGCAAAAATGTATAAAATATATATGGGAAATCAATGAATGGTAGTCCGACGCCTATAGGCGTATTATGAAACTGCCATGACTTACATATTTATAAAGAGCCTTATGAAGGCGATACTAATGAGTACCCATAAAATAGGGATCAAACATGGTTTTTCATGCATTAACATTCGCCAGGTCCCGTGGGAGGTGTTGAAAACCGAGGCCGGAGGCCGCGGTTTTCAACATCTCCTAAGGGACCTGGTGAATGTTAATGCATTGAAAAAACATGCTCGATCGCTATTATTGCATAATACTAAAAACATTTGCTTCGTTACGCGTTATTTCTTGCACTATTTTGTTTTGCCTTTTAACCGGTGTCTCCCGAACGCAATTTCCACGGACTATGCTCGTTCTAGGGCCGGGCAGTACACATCTCGTAACGGCAGCAAATCTGTTGCTCCGGTACGATCATATTGAAAGTTGCGTAGCCGTGCATTAACAGCGCGTGAATTGCCTTGTTAATACACGGCTTTTCGCAGGTTAATGTACGGCTGTTAATAATGTGCGACTCTGCTTTTTATGCACTAATATATGTTTTGTGGAAAATGAAAGACATATTCGTATTGGCTGTGAAAAATTGGTTTACCTTGCAAATAGAGCTGTGACTAAAATGTATCCGTTTATCATAGTCACGTTAACGCAATGCGTTACTTATTTATAGAGCATATTATAATTCTTGTAACTAGAGAGATAGTCTCTTTATAAAGACTATTTTGATGCAAAACCTGTAGTGCTACATTAATAATAACAAGGTGATAAACTAGGAACACTTTTATAAAGAAAACATTGCGATGTAAGTGATAAGTGACTCGTAGTACTGACTCCAGTCTCCAGTGACTAAATATTAATTCTTTTAATCCTTTTTGATAATCCATTAAAATAATACCAAAAATATTATGACTATTAAGACTGATTACTAGTGATCAGTCTTTATAGTAATTAATTATTTTTTTTTAGTGGATTATAAGAATAAATATTTAATCATTGGAGACTGGAGCCAGTCTAGCGATACAGTTGTAGCCCACTATGGAACAGTATTTAGGTAAAAACTCGCTTATGCAGTGTTCATCTCAATTTCTGTTGTTGAAACTGCAGTTTGCATTATGAACCTTTCCCTTTCGTAGTTTTGTTTTTGCAACTTTTGCCTTTTAATTAGCATTTGAACGTTCTGTTTATGCATTATGCGATTCCGATTTTCCAGTTATTTAGGAGTCGGTATTGTTCGGTAATGTCCGTGAAATTGCTCAAATTTTTTCCGGTGGAAAGCGTCTATTTGAGTTTGTATTACGTACGACAGGTCACAGATAGGTCAACAGCATCAATTTAGACTATTTTTATCTGTAGTAGCTTCAGATAAAATGATTATTCTCAAAAATCTGCCTTTTTCATGAAACATTTGCTGTGGAGCACATTAAAATCACTTCGGCGATATATAATAATCCATCAGGAAAACACGCCTATATAATTTTGACCCCCTTAAACCCCACTTTTATATAGTAAAACTGGGGTTTACAGGGGTATTCATCATTTTTCTTATTTCTGCTCAAAAACATAAATTGTGGGTATTCTTAGAACCGCCTCTGCGAGGCGGTTCTAACGAGTACCCACAATCTATGTTTTGAGCAGAAATATGAAAAATATTTGAATTTTTCGTCTGAAAATTTTCAATTTTTCGGTGATCAACTTTTCAGTATATTTGAATAGGCATGTTTTCGTAATGATTATAATTATCTCACTGAGGCAATTATACTCTGAGTACAGGATATCCTCATGCGGGAGATAGTAGAAAATATTATCTGGATACTACACTCATCTGGAGCCAGCAAATGACGAGAGGGCTCTGTTGTAGAGATTATTCGAATAAAATGTCATCCTGTGTGATCACTGAGAAATAAGAAGAAAAGTCTTCTTTTTTTTTTTGAAGAAGAAGAAGAAACGTTATCACCTCCAGGGGAGCAGGATGGGGAGGGGCGGGTAGTTAGCGCTTAGTACCGATGCTTGAAAGGGATACTTACAACTCACTGTTTTCGGTAGCTTTTTTCCAGCAAACTTGTAGGAACTCATTTGGGGAGTAATGCGACACCTCGTTTACACCCCCCCCCACCCCCACCCCCACGCACACACCCGGAAAGAGATGGCGTTCCTTTGGTCTCACAGTTTTTACTGGTGTTCCTCATTTATTTATTTATTTTTTTCTTTTATTCATTTGTTGTTTTTTTTTTGCCAGTCTTGTTCCACAAAAGACAATTATCCCTTCTTATCCTGCAGCTTATGGAAATTTTGGCGCGTTTTCACTAACGTTGCCGTCGCTGTATTTTTCTGACCTAATTATAAATGCAAGAAATAGTTTAATTGACACTTTTATAAAGTTTAACAGTTTCATTATTGCGACATTGTGCACAGATCTGCTCCATAAACCGAAACAGCACGTTTTTGTGCACCGTCACTAAAATTGCCGTCGCTGTGACGCTACTGTTACATTATCTGTATTTGTCTGACAGCCTTACAAATGCAACAGATATTTTATTTGACAATTTATAGAGTGATACAGTAGTCTCAAAATGGTGACTTTGTGCAAAAATCTATAAATAGAATTTTATCTTTATAGACAGCTGTACTACGAGTATTAAATAAGATACTCTATCCATTTTTTCATGGAATGGTGTGTGTGTTTTGTTTTTTAATATCAGAGAAGGAATTGGATGGGAGGGTGCTTACAGGTACTGAAATTATTAAATTTCTTTTGAGTGACGATTTTTTGATGCCCGGGCAGTTTCAGCTTTCACGACACGAATTGAAAGTCCGTGTGAAGTTACGATGCAGGAAAATCAGATAAATATAAACCAGTTTTACGCCTCCACTCAGGGTTTATATTTCACACTGTCCTCCGTGTTACTGATACGCTTGCAGAATTCATATGGTTACTGCCGTGAACAGACGGACGTTTACGAGAAAGTACGAATGAGCGACCACAGTGCAGCAGTAAGAGCATAATTTAAAATACAAGTTGCAAAATCGAAAGACGAAGTGCAGAAACCAAAGCAAATTCCAAAATCAGGGCCCAGTTGTTCAAAGCGTCGTTAGCTTAACGAGCTCGTTAAGGATCATATCGTTAACTGTTTCAGCGAATTCAGTATACAATATTCTGATATTTTTTCAGCAAAAAATGTGAGTAGCTTTTGCACTGCAAAAGCTACTCACATTTTTTTCAGCAAAAAAATTTCAGCATATTTGCGTATCACTCGATGTAAATTTTAAAGAATCGTTAACAAACGACGTCGTTAGCTTTGAACAACATGCATACCACAATGTACTGCTGCACAATTATACCTGATCACAGCATAATGGAAAATGCAAACTCCAAAAAAGAGAGACATCATAATAAATTGCAATTAAAATGTTGCATAATAGAGTTTTTACCTAAATACTGTTCCATAATCCGCTGCATGCTTAGAAAAATTTTCAAAAGATGACATTTTGAAATATCTTAGAGGAGGTCTTATAATATCATTTGTGACATAATTCTATCAGCCTCTGTATGGAAGAATGTACGTGCCATGAAGCAATGATAAGCCTCATGAAACATTTATTTTTTGTCAAATCCTTTAATTAAACTTTAATTGTCTGCATTTTAAAACATCTTCACAATATGATAACTTTTTGTAACATTGTTCTTATTTTCCCCAGGAAACAGAATTTGACATTTTATGCAAATTTTGTATATCCTATTTTCTGAGAAAGAAATTGATAACCAAATCACCAAATTGTCATCTTCTGTGTTTGCACTGTTCGCTTATGTCCCAAAAAGTGCTAAAGAAAACCTTTTGTTGTCGTATTATGCCAGTTATTTTGTAGCTATCCTAGCATGTACACAACATTGAAACAACGTCGGTTCAACGTTAATTCAACGCAAAGCCGTTCTATTGTTTCATACTGCATTACTGTAATTACACAATAAACAGAGTAATTCACTTTCACTGTTAATCTATTCAATAGGAAACAGCAGACCTTTCTTAGGATTCGTTTTCAAGAAGGCAGCTTGGTATTGACCCATTTTAGTCTGGAGACCCCGAAAAAGTACTTGGCAAATAGCGCAGTCCAAGATCAACCGCTACAGAATGCGGCATCAAACTGATCAGGGTCTCCACTGTTAGCAAAAAGTTAAGTCAGGTTTCTCTTGTAATATTTAAATTATATAGCCTGACGTACTTAAAATTGGCATTCGACTCTTCCAATATGTATTGTTGCTATTTGTGCAGAAAATGAGGTGTGGTAGACTAAAACAATAAAAAGCAGAAAATCTCCATGACAGAAATGCGGCAACTAGAAACTGCGTCAGGCTAATTCAATTATAATCGACCACCTGCAGTATTAAATCACACATTGTTATTATCTTAACTAATAAAATTTACATATTTGTATACTACAACGTATTAGAATATAGTTTGTTGTTATTTTTTTAAAGGGTGGTTATTTATTTCATATACGAAAAGGTAATGAAAATTAACTTTACTAACCAAATAAAATAGAGGAAACAAAGAAAGAAAACAATCAGTACAAACAAAATACACATTCCTTTTCTGGCAGTTTAGCCTGCATCATGGTAAATGTTAACTATATTTCTGATACAGCTAAATAACCTTGTGATCCCAAAGCCAGTTCGTGTTTAGATAAGCAAACCAAAACTTAACTTATTATGTCAGTTAAAACAATGCCAACAAGAAGCGACAAAAAGGTTGGTGAAGTGCTTTAAATGTTTCGCCTATCGGCTCGTAATTTAAACACTTCAACAACCCATACATGTGAGGGAATCTATTAGCTAGTGTACATAATCAGAGAGTTTAGTAGCATAACAATCGAGTAAATGTTTATATATTCTACAATGTTTACCATACAAATTTGGGCCACCTGATCTGCTTATGCACTGGTCTTAAAATCTGTACAAATTTGTTTTACTACCTGCTGACCGTCTACAGTATGAGTGGCAAACAGTGTAGACCCTCATTAGACGCGTCGTGTTCTATGACCTCTGATCTGGATCTTCATTAATTGTTCAGACTTGTCTGCCCAATCGATAACTTATGGGCATGGCATCCGATCTAATTCTGATTGGAAGTGTTGTTGGCAACATAAGCTAAAGATCCAATGTTTAATCATGCGTCTAGCAAACCATGAGCAGACAGCGCGAATATACATGCTGATCTGAGATCTGCTAGACGCAAATGTCACAAATAACACTCATTCAGTGGCGGATCCAAGATTCTTTAATAAGGGGTTTAAAATTTCTGTGGTTATTTTTTATCAAACTACCGTACTTACCCTCAATATTTAGACAGGTCAGAGTCAACAGAGTAGACCTAGATCAGACCCCGCAGAACGCAGCGTCTGATCAGGGTGTACACTATTTTCCACTCATCCAGCAAGTTTCATCACGAAAACATGCCTATATAACTTTGACCCCTTAAACCCCACTTTTATATAGTAAAACTGGGGCTTACAGGGGTATTCATTATTTTTCTTATTTCTGCCCAAAAGCATATATTGTGGGTACTCGTTAGAACCGCCTCGCCGAGGTGGTTCTAACGAGTACCCACAATCTATGTTTTGAGCAGAAATATGAAAAATATCAGAGATTTTTGCCAAAAATTTTCAGTTTTTGGAGGTGAAATTTTCTATATATTTGAATAGGCGTGTTTTCGTAATGAGACACATTTACAGGTAGAGATAATAACATGGACTTTTGAATTTTATCAGCAGTACAAAGTAAAGAGTTATGTGTGCGACTATTCTGGGTAAATGCAATATCCAAAATTCATTATGATCTAAAATTTCCCATGAAAATGAAATTTTAGTCAAAAGGGGGATTAGGCTAGATCCACTGAATCCGATCCGGCCATGTCATTTTACATTCCGTAGAGGGTGAAGTGGTCACCACGGAAGCACCTTCATTTGTCATTACGAAAACACGCCTATTCAAATAAATAGAAAATTTCACCTCTAAAAACTGAAAATTTTCAGATAAAAAAAAACAACTGATATTCTTCATATTTCTGCTCAAAACATAGATTGTAGGTACTCGTTAGAACAGCCTCGACGAGGCGGTTCTAACGAGTACCCACAATCTATGTTTTTGAGCAGAAATAAGAAAATTAATGTACACCCCTGTAAACCCCAGTTTTACCATATAAACGTGAGGTTTAAGGGGATCAAAATTATATAGGCATTTTTTCGTGATGTACAAAAGTAAAAGTGAACATACCATTACGAAAACATGCCTATTCTAATATACTGAAAATTTTACCACCAAAACATGAAAATTTTCAGATAAAAAATTCTGATATTTTTCATAATTCTGCTCAAAACATAGATTGCAGGTAATCGTTAGAACCGCCTCGACGAGGCGGTTCTAACGAGTACCAACAATCTATGTTTTTGAGCAGAAATAAGAAAACTAATGTACACCCCCGTAAACCCCAGTTTTACCATATAAAAGTGGGGTTTAAGGGCGTCAAAGTTATATAGGCATGTTTTCGTGATGCCTATGAAATACAACATCGAAGCACATGCAGCCCTCCCGAGGCATCCAAGAAAAGGAATGATGAAGTGTTTGTTGTTGTCTTTTCAAGTTTCATGCTACATTATGAATGTCTTAAGGTTTTTCCATAAAAATGCATTTAATTTATCGAAATAAAGTGCAATCAGATCTTCCCAATGGAATTATAATAGTAGATTGCCATCCGAAATGCCAGAGATTTTCTTTCAAAGAACACTTCGCAGACTATTAAACAAATATTTTATCTGACTAAATTATAAAAAAAAATCACTACTTCATAATTTGACAAACTACCATCTGCAGTCAGCGAAAAAGAACAAAACACACACACGGGCGCGCGCGCGCACTCGCGCACACACACACACAAACAAACGGAAATTAACTTGTTTCTAGGGACAATAATTTGATGGCCAATCAAATGCCCATGCGTTTCCGTCGTCAGCTTTAAGGAAATTCCATAGTTGTACATTTTCTGAACTCGCGAAAGAGATAACTTCTTTTTACAGTCACTGTGACAAACATTCATTGTTTACTGCAGTAAGGATCGTGGGGTGCTTAACTATTTTTTCTAGGTGTATATTTCAACAAGGTTTATGTAACAATAAAGTGAGAATTGACGGCCCTGTCGTGGCATGGCCGCAAACTTGTTACAGCTTACCGTGAAATCCTGCACCATTAATATATTTTTGTTTACATGTGATGAAAAAATAAAATATTGTTTTAATGAAGAGTGTAAAAGGCATTGCTTAGCTGAGTAATACGTGCACTTATTTCTGTTACATACAAAGCTTACGTAAGCCGCGACATGATATGGGTTGCATCAAGCAAATATGTGCCTTACAACATGCGCAAGATTCGCAGATTCAGATTATCCTGCGCATGCTTGCGCAAAGTATCAGCCGGGCCTTTGCTCTACATTCATACATTTTGTAGTATTCAAGGCCCTTTAATATTCAAGGATGCATCAAATATCCACCTATTCAAACAGAAAGGAACTTCTCAAGTCTGTGACAATCATCAGGGCATCTCTTTATTGTCAGTTGCTGGGAAGATCCTTGGAAGAATCCTACTAAGCCGATTGAGTGAACACCTTGAACAGTCAGGGCTTCCACCAGAAAGCCAATGTGGATTCAGGAAGGACAGAGGAACAACTTACATGGTCTTCACAACAAGACAGCTTCAAGAAAAATGCCAAGAACAGAATGTGAATTCAAAATGACCTTTGTCGACCTTACCAAAGCATTTGAAACAGTCAGTCGTGAGGGCTTTTGGAAAATTATGACAGAGTTTGGTTATCCGGCAAAGTTCCTAGCAATGGTGCGGCAGTTCTACGATGGTATGCTTGCACAGGTAAAAATGGTGGCGAGATTTCTGATCCATTCCCTGTGACAAATGGAGTTAAGACCCAGCTAGCATTCTACGTAAATCTACATCGGGCCGTCATCGGGCCGTCAGCTACCCTGACGGCCCGATGACGGCCCGATATAGATTTACGTAGAATGCTGACTGGGAAAGGCTATGCATTAGCTCCAACGCTGTTCAGCATGGTGTTTTCTGCCATGCTCATAGATGCTTTCCATGATGGTGACAATGACATTCCTATTAGGCATCGCTTTAATGGGAAGCGTTTCAAACTAAAGTGGTTACCCAGTAAGCATTCTTTATAAATCTATAGCGGGCCGTTATCGGCCCGTCAGGGTAGCTGACGGGCCGATAACGGCCCGCTATAGGTTTATAAAGAATGCTAGCTGAGTGCAAGCTAAATCCAAGGTGCAGACAGAGGTGCCAGACGAATGTCTGTTTGCTGATGACATGGCAAAGGGTGCTCTAACAGAAGAAACAATGCAAAAAAGGTGTAAATTAAGTATCTGACTTACATGTATGTAACAGTTATGATCTCAAAATCAGCAAAACAAACTGAAGTGGTGTAGCAGCCAGCATCTTAAAAACCTTAGAAGGAGCCTTCCATCATAGTTAAAGGTCAACGATTGCAAGTAGTAGACAAATTCACCTACCTTAGAAGCACATTTTCAAGAGTTGTGCATATTGATGATGAAGTCAATGCCAGGATTGCCAAAGCCAGTGCAGCATTTGGTCGACTACGTGAAAAATATATTTGGGATCGAATGGGAATCAGACTTGACACAAAGCTGAACGTCTGCAGATCTGTGGTGCTACCAACACTATTACGCGCATGTGAGACTTATACAGTTTACCAACGACATGCAAAAAGACTGAACCTTTTCCACACTAGCTGTATTAGAAAACGTCTGGGCCGCGTTGTTCAAAATTAACGATGCCGTTAGTTAAAGTATCGTTTAAACTTTGATCATTTTCGCAAAAATACCTGTGAATAAGATATTGTACTTACTAGAACAGTTAACATTTTGACCACTAAAGAGCTCGTTAAGCTAACGATGCTTTGAACAACAGGGCCCTGAAGATTAAGTGGCAAGACAGGATTCCAGACACAGAAGTCCTGAAAACGGTAGGGATGCAGAGTGTACATACCCTTCTAAAATTGGCACAATTAAGACGGACAGGCCATGTTACCAGAATGCCTGATGACGTTTGTTAAGGAAAATCCTCTATGGAGAACTTCAAGTTGGAAAACGCTCCCATGGTGGTCAGAAAAAGCGATACAAGGACACCCTCAAAGCCTCCCTTAAGGACTTCAGTATACCAACAGAGTCGTGGGAACAGATTGCGCAGGATCGCACAAAGTGGCGGGGTCTCATAAGAAGGGATGCTGGTGAATACGAAGCAAAAAGAATCATCGAAGCCGAGCAGATACGTGCTCAGCGGTAAGCCAGAGCTAAGCATCACCAACAGAGTTTTCTTCCTCAGTCCTCTCTTGTTCTGCTTGCAACAAGCAGTTTAGAGCAGAGATCGGTCTCATCAGCCATTTTGGAACACACAGTCATTGGTCATTGTCAGTAATGATAGGCGAACTGTTATAGTATTCAATGAGATTGTTAGCAGACAGTGAATTCCGTGATCAGATTGCAGGGTAATGTGGGCCTTCGCTGTTTGCATATGCCCTAGGACACGTTTACGCAGGGCGCGGCCCAGATATTGAACCGTTTGGCATGTTTACCTAGCCAAGACGTAGATCTGTCTGCGCATTAGAATCAGTCTGAGTAGAATCTTCTCTGTACGCCTGAAGAAATCTTGCTATCTTAACTTGCCACATAGAGCAAAGCAAGATCATGGATCGGACGTGCTGTTTGCGCCCCAAGTCTTCGCCAGGCACAACTCATTAGCCAACAAATTATGTGTTTCCGATTCCTTATAAGAAATGAATGTGTTGGTCGGTGACACTTTGTTTTCCTGTCCTTTTTTATCGTTTTGTCTGGAGAACCTGCCCGGTTCCAATATACTTTTGAATTTAACCCAATTTATCTAAAGACACCTAAAAAAGGTAATTGGCAAATAGTGCAGACCCAGATCAAACGCCCCAGAAATCGACATATGACGCCACAGAATGTGACGTCTAATTAGGGCCTTCACTGTTTGTAAATGGTTTAACCATTTGTCTATAGGAATATCTAAATGACATAGCCTGAAATGCCAAAAATTGCAATTTGACTCTTCCAATGAATATTGTGGGGGAGTTTACTCAGGCTAACAATGGTTAAGAGAAACATTCACATGGAATACATTCTTTCCATTAAATGAGTAGATCTCTTCTCAGGAAGGATGTGGTGGACAGAAAAGTAAACAGAGACTCACAAACAATGTATTCCTTTTCAAATTAAACGAAGGAATAATTACCAAGTCAATCCAGTCCCGTTAATGATATATCCGCATGTCTTGATATGATCCGAAACGTGAGGAAACGTACTGTCTGATATGTGCGCCCAACGAAGACACAAATCATCCTGCGCTTCTGCGCTGTCTGTTCAGAATCTTCGTAGTCCTCATAAAGGTATTTTACATCCTTGGCTAGCCAAAATGCGCCCAGTGAAGATTCTGATCAGACTGCGCGAATGCGCAGTCTGATCTGATTCTTCGCTTGGCGCACATGTATGAAGGTACGTTTTCTGACGTTGTGGTTCATATCGTTACGCTCATGATGCTTTTCTGCCAGTTTTAACTCTGTCATTTATTTTATTTTTACTTTAAACGGTCGAAATAGATGTATCTGAACATATCTACTAATGTTGGCCATAACAGGTCAAACTCTGTCGGTCAAAATTCACAGTCGGTCGGAGAACCGGAAGACGGATGGCATTTCCGTTTTCGCCTTTCTGAGCATAAGATTATGAATCGCTTTTTTTTTTTTTTTCACCTTACTAATAAGACATTAAACAACCTTCAATAGAGGTGCAAGGCCTGCTTTCACATTTTTTTCTCGGCTTAGCCTCGGACAATGAAAAATAGTATTCGGCAAGCCCATTTGTTAGAGGTCTTTAGTGCCAATCTCTGTGTAAAAAACAATCAAAATATTTATAACGGTTGAAGAGTTATGGCTAATGTCACTAAATGACTATAGGGAAAGAATTTTGACCTCGGCTTTGTTTCTATGAATGCCACAGTTATGGCAGTTTCTTAGTCAGATATTATCACTTTTAATGTGTATACAAAATTGTCTATACTTGACATTTTTTTTACCTTGAATTAGTCTTAAAAAAAGAAAAGCGCATTCGGCAAACCATTGACTAAATCTTGTCGGCATCAATCTATGCGAGAACAATTAACAAACTATTCCTAACGGTTCATGAGTGTTGACCATTTTCGCAAACTTAGCACGGACGGACAGACGGACTCAAAAGTGGATTATAAGGCATATTCAGAAAGTCAACCTTAAGTTGGTTGGTTGACTTGTCTATGGGTCGTGCAATGAGAGGTAGCAGTTGATTGTTTTTAGACGAAGTCTTATAAGATCATATGTGACCTAAGCCTGTCAGCCTCTGTATGCAAGAACGTATGTGCCTTGAAGCGATGATAAATCTCAAGAAACGGTTATTTTTGTTAAATACTTTGATTCAAATGTCATTGTGTGCATTTTTAACAGTCTTTACAATATGATCTTCAAGTTCCCGCCAAAGCCAAGTTTTGAAAGTCCAAGAAAACCTCCTCTATTTAAAATAACGATTTGATATACATGTAATTATACCTCCGGCTACGAAGTATGCCGAAGCGGTAAATAGTTTTCGTCCGTTCCGTTAGTCCGTTCGTCTGTCCGCCCGTCCCTCCGTCCGGATGTGATTTTCTATAACCAAGTTTTACTTCGAAGTTTTTTGATTACTTATAACTCTGCAGCCACTGATCAAAAACTTTTCATATTTGGTATGGGGGTACCTGGGAGGGTTCTCTTCCATTCTACATGTATGAAGTCCTGGACCATGCCCCAGGGCGGGGCTAGAGGTCAAAATCTAGGACACCCCAATAAAGTAGTTAATTGCAGTTTGTTTATACAAACAACCTCTTATTATACCCATGGCATACGAAGTATGCCGAAGGAGTATATAGTTTTTGTCCGTTCCGTTAGTCCGTTCCTCTGTCCATCCATCCGTCTGTCGTCTGTCCTTCCACTGATCAAAAACTTTTCATATTTGGTATGGGGTACCTGGGAGGGTTCTCTTCCATTCTACGTCTACGAAAACCTGGGTCATGCCCCAGGGCGGCGCTAGAGGTCAAAATATAGGACACCCAAATAAAATAGTACATTGCAGTTTGTTGATACAAACAACCTCTTATTAAAGAAGGAGAGGCATCAGACATGTTTATGAAATCAACATTCAGTGTAATAAGGTCAAGGTCATTGTGAGCTTATTTTCATGCTTCAGTGATTTTACCTTATAATTTGAAGCGTATTTCATGGATTTATGCCTCAATAAAGTAGTATGTTTCAGTTTGTTTCTACAAACAACTTCTTATAGAAAGATGGGCATCAGACATGTTTATAACATCAACATTCAGTGCAAGGTCAAGGTCATTGTGATCATATTTTCATGCTCCAGCGATTTTGCCTAATATCTTGAAGACAATTTCATGGATTAAGATGATACTTGGAATATTGGTTTTGTGTGACACCACGATTGATAGCCTAACAAATGTAGGTCACCTTGACCTATATTTCATGGTCCAGTAATTTTGCCTCATATCTTCAATATTAATTGATGTATGAACATCATTATTTGGGATTATGAACTAGTATGATCCAACAGTTGACCTTAAAGTAAATGTAGTTCGCTATGACCTATATTGCATGGTCCAGTGATTTTATGTTACATTTTGATATATTACTATCATATTTTGGGATATTGTGACCTATATTTCATAGCCCTGTGATTTTGGCTTATATCTCCCACTATTTGATACCTAAATGTCATATTTACATATAATGATACAGTGTGACCCAAACTTTCACCTCAAAGTAAATATAAATCAGTATGACCTATATTTCATGGTATAGTGATTTTTCTTAATATCTTTTAGATTATGCAATGGATTAACATCATAGTTGATATAATGCATCAGTATGGCCAGATTAACTTCTCAAGTATATGTAGGTCAGTGACCTATATTTTATGGCCTAGCAATTTGCTTCATGTCTTGAAGACTTTTTATTCCAGGAAAGTTGTACTTGGGATGATAGATCAAGGTCACTCAGAGACTGACATTGTAAACTATATCTTGCCTTATATCATTGTCATTAACTTAAAAATATTTTATAATTAAGAAATGGCGCCGGCCGGGGGTATTCGTGACCCTCTGGGCACTTGCTCTTGTTAATGATGTACATGGCGCGAAGGTGCTTTCGTAATAAAGGGTTAGCCCATTGAAATACACTTAACCACCGCACACAACCCCAATCCGCGTTATCTTTCTACCGTTTCACACCAAACCACTTACATTATCTATTTTGCACTCTAAATTGCTTTGTTGATTTATTAACCCATGTGCAATGTGGTACCAAAGATGTTTGATAGCTCAGTATAATGAGCAGTCATACAGTTTAATATGGATCTTTGCAACAGATAAACGTAAGTGAAATGGGCGCATTACGAAAACATGCCTATTCAAATATATAGAAAATTTCACCTCCAAAAACTGAACATTTTCAGATAAAAAACGCTGATATTTTTCATATTTATGCTCAAAACATAGATTGTGGGTACTCGTTAGAACCGCCTCGCCGAGGCGGTTCTAACGAGTACCACAATCTATGTTTTTGAGCAGAAATAAGAAAAATAATGTATACCCCTGTAAACCCTAGTTTTACTATATAAAAGTGGGGTTTAAGGGAGTCGAAATTATATAGGCATGTTTTCGTGATTGGGTCAGGAGTTTTGCGAAAACAAAAAAAAAAAAAATTAAATGAAATATTAAGTGATGCCCAAGAAACATCTGACCAGCAAAGTTCTAAATAAGCATACGCCTGCATGTGCATATGCGCAGTCTGATCAAGGTCGTTAGGTCTTATAGTAGAAAAAGACTCACATGAAATATGTGACTGCGTCCTAAAAACATATGACCAACAAAGTTCCAGATCAGCATGTGCATGTTTGGAAAAAAACAAAATAATACCAACTCCTTTCCATTATTATCCAGTCAGGAGCCTCCTTACATAAAATAACTGCATTGTACCCCGAGCTTTCATACCAGTTATGTTGTCATGAATATTCATGAATGAATTGGTTTCCTAGTCGTCTCCAATTGCCGCTATTGATATTTGGCAGACATTGGATCAAAGTGACACCAAGTTGTTTATGTATCACTTCATAGTTTAAAGTTTCCTTTACTCATTCCTTATTTACCTACAAACTGATGACATATCGTCTTGTTTCTCACAGATTTTCATAAACCTGAATAAAGTGAGGTATTACTTGATACTTTATTACTTACCATGCTAAGGAAAAATCAAGCAGACGACAAAAAGATGATATTTTCCTGATTTTCCTAGAAAATAGGACCTTACACTTCATAAGGAGACAATTTACATGAAATGTCAAATCCTATTTTCTTGGACTAATCAGAAAAATATTTGAAAAATATCGTCTGCTGAAATATTTACTCAGCATGCAAACGTGTTAAAGTTTCCTATCCTTACTAACCTTTACCACTCTCTGGACAGCTTCAGCAGACAACAAATGCCTAAATAGACATTCACATTTCATGCACATGGTCTCCTTAGTAGTTCCCATTTTCTGGGAAAAAGTAACAAAAAAGAAATCAAAATGTCTGCTGAAACTTTCACCATTAATGATAAGCGTTAATAAAATTGTCGTCATTATGAATTTTGATAAAAAAGAAAACAAAAGCAAAAAAACAAAAAACAAAAAAGAACCATATGTTTTAATGTTGACCTTATCTTAATTTTTGACGCCTTCAGCTATGCAACCTGCAGCTATGTGTAGACGATCATATCACAAAGTTTCATTTTGTTCCGACGTTCGTTTTGCATGTTCGATGTAGAGAAACAGTATGCATGAAATCCCCAAAAGGATAATTTGCAAACCATCACGAAAACATGCCTATATAATTTTGACCCCCTTGAACCCCACTTTTATATAGTAAAACTGGGGTTCACAGGGGTATACATTATTTTTCTTCTCAAAAACATAGATTGTGGGTATTCGTTAGAACCGCCTCGTCGAGGCGGTTCTAACGTGTACCCACAATCTATGTTTTGAGTAGAAATATGAAAAATGTCAGAATTTTTTATCTAAAAATTTTCATTTTTTGGTGGTGAAATTTTCAACATATTTGAATAGGCGTGTTTTCATAATGAGTGCAATATGCGGCATATGATCCGGGTCTCCACTGTTTACAAATAGTTTTAGTTATTTTTCTTAACCCTTGTCCTGCTGAACCCGGATATACCCTGTTTTGCAAACAATGTAGATCGAGATCAGAAGCCAACTGTTCTGGATCTGCACTGTCTGCCATCAAATATGCAAATTTATAGCAACAATCTAGATCAAGTAACCTGACTGGCTGAACATTAGAAGTAGGCGTGGCTTATTAATTAATTCAGCAGGATTAAGGAATATCTGAATCACATAGCTTGACATATCTAAAATAGATATTCGATTCTTCCAATATGTAGTGTGTGTGTTGGGGGGAGGGGGGGGGGGGCGGGGTTGGCGGGTGGTATTCATCAGTCTCAAATGGGTTAGTTTCGTGACATATAAAACTGGTGCTCATTTAATAATAATAAAACAACAACAAAAAAAAACTACAATATATTCTTGACCTCTGTAGATCCTTTGTTATCAGGGCGAAACGAATATTTGTTCTTAGGCATACGTAAGACTGGCAAATGCTGATAAAATTCAAACCGTAAAATCAGGCAATTTCTCAAAAGGGATATATTCTGTCACTCACAGTAGCGTTTTCGCCATTTGTACAACGGCAATCTTTGTGACTTCCCATTGCTTTCCTGCCTACAAAGCCCTTCAAAAAGGGAATCTACTCTGTGGAACGACTTTGCTCCCTGCAAATGGACTTGTTTTGATTAAAATGACATGCAAAAAAAGGAGTACAGAAAGGGCAGGGTTGGGACAAATAGAGCCACATTTAATCCGTTGTTTCTAACGTCCCTTTCAGGGAACATTTGCAATCAACCCAGATCGGACGCCGCAGAATGCATTAAATATTAAATATAGAGATTTCTATAAAACACGGTACTAACAAACACCAACCACACACCTCTTCTGTTAGAAATGGATATGGCCAAAGTAATTAGGTAGAAGCTAGAGTTCCATCGGCAAAAATGGATTAAGACACACTCACCCACCCAAACGATGCCATGTTGTACCTCTTCGTTTTAACGTTCTGTTTTCGAAAAAAACGTTGTTTTGTGATCAGTTAGTCCTTATCCGATGCTTCAACCGCTGTTAAGTGTCGTGAGGCGGCCATATGTCTCTCCGTACATGTAGATGATCGTAGTGCAGTTGCCACTTTTGATTTCATCGGGATTACTGAGACTATTCTGAGATCATCATTACGAAAACACGCTTATTCAAACATATTGAAAATTTCACCACCAAAAAAACTGAAAATTTTCAGATAAAAATTCTGACATTTTTCAAGCTTCTGCTCAAAACGTAGTTATGGGTACCCGTTAGAACCGCCTCGCCGAGGCGGTTCTAACGAGTACCCACAATCTATGTTTTTGAGCAGAAATAAGAAAACTAATGTATACCCCCTGTAAACCCCAGTTTTACTATATAAAAGTGGGGTTTAAGGAGGTCAAAATTATATAGGTATGTTTTCGTGATGATTGAAAATCAAATTCCCGCTTACATGTAAGACGATGTTCAAGATCGATTGCAGCCGTGCAGAGTACAATAATGTCATATGCGGAGTCGTAATGAAACCGAGACACCGATTTTCGTTCTTTTAAGTGTTTAGTACTTTATAGGGCAGCAAATGCAAATAGATTTATTTAGTTTACATGTAGCTGTTTATGGACTATTTTTGTATTTCTATTTTGCCTACTACAGGCTAATCACCACATCACGAAAACATGCCTATATAATTTTGACTCCCTTAAACCCCAGTTTTATGTAGTAAAACTGGGGTTTACAGGGGTATACATTATTTTTCTTATTTCTGCGCAAAACATATATTGTGCGTACTCGTTAGAACCGCCTAATCGAGGCGGGTCTAACGGGTATCCACAATCTATGTTTTGAGCAGAAATATGAAAAATATCAGAATTTTTTTATCCGTAAATTTTCATTTCTAGGTGGTAAAATTTTCAGTATATTTGAATATATTTCGAAATAATACTCGCTGTTTGATTGACTGATTTTAGTCTAGAGGCTCCTAAAAGGGTAATTGGCAAATAGTGCAGACCCAGTCCAGACGCCGCGTTTTGTGGTGTCCCACAAGTGTCCACACTGTTTGCATTAAGTACAGAAATTTCTATAAAACACAATGATACTAAAAAAATAATCATTGTAGCAAAACTTAAAATCTTGTAGCAAAACTTAAAACTGAGGCTATCATATGAGGCGCGCGGTGCATGGTGGCACTCCTTCATCCTTATGCCTCAACATAATGTACCGTCTGTTTAGGACAGAACTGCTTGATCTCAGGAGTAATAAAATCGCTGCCAGTTCTGTTGACCCAGCCGGTTGATTGGCTTGCCAAGGGTGCTGTTTATATAATATTGATGACAATTTGTGTATTTACTCATTGGAAAGGGCCTTTCCGTAGTCTTTACTTTGAAAGAGAGCATTCCTATATGTTACTAAATAGCTTTCATTCTTGGCTTTAGGAAATGATGAGAACCAGTCCAAAACTGACAAGGATACTTCTAAGTCAGCCAAAAAAAAAACAAAAAAAAACAACATAACTGTCCATCTGTTTCCATCGTCAGCTTTAAGGAAGTTGCATAGTCGTACATTTTCTAAACTCGAGAAAGAGATAACTTTTATTACAATCACGGTGACACACCTTCATTGTATTTATTGCATTAAAGGTCGCGGGGTGCTTAACTGTTTTTCCTGAGTGTTTATTTCAACATGGCATACGTTTTGAGGAGAGCTGGAGAAAAACATCCCAGAATTATCAACAAATACTCCTCCTTAACAAGTTTGCGGTCACGCCACGACAGGGACGTCAATTCTCACTTTATTGTAACATAGATACACTGTCAATAATGCATTCTCTGATTTCTGTAACATACAGAATTAGCGTGAACCACAACACAATGTAATGTATTTGAAGAGTGTAAAACCAGGAAATGACCCGTATAAACTTATAGCTTACCGTGACATCCTGGTCCATTAATACATGTTTATTTACATGTAATGAAAAAATAAAATATTGTTTTAAGTGTAAATGGCATTGCTTAGCTGAGTAATGCATGCTCTTATTTCTGTTACATACAAAATTAACGTGAGACACGACATAATATGGGTCGCATCAAACAAATATGTGCCTTCATGCAAAATTCGCAGATTCAGATTATCTTGCGCTTGCGTCGGGCCTTTGCTCTACGTTCATACATTCTGTAGTATTCTAGACCATCAAAATGCAAGGATGCATCAATCATCCACGTATTCAAACGAGAAGGGAATCCTCAAATTTGTGACAATCACCGGGGCATCTCTTTGTTGTCAATTGTTTTGAAGATTCTTGCAAGAGTCCTACTGAACTGATTGAGTGAACACCTTGAATAGTCAGGGCTTCTGCCAGAAAGCTAATGTGGATTCAGGAAGGACAGACAAACAACGGACATCATCCTCACAGCAAGAGGGCTTCAAGAGAAATGCCAAGAGCAGAATGTGGACTCTTGAAACCAGGAATAGGATGTGACACAAGCGTGTGTTTAAATAACACGAAGATGTTCCGTCTGATATCTCGCTGACTATTCATGCAAATAAACATTCTGGTATGGATATTTCACTACCTGCATTTTCGTTTGGGCATGATGTGACAATACCTTTTTTGTATATGAGCAGACAAGCATGGCGTCAGACAAATAAAACTGCAATTACAAGATTTAAATGATCAAACAGTCGTGGGAACAAAGCATTTTAACCAATCAGAGAACACATTAAATCGTACCAACTCGTTTATTAATTTGAGGAAACAAACTATTAAGTCTTGGAGACGAACCATTTAAACCAATCAGAAAACGTACACTGTAAATATTCGTTCCAATGTATTATTAATTTGTGGGGAAAAAAATTTCGTTGGGTCGAATTCCTAATTGGTGAGGACGAATTAACAATTCCAAGCAAAGAATGAAAAAAAAAGAGAGCAATGCATGTCCCATTTGGACTTCCGTACCAAAGAAACATATTATTCAGTACTCGTTTATATACTTGATACTTGTATCACGGCTACGGTGTTTTCTCTATAGAAAATGCTGTTTATTAATTCCCAATACCTGTAATGAAGGCGGAGTCAAAATGTATCATCTGTGTGGTATCTGTCTCATCAAGAAGTTACCGAATAATCAATAATTTCTTAACTGGGAAGATATTTGCCTTCAATACTTATACTGGGAACTAATCTGTATGATCCCTGGTTTTTAGACATGTGACGTCTGGAGCGGCCGAAATATTAATGAGTAGGCGGGGCCTTACCTGAAATGGTTTCCGGTAGCCAGGAACACAACTTTCTTATAGAACTGTTTTGAAGGGGTGTCAGATTTATTAATTCAAGGTGTGTTTCTCGTCGCAAACGACTCTAAACAACAGCTGCAATCGATAATCTGATACTTCAAAACACAATAATTGCAATTTGTTCTATAGTTGAGATGAACCGTGCGGAAAAAAAAAAAAAAAAAAAAAAAAAAACATGACACGGCTCAACTATATAAGCGAATAATAATACTTCATGTATCAGTTAAACTCCCGTTAGCATCTGGCTTCATCATGACGATAAACTATTTCCTGCAAGTTTTAACATGCGTTATTTTGGCTGCACCGTGCTTATTGTGTACAGCAGAGCTTTTGGATGGAGCTATCACCGAGCTCTCGTACAACAAACTTTGTCCGTATAACAATTTCTGCGAGTCGAATGCGACGAATGTTTTAAAGACCGACCAACAAATTCCCTGTTGTAGACCATGCTATTGCGACGATGATTGCTGGATACGAGGTAACTGTTGTCCTGATAAAGAAAAGATGCCGACGAAACCGCCGTCAGAAGCATGTCAAAGCGCTACCGTCAAACGACAAAGAAATATAAGAATGAGTGACGCCGACGATGAAGAATACAGGTATATTACGCGATATTATATTATAAGGACATGTCCTCGAAATGAAACGAACAAGGTCAGAAGGAAGAAATGCATGGGCAAATCACGGGTATCTTTTGAAGATTTCATTTGGGTAACCGGTTTAGATAATGGAAAAATATACAAGAACAAATTCTGTGCTGAATGTCATGGCGTATTAAACTACACTTACTGGACTCTGATGACGAGCTGCTATGAAGTTATTGATAATGCTGACATTTTCTGGATTAAAAAGACTGTACCTAGTAACTGTAGCCTTACCGTCGTACCTCCAGCAACCAAGAAAGACATATTGACCAGCTTATGCACTGTCCCATCAATTTCGAAATGCAACGTAACGGGACAGTGGGAGACGTATAATTGGGCTTTAGAAAATGCTTGTAACGCTTTTGAATCTCATTATCTTGAAGCAATACCTCTTTCTTTTAAAGTATATAGAAATGTGTTTTGTTACCTGTGTAATGTAGGAACATGGAACAGCAAGAAGGACGTGTGTACACTGAGCGCTCTCTATAATGGCGCCGAGAGGGGAGCTGATACGAGTACATTTTCAGCCTTACTGGACACCAGACTCTACGACAAGACGACAGAAGATGTGAGAGCACGAATATGTAATGTAGATGAAATTCACGATCCTTTTCAGGTAAGTTTTAGGTATTTTCTACAAACTACGACTTGGTGTTATTCAGGGAATTTGATACACTTTCAGGGGAAGTAATTCTGGCAAAATTCTTCTGAAAAGGTGTTTACTCTAAAAGAAAATGATTTGCCCCGTTCGGGAGCAACAGCTTTCCTTTTTTAGAATTGATTCCATTTTATTACCAAAAACCACTAGGTGCGTTATAAAGTCTTGACACACTACAGTTGCTTTAACACAATTACAGTCGTCTCTTGTTATCTCGACCTCGATTATCTCGAATAACCGCTTATCTCGAAGTGAAATTCTGGTCCCTGTTTTAACATGAAAATCTAAGAACAGGTAACAAAATATTGTGGAAAAGAGGTGAAATTGCTCTCTATTTCCAGGAGTCAAATAACCTATTCATTTGTTAAATGTGGTTGTTCGATTTATTGTTTTCCTCGTTTCTGCAACTCTGATATTTCGAGGCACGGATATCTCAAATTGTTTCAGAGTCCTTTAGGATTCGAGATAACGAGAGTCGACTGTATACCAAGCGTCCCATAAAATCGATACTGGCAAACAGAACGCGGCGTCTGATCAGGATCTACTCTGTTTGCACTGAATAAAGGAATTTTCTATAAAACATGGTAATAATAAACATTAATCAAACGCCCATTCTATTGGTAATGGTCTGTTTGAAAGACTTAAGGTAGAAGAGATCACTCGGCATGAATGGGTTAAGGTGACTGGATGCACTTTGTTGATGTTGTGCGATGTTGTTCAAGGGACACAATTTTTGTCACTTTCTATCAACATTCCTGTAAGTCCTATCCGAAAACGTGTGTATCCTAAAAAGAAAGAATTTGCTCTAGGTGCGGATGGAAGTGGGGTGGGGAGGGGGTTGGGTTGTGAAGTTGCGAATTATTTCCTTAAAGATCAAAGCCCTTTTTAGAAGTAAACAGGGTGGACTCCGCTAAATAACTTCCGGTGATAAATGTACACATATAGTAGACATGTCATCGCAAGTTATCGAATCCTGCAATAGCTCAATTTTGTGCTGGCAGTTTGTAAGGTGACTCGCTATCATATGATAGTCATGTGATCACAACTTTCACGCTAATAGCAAATCAGTCTATTAATACATGTGCGAGTTTAAATTCATTCGGTGGAAAACTGGGGAATAACAAAGAGCACTGGTAGATTGCGAAAACATGCCTATTCAAATATACTGAAGATTTTCTCCCAAAAAATGGAAATTTTCAGATAAAAAGATCTGATATTTTCATATTTCTGCTTAAAACATAAATTGTGGGTACTCGTTAGAACCATTTTAAAGCAGAAATAAGAAAAATAATGTGTATCCCTGTAAACCCCAGTTTTACTATATAAAAGTGGGTTTTAAGGCGGTCAAAATCATATAGGTGTGTTTTCGTGATGTGTACACAGTTGCGAATAAGGGTTTCAGTCACAAATCAAGAACAGAAAGACAAACAGTGTAGACACTGATGAGTCGGTAGCCGTCTTATCCGGATCTACACTTTTGTCCAAGGTTTTGGTCTGCAGGGTTGAAACGGTTACACAATTAAGCCAGTTACAGTCATGCAACCTGTGGCTTAACCATTAAGCTATATTTATCAGATATACTATAGCTAAATATATTACCTTGTTCGATGACCTGATACTTCTGGTTACAATTTTCTATTTGATGTATTGCAGCTGGAAACAAGAAGTCTGAGGTCACCGGACAAGGTTACAATTTCATCTATAGCTGTTGCATATTGAGCAGTCTTTCTGACCCCTGATTTGTATATTTCAGTTAGCCATTACGAAAACACACCTATTCAAATATACTGAAAATTTTATCTCTGAAAAACTGAAAATTTTCAGATAAAAATCTCCGATATTTTTCATATATCTGCTCAAAACATAGATTGTGGGTACTCATTAGAACCGCCTCGCCGAGGCGGTTCTAAGGAATACCCAATATATGTTTTGGGCAGAAATAAGAAAAATAATGTATACCCCTGTAAACCCCAATTTTACTATATAAAAGTGGGGTTTAAGGGGGTCAAAATTATATAGGCATGTTTACGTGATGATTGTCGATTTCACGAAAAGGATGCATGGCCTTCACAATTTTATAGTAAATCTTGTTATGTAATTCACTGACTTGACAGTTAATCACCGTTTATGAATGCCCTTCTTTGTCCGCTAACCTTATCATTAACCCAAGTCCTGCAGAACCCGGATATACCCTGCCTTTGCAAACCGTGTAGATCCAGATCAGTTGGCTTCTGCAGAAGCCAACTGATCTGCATCTGCACTGTTTGCCATTTAGTATGTGAATTTATATCAACAATCTGGATCAAGTAATCTGATTGGCGGAAAATTAGAAGTTGTGTGGCATCTAAGTTTTATTCAGCATGACAGGGGTTTCGATTAGATACACTTTCAGGGAAGATACATGTTATTCATTGTTTTTCCTTCTGAGCAAATTATTTCCTTTCAGAGTAGCCCCATTTTTGGAAAAGACTGGCTGTATAGTTTCAGTTTTCTGTGAAAAAAATGTATTTAAATGTTGTTTATTTTATTTATAGTCAGCAGTTAAAAAAATTATGTTTTAAACTTCGAAACCTATCTAATGTGCTTGAGCAAAGTTGCACTGTCAAGTTTCAGTGGGCGGGTTAAATGTACAAAAAAAGTTACATAAATAATTCTGATATTTTAAACACAACGTAAAAATGTTCTATTTACAGTAAAATTCCGGTATAAAGATCACTTGACAATAAGACCACAACGCTGTTTAAGGCTGTTTTTGCCAGGCCAAAATGGTCTCTTTCTAATTATTTCGTATTCAACCGCTGCACTATTTAGACACCTTTTAGGCAGTCCCAAAACTATCTTCATACAGTTGACTCTCGTTATCTCGACCGCGCTTATCTCGAAAAACCGCTTATCTCGAAGTGAAAATCTGATCCCTGCCAAAACATAAACATCTAACAACAGGTAAAAAAAAATATTGTGGAAAAGAGAAGAAATTGCTCCTAAGGAGCAATTTCTCCTCTTTTCCACAATAGTTTTAATGTATCTCTAACTTCAAGAGTCCAATTACATACATATTTGTTAAATGAGGTTGTTCGAATAATATTTGTCGGGGTACGGATATCTCGAAGTATTCAGTAGAGTCCATTGGAATTCGAGATAACGAAAGTCGACTGTAGTGGGATTTTACTGTATTTAGAATTTAGTTTCTTCCCCATTTCACCACATTATTCAGTGAATAGGGGGATTCATTGCTGGGAATATAAATCATTAGGAAGTTCTTATTGATTTTTGCTTTCAGAAGACATGTAGGAAACTTTCCTGTCCTTTTCCAAGAGCTCCCTACTATGGAGTTTGTCGAAAGTTTGTATTACAGACCTACCATCTAGGAATTGTCGCTCACTACAGACTCGATCCTCTATGGCACTTGTCAACAATAACAGCCACAAATGATAGTTCGTTCTACCAATCAAGTAAAGTTGGCACAGCAATATTTCAACAGTTTGATCAGGTCCTTGGCCTGTCCAAATGCATAATTTGTGAACAGGCTTTGAGGGTATCTAAAGAAACTGAGCTAGATCCAATCACACATGAAGAAAGACCGGCTTACTTTCTTGTGGTCGCCGAATTCATCACAAACAAAAGATGTCAAGAGGCTCGCATTCTGAACAGTATGACGACAACTCAAGGACAAAAGTTATCAGTCAAGATAGGAGGAGAGGGAGTAATTTATTTTACCATACGACTTGACAAGAGGACCGAAAATAATGTAAAACGCATGACACGCACAGTCGAAAATGGGAAACCCGAAATTATATGCCCAGTAGAAACGTTTTACAATTTCGCTGAGATGAGCGTTTGCCCAACAGTAACATTCACCGAAAACGATTACTCGGCAATAATGAGCAAGATCAGCGACCCCTCACAAAAGGTGGCGATAAGCGCTCTTTTTTATTCCTCGGAGAATAATACAGTAAAGTCGGCCGGTGTGGAAAGAAACTTTTCTGTGTGTTTTGATGATTATATGCACCTCGTTTCATTCAATTCCGCATGTGCTTTGGGCCCTTGGTGGTTTGAGTTGCATGTATTTTTCTGGCACCTTCTTGCTTGGTTCGTATTGTCAATTACGTGTTCCGCCTGAAATAAATTTTAAAGGATATGATGCACTTTCAGGGAGAGGCAACTCTGTCAAAATCATTTTGCGCCCTTCTGAAAATGGAGCTACTCTAAACTGTAAAAAATTGCTCCCGAAGGGAACACACTCTTTTGTTAGACAGAATCCCTTTTTAGAAAGGACCTGGTTTGCAAGACAGCAAACGAGAAGTTACAAAATTTGTCTTTCTTATACAGTGGCAGAAAGAAAATCCACCATATTATTTTGATTATGACCTGTAATTAATCCATTCATTTATTTCTTCGTCGTCTGCCTTTAAACGGTAGTCGAAATGCATTCTCCACTCAGTACTAAATAGATATAAAATAATCTACAAAATTGCCTTTGGAAACAAAGAACACAGAAAAATCAGTAATATGCATTTGAGTGACAACTGTACAACACGAAATACCTTTGCATATAGTGTTTATATAGCGAATAAAGTGGAACACACTGGTATAGATCGGTGAATGTTTACTGTCGTTTCAATGTACGTTTATAATTAGACTAATCCAAGGTCAAAGTAAAGCTGGTACGAGTACATGTAGTACGTGAAAATTCTCGACCCTCGGTATTTTCCGGATTAGCTGCTCTATTTGACTAAGATTGATTGATTGTGTTGGGGTTTAACGACACGTCAACTTTTTGTGTCGTCTTCTAGAGGAAGGGAGAAAAGAGATAAAAGAGATAGTAGAAGAAATGAAAGAGAGGGACAGAGAAGTAAGTGAAACAGGAATGAAGGTGGAAAAAAAAACAGAAGAAATAAAAACATTTCCCGTCTACCCTTACCTGCTATAAGGATAGCAGACCTTGCCCACCTGTAAGCTGATATCAGTTGAACGCCCCGGTGACGTAAGATACACGACGCCTTCGCACCACCCGACCACCCCCAGTTTGACGTATGGGGTTATAGCTCAACTGGTTACATGTAGCTTGTTGGAAACACACACAGCTGAAAAGTTTCAAAGTTGGGATTTCGACCCTCTTATATCAATCAGATTTTATTTCGTTTTATTTTCTTTTCTTTTACTCCATGTGTGTGTGCGTTTTCCTTGTTTATTATTGTATTATTATTATTATTATTATTGTTGTTGTTGTTGTTTGGGCACCATTTAAAATTATTAAATAAAAGCACTGCAAGCATAATACCCCGCCATAGCAATTCTTTGTTTATGTATTAAAGTTATCGTTGCGAAAATGTCTGGAAAAAAATGATGGAGGGACAGATAACAATCCTAAACCAGATCTTGATAATATCAATGGACAGATAACAATCCTAAAGCAGATCTTGATAATATCAATGCATATAGCAAGTTTGGTTTAAAGGCCTTGTTATTAACTCAAGTTATCATCCAGAAATGAATATATGGACGTGTCTCGGGCAGATAACTCCGTAAAAATTTGACGAAATTTGCCAATTAGCAATTCCAAACCTGATCTCCTTACTGTCAATACATATAGCAAGTTTGGTTAAAATCCCTTGTTATTTACTAAAGTTATCACCCGGAAACGAAAATATGGGTGTGTCTCGGGCAGATAACTCCGTAAAAATTTGACGAAATTTGCCCATTAGTAATCCCAAACCAGATCTCCTTAATGTCAATGCATACAGCAAGTTTGATGAAATCCCTTGTTATTTACACAAGTTATCATCCGGAAACGAACATATGGGCGTGTCTCGGGCAGATAACTCCGTAAATTTTTGACGAAATTTGCCCATTAGCAATTCCAAACCAGATCTCCTTAATGTCGATGCATATAGCAAGTTTGGTGAAAATCTCTTGTTATTTACTCAAGTTATAGTCCGGAAACGAAAATATGGGCGTGTCTTGGGCAGATAACTCCGTCAAAAATTGACGAAATTAGCCCATTAGCAATTCCAAACCAGATCTCAACATTATCAATGCACATACCAAGTTTGGAGAAAATCCCTTGTTATTTACTCAAGTTATAGTCCGGAAACGAAAATATGGGCGTGTCTCGGGCAGATAACTCCGTCAAAAATTGACGAAAGTTGCCCATTAGCAATCCCAAACCAGATCTTCACAACATCAATGCACATACCAAGTTTGATGAAACTCCATTGATGTTTACTCAAGTTATCATCCGGAAACGAAAAACGGACGTACGACGGACAAACGGACGGACCCACGGACGACCAACGTGAAACCATAATACCCCGCCACTATTGTGGGGCGGGGTATAAAAAGTAGAGAAAAAAAGTAAATTCCCTTTAAATATTATATGTAAAATATACCAGCCTGTATAAAATACCAAACCCTACTAAAATGTGCTCTTGGCGGTACCCATTGAATAAGCAATATGAATGCTATATTGTACATATATCCATATTTTCTAATGCCTGTAAGATTGATTTTTTTATTGACTAAATAATAGCTCAATAAAACACATGAAAATAATGAAAAGAAACAGAATCAATACATTAAATAAAACTACGTGATGCACTAGCAAAAAGCCATGACCTGATGTCATCAGTTGCTTTGTGTATCCGTGCCTACTGGTCTCTGTACACCATAAAAATCTCAAAAACACATCAGTCAAAGACTGCGGTCATATCGAGTGGCTGCTGTAGGACCGCCACATTTTATAGAATGCTATATGCATAAGCATATGCATAATTATATAGAATGAATATGCATAATTATAGAATGCTATATGCATAAGGTCCTTGACCATTACGATCATGGACCTTATGCATATACGTAGCATTCTGTAATTTTCCTTATACCCCGCCACAAACTTGTAAAGTCATTGACACGAAAAGAATATCAATTTTTAAAAACATTGTTTTTCGTTAGTTACTATTCCTACGAGACTGATATGACAAGCGAGAGGCTGACATGTTGTGTTGGTGGGGCACGTCCTAAGACACCGGTGATAACGCTTGCTAATTTGACAGTGATTCTGATTTAACTTTGTTTTGTTGTTCGCAATATGACTGATTTTAATTGTAATTTTTTGAGCAAAGAAAATATAGAAAAGTAATAAATAAATATTTAAAATCCCACCGAAACATATAACATTGTATAAAATAGGACTAGTTTTTTTGTATAGAAATAATTACAATAAATTATCTGGATAAACCTCTTATCTAGAGCATTTAAATGTACAGAGTTCTGGTCATTTTTCATTTGATACAACGTCCATTTGAATATACTTTATGTCCATTGCATTTTAGAAGTAGTGAGCATATTCTACAAAAGAAAGAATATTTGTAGCTACACTGAGGTTATAACTGTTTCTAGCCATAACTTAAAATGCACAATTCTGGGCAATACCACCAACAAGTTTTGACTTTTTTTATTACTCAATGGAAACATGTTCCAACAAAATTTGTTTTTCTTGGAATATTATGAAAACTACTTACTTGAAAATCTTTCTAATCTGGAACGTTGAACTGTAGTGTTTGTATCCATTCCATTTCAAAATGTAAAACTTATGTTTCTTGTAAGAACAAATGCTGTGCCTAATTTAAAAAGCCATACTGTAGCTAAAATGAGTTAACACCAGTAGACAAATTTAGCCTTTTCTTAAGAATAAGAGTATTTTGTGTAATTTATCAGATAATTTACCTATTTATACATTATTTGCATTCGTTTACTGTTTTTGCCTGGCAAGAAATAAAAAAAATACTTAATGTACTATTTTTAGAAAATGGCTTAAGTGCATGGACATCAAAAGTCTTAAAAAGCTATATTTTGGGGAATATTTATTAGATAACCTATTCAGCTGAATATTTCTGGTATGTATTCCATCTTATAATAGAGTAACTCATATATAACTTAAAAAGAACAAAATACATGGTCAAATTTATAAAGTTTCTCCACAAGTGGGTATACTTAAATCAGTGGTTTGGGGCTTGACGATTAGTCTTTGACTTAGCCCGCCGTGGTTCAATTATTGGTTTCATTTACTCTTTCACACAGTAGAATTAGCCATGAAAACTCGTCTCTGTTTATCATAGTGATGAATTTGATTTTAGTGTTTTCGCTTTGATGCATTGACTGAGTTGGGAGCCTTTATGCGAACCGAATGTTTATGTTTTGTCTGTATCAAGAGTTACATCGAAACCCAGGGTGAAGTTTGCTGGCCTTATAAGTGCTTTAAACCCCCAGTGGTTTATTCTACTGACCCTTCTAAGGCGGTGGTCCCAGTGTTAGTCTTACTTTTTGTTGTTTTGTGGTTTATTCTACGAGGCATTTTTTTATGTCTTGCCTTGCTTGTGTTATTTTGTTCTTGTGTTTTTCAATTCTTTTAGCATTGCGATTGCCTCTTTTGGGGGAAGAGAGAGCTAGTCTTGGTGCTTTTCGTACGTTTGTTCGATTTGCGTTTGTTTGGTTTTGTCCTTTTGGTGTCTGGAAAGGGCTTCAGTTTGTGATTGTGGAACTCCCTGGACGTTTTTCTCACCTTGTTTTTCAATAAATGTGTGAAACTCTCATGACACTGAATACAGCTCTATCGTGAAAATTGTATTGTCATATACATATTCTGGCATATTTCCATTATAGACAAAGAATCATTTTGAGGATCTCAAATGCACAGTTGATTTAAAGAGTTATATTCTAAATAAATATAATAAACAAATAAAATCAAAATACAGTGTTACTCTTCAAAATGCAAACTTTGGTTTCCTCAGATAAGTGGGCAGGGTCATCGTATTGATATAACTGGACACAATATTATAAAATGTGACACTTTCATTGATCAGTTATCCATCGGGTTCCTATATGGTTGTTTACTTTGGAATTTAAATTAACCATTATGTAGCTACCAATAAATAAAAGAAATAATTTAGTGTATCTCTACAAATTTAAAGGTTTGGTTACCTCTGATTAGTGAACGGGATCAGTCCTATTGGTAAAAATGGACGAAATACTATATAAATGTTAACACACTGAAGTGCATAATTATCCAGATGGGGATTAAGATAAAATCTTTTACAAACATATAACAATACAGAATTCTAATCTGGATAATTTGATCATAACCATTTTAAACTATCAATAACAAAAACAAGTAAATTCACTGCTTCCCTTCTACTTCAATGTTTTTAGTTGATTCAGTGAAGTTGTCAGACTCGAGATAAAAATATTACAGTCAGACTTCGATAGCTCAAGAAAACAAATATTTAGGGCAATGTTCTTATTTTATCGTGTATGTTGTGTGTATTCAACAGAATCGCCTCATCGAGGCGCGCGCCGGTGTGTGTGTGCGCGCGCGCGCGCGCGTGTGTGTGTGTGTGTGTGTGTGTGTGTGTGGTTATCAAGTGGCCATGAGATTGGTGGCGCTCAAATTTGTCTTGGTTGTTTTCCAACCCATGAATTGTCCTGGCATTTAGAGAAGGTGTATGGGTTTTGATTTTGAATTGCATTGTTTGGTATTCAAAAAAAAAAAAACAAAAACAAAAAACATTTTCTTTCTTTTCGATTGTTTCCTTTTGGTTTCCATTGAGCCAGTTTAGCAGATGTAAATAATAAAGGTTTTCCCTCCACACACGACTGGGAGCTTCTGAGGCAGGCTAGCATCTCAAGATTTGGTGCAACGGTTTGAGCTAGAGACAGTTTTCCTTGTTACAAACACATAAACAAGGTAAGAGAAAAGTCCAGGGAGTGCCACTGTCACAAGCCGCAGCCCTTACAAGAGACACCAAGAGGAAGAGGGAAGAGACAAAACCAAACAAGCGCAAATCTAACAAACGTACGAAAAGCACTAAAGTTCAATAAATGTATTTTAATGTATCAAACACCAATCAGTTGTTATCAGTTCATATTCACATTCTGCAATCGGGCAGTATCTTTCGGTCAACTTACTTCGCAAAAATATTAGTTCTCATCTCAATTATAATTATTATATAAAATTGAGGGTCACTTGTTCCCTTTGTTTTGCTTTTGTTTTGGTTTAACAGGTACAAAATTTCAAGCAATTTGTTCAGATGGGTACACATATACTCAATTTATTTTGTAACCAAGCAGTGATTTTTGACTACATTTAATATTGAATCAATTGATTAAAACGATTTTAACACCCAAGTCAAATATGATCATGTAGAGAGAGTGCCTTTAAATTTGTTGCCCGACCTGCTTGTTCATGATGAACTTAGGTCCTGTTTAAACTGTTAAAGTTACTAGCAGTTCTACCTCGGACGCTACACGCAGCCCATCCATATTGCAGGTCCGTCATTATCACTTAGATAAGACCAGCCTTTGATGTGAGCCACCACTATCAGGGCTATATATTGCGTGCAATCATGATGGACCACCCCAGCCAAGAGGCAGAGAATATTATAGGAATCAAATATGGTTTTTTCATGCATTAACATTCGCCAGGTCCCGTGGGAGGTGTTGAAAACCGCGGCCTTCGGCCTCGGTTTTCAACACCTCCTAAGGGACCTGGCGAATGTTAATGCATTGAAAAACCATGTTCGATCGCTATTATTGCATAAAACCTGAAACTATTCGCTACATTTCGCGTTATTTCTTGCACTATTTTGTTTCGCCTTTTCACCGATGTCTCGCGAACGTAATTTCCACTGACTATGCTCGTTCTAGGGCCGGGCAGTACACATCTCGTAACGGCAGCAAAGCTGTAGCCCCGGTACGACCATATTGAAAGTTGTGTAGCCGTGCATTAACAGCGCGTGAATTGCCTTGTTAATACACGGCTTTTCGCCGGTTAATGCACGGCTGTTAATAACGTGCGACACTGCTTTTTATGCATTAAGTGTCTTTAAAGAGGTGATTATGATATCACAGCAGGAGGTGGTAAAGAGATCTTCTGAGGGGTCACATATAATTTGGAGGGAATATTGTCTATGTATCAGATAAATAAGCAAGAACTTAATTCCTCTTTTGAGCCTTTCCCTGTCTATCATTTATTGGCAGTATACTAGGTTTTATTGTACCCAGTCTCTTATCAGTGATAAGACAAATGACTGAGGCGAATCATATTTCTATGTCTTTAAATGTGTTGTTCACGTGATAATCATGGACTAATGAAATCGAACCGCGCGTTAGATGGCCCAACCGGTTGTTCACGATCTGAAACCTACAACTTGTCTCCGAACCAAACTCTACTCCCAAACTGAACGTCTCTGTGTCGATTGTTTATCAGTCGACCCAAATTACTATATTTTTCTGTTGTTCACGTTACTACCGCTGACCAATAAAGTTAATCTACGCAAATAGCGTTTGTACGAAACATGTTGTATCTAAAATAAATGTAGCATGTATCTTGAACGTTGTTTCTTGTTTCTTAATTCTCTCACTGTTAGTTTAATCTGTCAGTTTATGCAAACTTTCAAGGATGCGTTTTAACGTCTGACACTGTCAAGGTTTCTTCTGGCAGGTAAAAACGTGAGCCATATTTAATACTCTTGTGAGTGCCGACCTGCCGCTTGTAAGGCAAAAAAGCAACCATTTCCGAAAGTGAAATAATGAAAAATTGAAACGGACTACTGATTATAAGAACTGTTTTTTGTGTGGTTTTTTTTTTTTTTTTTTTTTTTTTTTTTTTTTTTTTTTTTTTGTTGTTGTTGTTGTTGTTGTTGTTTTTTTTTTGTTTTTTTTTTTTTTGTTTTTTTTTTTGTTTTTTTTGAGCCATGAATGAAAAGAAAGAAGGACGCTATTGTTAAATGAATGCGTTATGCGCATCATGCATAACGTTCTTCGGTTGTTTCATGATTTAAAAAATAAATAAATAAAGATTTAAACAAAACAATTTTTAATTTGACATATACAATTTTAAAGCCTGCTACAAAAACAAACTGAGAACTTGAATCTAAATGCATATCTAGGTTTTGCCGAGGAGCACAGCAGATCACAGCGCAATCCGTAATAAAGTGTATGGGATATTTAGGGTAAATATAGGCCGACCAAGTCAACCCGTCGCCCTCACCCTCTGATCACTATGCGAACAGGTGTTACTTACAGGTGCTACGTAACAGCTGCCCCGCGAGGAGCAGAGGACTTTCTCACTATCTTTGCAAAATTAGATAGTTGACGTATTCAAATGAATACCAAATGCAAATCAATAGGTCAGTTTGGTGGGTCCATATACATTTTGTAGGTCAACCAAATTTACCTGTCGCTTTGACCTTATAATACAGTCAACCCTCTTTATACTGACACAACCACAAAATTTGTTATAAGGACAATTTGAATGTCACGAAACTTTCGCTCTAAAGTTGACAGTTATTGAGAAATTATGCAAGAATATTGTATTAAAACTTCAAGCAATATATGTTTGGCATGGTTGTTAGAATCGCTATACTGAGGCAAGTCTAACAATTGTCCAAAACATGTGTTCTGTGAGGAAATAAGAATAAAACAAGGTCTTATTTACATTGAGGATTCTTAACAAATGCAAATTCAATTTAATGGCAACATTTTTGGGAACAAATGCTGTCGTTGTAACGAGGGTTCACTGTAACAATACTGTATTTATACATTTACTGCATACCCAGATACCACATGTGCAGTTGAGCGAATATGTGTATAATGTGGAACGCAAAATTTTCTCATCACTAAACAATGGCTATTCAAATATACTAATTTTTTTTCCAACCAAAAATGGAAAATTTTCAGATAAAAAAATCTGGTATTTTTTTATATTTCTGCTCAAAACTTAGATTATGGGTATTAGTTAGAGCCACCTTGACAAAGCGGTTCTAACGAGTATCCACAATCTATGTTTTTGAGCAGAAATACGAAAGATTATGTATACCCCTGTAAACCATAGTTTTACTATATAAAAGTGGGGTTTTGCGGGGGTCAAAATTATGTAGGCATGTTTCCATGATGTGGCTGTCATGCCTTCAAGGCTCCAAATTTCTCCAAAAAAAAAAAAAAAAAAAAAAAAAAAAAAGACATTTTATTATCCAAGAAAGGTTTAATAAATTGATATATGGTATTAACATGTTAATACAATCATAAAATGTGGCACCTGACTATAAAAATTCAGTTAATCTCTCATTCTTGAAATGAAATGATTTTTGTCGTATCTCTGAATTAGTGTTGCTAACATTAAATCAGAGATATGATAAAAAAAAATCATTTCATTTTTGATCAAGTTCAAAAGTGGGAGACTAACTGAAAGTTTACATGCTGTCAGATGCCACAGATTAGGATCGCATTTAATACTTTATAACAATTTATTTAACCTTTCTTGAATAAAAATATTTTTGTGGAATATGGAGCCTTCAATTGACCTACTATTTTGAATGTTAAATGTAAAGGTCAAGGCGACAAGTCAGTTTGGTCAATCTATACCTATAAGATGATATCAATAGCATTATTTTGTACTCATCATCACGAAGACATGCCTATATAATTTTGAATCCCTTAAACCCGACTTTTATATAGTAAACTGCGGTTTACGGGGGTATACATTATTTTGCTTTTTTTCTGCTCAAAAACATAGATTGTGGGTACTCGAAAGAACCGCATCGCCGAGGCGGTTCTAACCAGTACCCACAATCTATGTTTTGAACAGAAATATGAAAAATTTCAGATTTTTTTTTATCTGAAAAATTTCAGTTCTTAGAGGTGAAATTTTCTATATACAGGCGAACTTCGATAGCTCGAACACCGATAGCTCGTTTACAATGGCTAATTCGAACTCGTTTTTGAGTTCCTACGAAGTTCTTCCGATAGCTCAAGAAAACAAATATTTAGGGAAATGTTCCTATTTTATCGTGAAATTGTATGGTGTGTGTACTCAATGAGTACACTCAACATACAATTATTGTGTAGAAAATCGAAAAAAATCCCTGAATTATCGCCAGTTGCTTCCTGACTTGGCACCATAATTAACCCTCAGTGGCTCGAACCACCCATGTCTCGAATAATTTTCTATGGTCCCAAAGATGTTCGAGCCATCGAAGTTCGACTGTATTTGAATAGGCGTGTTTTCGTAATGTAGCATGCAATTTCAGCCCGGAGGTTATAAAACATTTTTCATGCTCAACTCAGCTGAGCATGAGTTTGTCTCTGCTAATAAACATGAAATGTAAACAAAAGATGGCATTTTCATATTTATCAGCAGAGAACGTTTCATGCATAATAATCTTTAGCAAGAAATATTTTGCAGTTGATAATAATTTAGGATTTTATAGCAGGACTTTAATACTCAGCTAAGTTGAGCACGAATAAGTTTTATAACCTCGGGACCAGATTCAAGCCAGCTGACAGTCTGAGAGGCTGTAAAGTTTACTCATTCATACAAACTCGCATTACAGTTAGAAATGCTAACTACTTATCGGTCCTGGGCCTAGTTGTTCAAAGCATCGTTAGCTCAACGAACTCGTTAGTGGTCAAAATGTTAACTGTTTTAGTAAGTACAATATCTAATTCACAGGTATTTTTGCTGAAAAAATGTGAATAGCTTTTGCAAATGCAAAAGCTACTCACATTTTTTCAGCAAAAATATTAGCATTTATGCCATATTTAATGATCAAAGTTTTAACGATACATTAACTGACCACATCGTTAGTTTTTAACAACTGGGCCCTGGTATTTATGTGCTAGGGACGGTAGAGTTGGAATGTTGTACTTTGACAGCCAGTCAAACGTGTTTTCTCTTGTCAGTCAGCTTGAAAAATCAAGAACTGTGAATTCAAAAAACAATCAATAAGACTAATCAGCACTACCCTCACACAGTAAGACAAAGCATTTCCATATGTGGTCACTATAAGTTCTTTTTTTATGACTTTTTAATGGCCACTACTGTTACACACGAGTATTTCATTCACAAGCAACATTGCAATTGCTATAGTGTAACGGTTTGTTTGTCCTACTACTGTATGTAAATAATCTTTTTTATAGCCTTTTTTTTTTATTTACGAAGAGCTGGAGCCCGGCGTATCTATTTGAGGTTGTTTTTGTAAAATGTCGACAGTGGGAAGGACCTGGTTCCCCGAGTCAAAAAGAAAAGTTCAACACGCAAGGTGATAACACTGTATTTTAGGACGCAAAAGGGTACATTGTAATTTTGATGCATTTTTTACTAAAGCGGGCATAATAACTGGCGAGCACTATGCAACTTTAATTGACCGACTGACTGACAATCGCGATACGTGCTAATAGAACGAAAGCCAATGATCAGGAATCGATACAACTACCTAACACCTTCCTTCCAAGACACCAAAGGGAAAGAAGGACACACTTAAAGCAACGGCACCACAATCAAAACACTATAAGCAGTAAGCCCAAGCAGAAAGTTTATTTCTCAACAAATGGCCAAACGGCTATCCAACATGAAAAAAAACCACAAGGACATACCTACAAAACTTCATCTGGGTCCCGATACTACTCTTAATACAGAAATACATAAATATTCGGTTCGCATAAAGGCTCCCAACTCAGTCAATGCATCAAAGCGAAAACATAAAGCTCAAATTAATCACTATGATAAACAAAGACGAGTACTCATGACTAATTCTACTGCGTGCCAGAGTAAACGAAAACCAATAGCTGAACGGCGGTGGGCCAAGCCAAAGACATGTCGACAAGCCCCAACCCAGTGGTTAAAGTTTTACGAAGAGGCCGTCAATGAGTGCAATTAAAGTGTGAAACATAGCCATCAACAAGGATTGGGTTGATAACTAGGCATATAGTCTGCCATATTATATCCAGGCTATAGTCAATTCTTTTATAACGGTTAATTAGTTGTCTGAATTGCTCCGAAAAGTTAGATCTTCCTACATTTTTTTTAAATCTTAATGCATTTGTTATAACACGGTTCGAAAAGCTATCCATATTATTGGATCGTTTCAGTATAATAGACAAAATATTTGATATTTGAAATATTGATTATTCATGCAAAATGTGCAGATTGAAGAAGTGGACTCACATAAACACCTAGGTCTTCACCTTTCTCAAGATTGTACCCGGCATAAACAAATCGATTATATCAAGGAAAAGGCTTGGTTCAGAATAAATGTAATGAGAAAACTGAAATTTAAACTTGATCGTAAATCTCTGGAAACTATTTATATTGCTTTTATACGACCTATTTTGGAGTACGCTGACGTTATTTGGGACAATTGTTCACAATATGAAAAAGACGAATTAGAGAAAATCCAAACAGAAGCAGCAAGAATTGCAACAGATGCGACTAAACTGATATCCTGAAGTAACTTATACAAAGAAATATGTTGGGGAACACTGCAGCAAAGGCGACATAAACTCATATTATTTTACAAAATGGTCAATAATTTAATGCCTACTTATCTTTGATCTCTTCTTCCCCAGCAGGTTAGTACTGTTTCGCGATATAACTTGAACGATCTCCAAACTATCCGGACGAATACAAGCCTTTATTATAACTCTTTTTTACCGTCAACTCCTAGAGGATGGAACAAACTGCCTACAGAAATTAGACAACTACCAACTCTCAACTCTTTCAAATATTCTCTGAGCCAAGACAAGCAAAAAGTACCCAAACATTATTATTATGGAACGCGTAAAGCCCAGATATTGCATATGCGTTTACGCACTGGATGTAGCTCATTAAATTTAGATCTGTTTTTGAAAAACATCACTGATTCTCCACTTTGTCGTTGTGGCAGCATAGAAAATTCTCAGCATTACTTTTTTCACTGCAAATTTTACGAGGTTCCACGAACGATTCTTTTGAACGCTGTTGAAATTCATCAGCCCCCTTCACTCAGTCTACTTTTGTATGGTGACTCAGCATTATCCAAAGAAATAAATAATTTTATATTTGATCAAGTACATAAGTATATCTTAGAAACGAAGCGCTTTTGATAAATTATTTCATGCGACCTTAGGCTTCCACTCATTATACCTTTCATGAACTTGGTGGTCCTGTATTCCTGTACCTACCCTCCCCCCACCCCCACCTCTAATCTCATTGCATATCTTTGATATTTTTGTTTTCACTTTGCTTTGCTTTATCTCTGTATTTATCCAGTATAGTCCAATACTTGTAAACCGCTGCAGTGTATACAGCTGAATGTTTAAGGAGAAGAACTCTATAAGCTTCCTCTTTCGTTCTAATCCTTTCAGTGCTTACATGTTATGTTTTTGTGTACTGTTTGTATATGTGAACTGATCTGAATAAAATATGTTTAAACCAAAATATTTGATCGTTTAAACATAGCGGCAGCAGCGCTCTTAGCAAAATTCGGGACCGCAACCCGGTACTTCTCTCTTAGGACATTTCGGAGCCAATTTTTGGACTGTTTCGGAGCCACTGAGACTATTCCATATCATTTTAAGGACATTTTACAGTGAGTTACAGGTCTCGTAGTTGATAGCAGAGGACCACATGGTGGGGTACAGGTAAGTGGTTGATAGAAGAGGACCACATGGTGGGGTCAGGTCCTATAGGTAATAGTAAAGGACTACAGGATGGGGTCTAAGTCTGTAGGGTGATACTAGAGGTCAACAGGGTGGGTAACAGGTCTGGCGGGTGATTGTAAAGGACTGCAGGTTGGGTACAGGTCTGGTCGGTAATAGAAGAGGACCACAGGGTTTGATACAGGTCTATTAGGTAACAATAGAGGACAGCATGATGAGGTACAGGTCTGGTGATAGAAGAGGACTTCAGGGTGCGGTACTGGTCGTCTAGGTGTTCGTAGAGGACTGCAGAGAAGAGTACAGGTTTGATAGGTGGTGGCAGGGCCGAAACGAACTCGGAATGCGTCTATTTATTTTCTGGCATTATTAGCAAATCTTTAAGGGAATGAAACTATTTTAGGGAACTGGGATTATGGAAATTTTCAAAATTACTTTTAGGGAATAAGTGAACATGGCTGAATATTTTTAGGGAACAAGGGAGCATGGTGCCCCCTCACCTCTGGGAGGGCCTCTTTTGTATGGTTTCTTTGCACGCATCTAGGTTGTGCTATATTTAATTATTTTGTCAACAGTCCGTTAATTGCAGTTACCCCGCTGATTGTAACCGATGAGCCGTTATTCTTTACTT
Source organism: Anodontia alba (assembly GCA_964016985.1). NCBI lineage: Eukaryota > Metazoa > Mollusca > Bivalvia > Lucinida > Lucinidae > Anodontia > Anodontia alba. The sequence goes on from OZ024829.1 coordinate 84,989,543, forward strand.
TTCCTGCTGGAGCAGCTACTGATCGACCTCTCCGTCGCTTAGCTTTGGAGAGGTGTCTGGGAAGATATAAAGTCCGGAACATTTTCAGAAAATATACAGGAATACTCATCTAATTACATATAATGGCCCATTAACAGGGAATTCAAAAGTCGACAGTCAAAATAATGAGAAAATGGTGCGTTTTGTTTAGTATATATAGCTATTAGCATAGAATGTTCATACTAAACCCAGTGCGGGAGCAATCCAGGTCGTTTTGGCCTGCCACCACAAACCACACCTGTACCCCACCCTGCAGTCCTCTACTATCACCTAGAAGACCAGTACAACACGTTGCAGTCCTCTACTATCTCCTACCAGACGCACCCTACCATGCTGCCGTCTCTTATAACTGACAGACCAGTATCAAACCCCGAGGTCCTCTTCTATCATGAACCATACTGTACCCACCCTGTAGTCCTTTACAACCACCCACCAGACCTGTAACCGTTTTTGTCTTCTACTATCACCCAGCAGACATTGACTCCATTCTGTGGTCCTCTACTATTACCTGTACCCCACCATGTGATCCTCTTCTATCAACCACTTACTTGTACCCCACCCTGTGGTCCTCTACTTCTACCTACCAGACCTGTAACTCACACTGAAGTGTCCTAAAAATGATCTAAAACCGTGCTCACAGCCCAAGAATTGGTCCAAAATGTCCTAAGAAAGAATACCGGATGGCGGTCCCGCAAATTCTCAGTCCCGGCTTTTGTTAAGAGCCCTGCTGCCTCTATGACAAAACGATCAATTATGTTGACTTTACCATTGACAATTATACTGAAACGATCCAAAATATGGTGATCTTTTCGAACCAATCACTCTATTCACTGTGTGTTATGACGAAACCATCCAATACTATGACACCAACATCAAGTTTTTTTATGCATTTGATCAAATAAATAGCTAAACTGACCATATATTATAACCAATGCATAGACCAATATGTCGTCTGCACCAAATACTGTGACGCTACTTCCTAATAATTTATAAATTTGATCCCAGTAAAACATTAATTTGATCATGTAAAATGTTAATGAATCAAATAGTCTGACCTTTGCGTCTACCAGCTTGCACATGTTGACATTAAAATGGTCTTTGAACCAACTATTATATTCATTGCACAGAGTCATATGGAAAATAAATGTAATACCATGTTACTTACATCAAATATTATAACTTGTACACACAATAACTTGTCTGCTGCGTACAGTATATGGCACCAACGCCAACTGCTGTATGCAGCTGATTGAAAATATGTTATGGCGACCAAATATTACAACCAATGCATATAGTAGTTTGTTGTATGCACCTAATACAATGATTCCACACCTAATTATTTATAAATATGATCCAGCAAAATATGGATTTGATCAAATATTCCAACCGCTGCATTTACCAATTTGCACATGCTGACCTTTAGACAGTCATGTCTTTCCATGTATACGGCATATAGTGATAACGTTTTGTTCCCGAAATTAAAATTTTGTGGACGTCCTTTCTGGACCGATGAAGATATCAAGGCACCAAGAATTCAATTATCGGACGATGGCACTACAGCACAGTTGGGCCAAATATATCGTGCTGAGGGTAATAACAAAGAAACAGAAGAGGTCGAATTCAACCGCGGTAAGGTAGACTGGCTACTTTTTGACTAGCTCTCGTAGGAAGGCTAAAACGAAGTCACAAGTGCTTTCGCCCTTGTATGAGTGGCAGAAAATCTACAAAATGAAGCCGTTCCTCTTTAGAATACATATAAAGTCGAACTTCAATCATCGGGGCCATGGGAATTTGTTCTAGACATGGTTAGTTCGAGCCACTGAACATTGATCATAGCACCAAGAGAGGAAACCGACGCGGGCCGAACACATATTTGTTACTTGGAGATGCATCAGAAATAAGGGCGCGGTTTTACGCTAGTAAGGCTAGCTAAAGCCTACTCCTCCTAGTTTTTTTGCGGGTTCCTCTGTTGTTTAAAGTGTTTCTTTGTTCGTATTCTTGGTGATTTTTTGGTGATTGTGTCGTTTTTGTTTGTCATAATTGTTTATTCCTCATCTCGTCTCTTCGTATCGTATAGTGTGGTTTATAGTGTTTGGCCCTTTATGATCATTAAGTCCATTCCGGGATTTTGGATACAGTCAACCCTCTTTATACCGACACTCGATATAACAGAAAATTCGTCATAATGACAACTGGAACGTCACGAAACCTTCGCTCAAGAGGTCAAAGTTGATGGCAAATTATGCAAGATTATTGCTTTAAAACTTCAGACAACATATGTTTTGGATATTTGTTAGAATCGCCTCATTGAGGCGATTCAAATACTAAAACATGTTTTATGAGTAAATATGAATAAAACAAGGTCTTGCTTTGGAGAGAACAATGGTTTATTTTAACGTCATATAATGATCATGTATTCATTGAAGTATGAACAACGTCACGCCCCAATACTTACGTACATGTGACTATAGTTGCACTGAGAATGTAAATACTAAATATTTGACTACACACATGGGCGTAGACAAGAGTTTGATATTGTTTCGGAAGCACTTCAATAATAGTCATGCACAGGTCTAATACTATTTTCCATGGACTGCTTAATGTTATTACTTATAAATAAGTACTAGCTTTCACAAAATGCTTGTTCTATGCTTAGTACACATTGTGTGCTAAGAGTAGGAACAAGCGTTTTGTGAAAGATAATACGGAGCATCACTTAACCTGATAAAGGGACAGTCTGGTCGGCCCCGTTCACAAAAATGACACCAAAATCATATATATAGTCGAACCGCAAGGGCTCGAATATCTTTGGGACCACGGAAATTCGTTCGAGACATGGGTAGTTCGAGCCACTTAGGGTTAATCATGGCACCAGTTCAGGAAACAAATAGCGATAATTTAGGAAAATCTTTTTGATTTTCTACACAATGGTTTTATATTGAGTGTACTCATTAGAATCGCCTCGATGAGACAATTCTAATGAGTGTACTCATTAGAATCTCCTCGATGAGGCAATTCTAATGAGTACACACAACATACTATTCCGTGATAAAATAAGAAAAAAATCCCTACATATTCGTTTTCTTGGGCTATTGGAAGCATTTTGTAGGGACTGAAAAAAGAGTTCGAATCATCCAGGGTAAACGAGCCATCCGGGTTCGAGCCATTGAGGTTATACTGTACTAGTATTTAAGAATAACAATTTTGTGGATCCAGGAATGTTTTAGGTGGTGTGGGATGGGAGGAGGGTAAATCTGTTGAAATTACTGTACTTTACGTATTCGAACAGATAATATGAACAAATAGTGTAGAACCAGATCAAATGCAGCAGAACAAGGCGTCTGATCCGAATTTACGTTCATGTTTGTCTCGCCTAGCTATCGTGGACACATTCTTACAGACTTGCAAAAGAGATATAAAGGGTAAAGAGTAAGGTGTGTGAAATTTAGAACAAAAACAGTATCCAAATTTTATCAAACAGTTTATCAAAATTTTCCATGAAACTAGAATTTTGAGTCAAATGAGGGGTCATCTGAACCCACTGAACCCCATCTGGGTCCGCCCCTGATTGTGTATAGCGTCTAAGAGAAACACAGGATTATGTTTGCTCCCGTTTCACATAGTAAACTGCTGTGTAAGGTGGTGATGGTCATAGTTGATGACCCAAGGTGGCGAATCTTGCCATACTGCCATCTTACCTTGACTGGAAAGAGAAACAGCTGATTTTTTGTATACAGCCTGCCTGGAAATTGCTTTGTATGAAAACGTCGCATAGCTATTAACGATGTATTGCATTCCGGCTAAATGAATGCAGTTTGCACTATACACTTTTTTTTTCATTTTTGATGTACACCTTTTTTTTTTTTTTTTTTTTTTTTTTTTTGCAATGCTCACATCACAATCACAATGTAATTAGAATCATAACCTTCGCAGGATGATCTAACGAATACCTATAGGGGATCACCATCGAATGACCTCTTGGATTGACCAATCAGCAAATCGCTTACCGACACAATTTAGAAGTAAAATTGTACGAATATATCCTATTGAAATTTAGCTATATTTAACAATAGACAAGCCTCTAACCAAACCATAAACTCAAAATGGAGACGCTCTCTAACCGAACCATAAACTCAAAATGGAGACGCTCATGACGACAGAAAATAATATGCTCGGAGGGTAACGGGGATAATTTTGGTACAGGTGTGCGAGCCAGTATTTCGAAACCTACCCCATTCATATACCTGGCCTTTGAGAAAACGGACCCATTCATATACTAGATTATCTGAAATGTTAACTCATTCATATACTGCACGTTGATATTTTGTACCCATTTTTTGCTGGTAGTTAGACAAATATTGCAGTCAATCCAATGAATAACAAGAGAACAAGCAGCATCAAAAATCTCTGAGTGAAAAATATGTCCATACAGCGGAATGTCAGAAAATGTGGGGCCTTTCATATACCAGTCAAGAAAAAATGGGTCAGTCTCATATACTTTTTGTCGTAAAAAGTGGGCTAATCATATACCTGGCAGCTCTGAAAAAGGGGGCCATTCTGCACGCACATCCGTACTGTGCCATATATAGGAAGTTACCACATCCCCCAGCCACGAGATAACATGACGACGCAAAAAAAAAGTGTTGTTGTTTTTTTGTTTTTTGTTTTTTTTTGTTTTGTTTTTTGTTTTTTTTTTTTTTTTTAGATAAATCTGCGTCACATGTATCAGTGGGTTTCATTCAGACGAAAAGAAGTATGTCAACATAATCTTGTTTCTTCATCAAACGGTCAAAAATCAACTGCTGCTAGTGTTTGAAACCCTTCACTCTCTTAACTTTCCCTCACACGCTGTCGAGCTTTCACTCCAACGTCGCTATTTTGTAAACCAAACCGGAAGCGATACGTAAACCATGATCTAATTGGCTGTCTCAAGACAGCCATAAAATAGACGTTTCGGTTTTTTCGGGGGTCATTCAGTGGTGACCTTTTATTGGTCTTCTCCAGATCTTGTTGATAAGATCTGGTTTGAATCAGATTGCGCTATGTACCACGCGAAAAGTTCACTGCCTTTGCTATCTCGTCACTTGAATACGCTTATCGCAAAATACAACATCCTGCCCCGCTGTACATTTCCTTCCCGGTGGCGGCTAATGGGCGTTCAGACCAATTTTCATTTTCTACCCCGTTCGAAATCGCCAACCAAGAAATTTACTTCAGCATATGATGGTGCAGAATACCCATATACATTTCCTTGCCCGATTTCTTTCTTAAAAACAGGTTTGCTGGGTTCAATAATGCATTACAAAAACATTCCTCTTCAAATATATTGAAAATTTCGCCTCCAAAAACTGAAAATTGTCAGATAAAAACGCTGATATTTTTCACATTTCTGCTCAAAACATAGATTGTGGGTACTCGTTAGAACCGCCTCGGCGAGGCGGTTCTAACGAGTACCCACAATCTATGTTTTTGAGCAAAATAAGAAAAATAATATATACGCCTATGTACCCCTGTATACACCAAATTTACTATATAAAAGTGGGGATTTAAGGAGGTCAAAATTATATAGGCATATTTTCGTGATGGCAATCTGTAGCGCGTCTGACTAAACATCAAAGAGTTGCAAGTTCAAATCCCAGCTCGGTCAAATAACTTTCGTGGCGATTAATCATGAAATAACTTCAAAGGTCATTATCCGCCCTCTGCTGGTTGAAATAGGCAGTTGTCAGTTACCGGTAATATATAACAACAGGCAAGCTTCTGATCGATCAAACACAATAAAAACCAAAGAACGTAAAGTACGATCTAATTGGCTAATATTGTGACAAAATAGACGTTTCGTTTTTCCCGAGGTTATTCGATAGTGACCTTTAACTGATCTTCCTAAGATCTTATTGATAAGATCTGGTTTAAATAAATGTAAAATGTAAATGTAAAATGTAAAATGTAAATGTAAACATAAATGTAAAATAAAAATATATCGTCAAACAGAGAATACCATAATCAGACCGTGTGGTCGCACAGGCTGACCTGCCAAAGATGTTTTTTGCTTTCGATTAAAAAAAAAGGGGTCTACTTGGAGTAGACCCCATAACTCGAGGAAGCTGCGCATGGTCATGACCCGGATGTACCCGCGCAAATTTTTCGCGTTTCTACCGATTTGAGGGAACAGAACAGAGCAGAACAAAACAGAATAGACTCATGTATTTTTTATTTTTCTCTTAACGCACCGGTCGATTTTGTTGATCTTAAATATCACAGAAGTGCAAACCTTAATGTGTGTGTGTGTGTGTGTGTGTGTGCGTGTGTGCGTGTGTGCGTGAGTGCGTGCGTGCTTGTGTGTGTTTTGGGGCTGGCCCAGCGGGAGTGACAGAACGGAAGAAACAGGAAGACATCGAATTACGACTGTAATGAAAACGGGAATAGAAAATGTAAAACAGGAATAGAAACTATACAATGTGAAATAAGATAAAAGCAAACAAACGACATTATTTAACAAAATTGTCTATAAAATAAACAAATAAAATAATTAAAGTATGTATTGATTTAAAAAAAATAAATGCAGTATACCCTCAATGGCTCGAACACGGATGGCTCGTTTACCGTGGATGATTCGAACTCTTTTTTTCAGTCCCTACAAAATTCTTCCAATAGCTCAAGAAAACAAATATGCAGGGATTTTGTCTTATTTTATCATGGAATTGTATGTTGTGTGTACTCATTAGAATCGCCTCATCGAGGCGATTCTAATGAGTACCCTCAACATACAATCACTCTGTAGACAATCGAAAAGATTTCCCGTAATTATCGCTATTTGCTTCCTGACCTGGTGCTATGATTAACCCTCAGTGGCTCGAACTACCCATGTCTCGAACGAATTTCCATGGTCCCAAAGATATTCGAGCCATTGAGGTTCGACTGTGTTTTTCTCTTATCGAATAAAAGATTGATTTGAGATGCGCACCCAGAACTGGGCCTTTGTCGTTACAACATGCATTAACCCATTTATGCCGAGTAGACTCTTCTACCATAACTCTTTGGGAAAGCCCATTTCCAGTGGAGGGAGTTTCTGGTTAGCTTTTATTTTCATCATGTTTTATAAAAATTCCTGTATTGCAAACAATGTAGACCCTGATCAGACGCCGCGTCCTTTTTATGGAACGCATGCATGAATGGTAGTCTGTCTCCAGACTCTATCTTTTCTATCATTTTCTCCTTTCTTTTCAAAGGTATACAAATCTGGTATAGTTTATAATGATTTATTCAGTTATGTCCCTTAGTGGAATAGATTAGAAAAGGTAATATAAGCAGGAGAAATAGGGATTAAAGAGAGAGAAAAAATAATGATCAGAAAAATAACTAAAATTTATAAAAATAAACAAAAAAACAGAAACGACTGGAGCCAGTCTAGCATGAATGGGTCAAGCGCGTTCTTTGCATGGCACCTCACATAAATCGCCATGGTAACATACATGTACACAAAGGTTAACTTACAAATCGAAAGAATGCTGTTTTTGCCATAAACATTCCGAAAACGGCTCAATATACATGAATTTTTTCTAAGAAAGTAACGCTTAGCACTCTGGGTTAAATATTCGGCAGACGAAATATTGAAATGTTTTGTTATTTTTCCCAGAAAAACGGAATTGGCATTTCATGCAAATTGTCTCTAATGTCTTGTTGATAAGATCTGGTTTAAAACAGATTGCTGCAATTGTTAGATATATCGTCAAACAGAGAATACCCTAATTAGACCGTGTGGATGCGCAGGCTGATCTCTGAATTCGTTTTTTTTGTATATGACATAAGCGGCAATCGTTTCTCACGTTGCACAACTCGTATCATAAACGCATTTAACATACATTTGACATTTTGAAAAACAATACAATTCCTATTTTCGAATAGAATGGAATTTGACTTTTCATGCAAATGAGCAATTTGTACAAATGTCAAATATAGGGTTTGACAATTCATGCAAATTGTACAATTTGCATGCAAATTGTACAATTTGCATGATATTTCAAACCCTATTTCCAGGGAACATATACATTTGCCGTCTGCTAAATTAGCAAAATTGAAAGTTTGCGCAAATATCAAAGTAAGGTTTGGAGACAATTTGCATGAAGTGTTAAGCCCTATTTTCAAGGAAATATCATATTTGTTATGTGATAAATAAGCCTACAGTATATCAACCCTTGTTATGCCCAATAAATTAAGATGCCACGCCCACTTCTAACTGTCAGCCAATCAGATTGTTTGATCCAGGTTGTTGATACCAATTTACACGAATGACAAACAATGCAGATCCAGATCAGCTGGCTTCTTTAGAAGCCAGCTGATCTGGATCAACATTGTTTGCAAAGGGTTAAGGGTTAAGATTCAGGATCGCCTTCGTCCATCTGTACTGTGAAATGAGAGGCAGGGTCCTTCTTCTCCCAGTTGTAGTATGTGTAGACTGGGGCGAATTCCGAGTTTCCAGTCGTGTGCTCGTCATCGGCATCCTCTTTTGTGTTCACCCGCCCCATAGCACTTTCTGCGTAAGACGGAGGGGCTGTAGAAAAGAAAATCATGGCAATAAGACATTTCATTAAATGACCCGGAAACTTACCTCCTGACATGTGCGCCAACCAAGGACATATCAGCCTGCGCAGCAGTCTGAACGCGTTGGCTGATCTCAATCCTCGCTGGGCACATATGTCCGAAGGTACTTTTTTCTGACTTACGATTGTTTTCCCAAACCTGAATCATAGCTACCAGCCAAGAGCACTCTCTCTCTCTCTCTCTCTCTCTCTCTCTCTCTCTCTCTCTCTGTGTGTGTGTGTGTGTGTGTGTGTGTGTGTGTGTGTGTGTGTGTGTGTGTGTACTGTCTATCTCTGCACTGTCTGTCTCTGTCTTACATTCTTCTTCTCTCTCTCGGTTTTTTAATTTCTGTCTGTCTCTGTTTGTCTGTCCCTCAGTGTCTGTCTGTATTTTTCTGTATGTCTGTCTGTATGTCTGTCTGTATGTCTGTGTGTGTGTCTCTCTTTCTGTCCGTCTGTCTGTCTGTCTCTGTCACTCTCTCTCTCTCTCTCCAAAGTATTTTTAGGAAGAATATATGATGCGCATTCTCATCAAAAGTGCTCAATTCCTTTTCAGCAAAGGGACGATGCTAACTTTCCCTGTTAAAACAAACAAAATGAATATCACACATACGCATATTTGGCATTGTCAGCCCTGGGGCCTGTCCAGTAGACGAGTCCGTATATAGGGTATCAGGGGCGCCAGGGGCCGGGGGTATTGCGGGCGGCTGTACACTGAACCCATATTGTTGAGCTACACTAGCGAATGGAATGCTTCCAATAACCACTTCAATCGGAACATCCAGGTCAAATCCTAAACCGGAGGGGTCAACTGTTATCTGAAACACCAAAATAAGAAAACGTATTTGTAAACATGCCAACGCAAGGAAACGGCCCTTTTGTATATGCGAACAGAGAAGGTCCTGATCAGACTGCGCATACGCGCAGTCTGACCAGGACCTCTTCTGTTTCTTATATATTCTACAATAGCTATTGAATATGTAAGAAAGCATTGCGGGCTCTGATCAGACTGCACAAACGCAGCAGACGGATGTGCGTATTTCTTGCCTTCATATAGCTCTATAGATTATCTTACTAAATTGCCCATTGAATGTAATAACTTTTATTAAATTTGTACCTACGTACTTTACACAACCATCTAAGGGGTAATAATTTATATTTACTATGATTTCCGCGTCCAATGGAAAGACGGGTTTCGCTTAGATTTTTATTCTGAATGTACAAATTTATTTATTTTGTGCTTATATTTAAAATACTTGACATACATTTTTTTTCGCCTACAATGGGATTGACCTAAGCAATATCTAAAGTAAATTAATGAATTTGCATTTTGTTTAGAAAATAATCATGCTTTTATTCCAATGATTTATTATTATTATTATTATAATTATTATTATTGTTGATATTTTATAAAAATGAAATGGCAGTTTCAGAAATCTTGTAGCAAACCTGCAACCAAACTACCTACCCTATAGAATTTGAATAATTTGCAGCACTATTTATATGTATGGAACAAAATTAAAAAGTACCTAATGTTTTTAAACCTATTGCACAGACTAAACCTTCTGGTGCTTAGGCAGTTACATGTACGACAAACGATATTGCATTGACTCATGACAAAAGCTTGAATGTGCAAAAAGAAGACTTTCTGAAATATGTCGAAACCAGAGTAGCAAAATTATACAATGTAAAGAATTAATTAAAAGTTTATAAAAAAAAAATAAATAGAATCATCGTATTCTGCCTCCCTGTAACTTTACTGGGTCAAACTGCTGGTACAGTCGACTCTCGTTATCTCGAATCCTAAGGGACTCCCTGAAACACTTCGAGATATCCGTGCCTCGAAATATCAGAGTTGCAAAAGTGAGGAAAACAATAAATCGAACAAGCATTTAACAAATGAACAGGTAATTTGACTCCTGAAGATAGAAATATATTGAAAATATTGTGGAAAAAAGGAGAAATTGCTCTCCCCTTTTCCACAATATTTTGTTCTAAGATTTTCATGTTAAAACAGGGATCAGAATTTCGCTTCGAGATACGCGGTTATTCGAGATAAGCGAGGTCGAGATAACGAGAGTCGACTGTATTTGTTTTTGGGCCTGTTGTTTATAATCGAGCCGGAATATACAAACACAAAAATTCCTTAAGGTAGGTTTCCACGTGATTATCATTTTCCTGTCTCCGTGACGTCAGAGTGCAGTGTAAAGGCGGTGTCTGTAAAACCTCAATACGAAAACACGCCTATTCAAATATATTGAAAATTTCACCTCCAAAAAACTGAATATTTTCAGATAAAAAAACTCTAATATTTTTCATATTTCTGCTCAAAACATAGATTTGGGTACTCGTTAGAACCGCCTCGCCGAGGCGGTTCTAACGAGTACCCACAATCTATGCTTTTGAGCAGAAATAAGAAAAAAATAATGTATACCCCTGTAAACCCTAGCTTTGCTATATAAAAGTGGGGTTTGAGGGGGTCAAAATTATATAGGCATGTTTTCGTGATGTGGACTGGGACATTTGCAAACCGTGCAGACCCAGACCAGGCGACGCTTAACAAGTCGTATGATCCGGTCTGCACTGTTTGTTTAAATTATAGGAAGTTAAGGATTAAATAACACAGTCTTAGTCTCCGTTCAGGACCATTTTCCCAGCCTACATTTAGGCAATCGACCCACCAGTGCTGTCATGGCTTCGGTTATCATTATCAACAGTGTTTATGATATCCCCTCGACTTCAAAATACCTTGCAAGCATGCCTTACTCACAGGGCAACCGGAATGCTTTATCGTATTTAATAACATAATACTAAAATTTTATACAAATACATGTACATTTAAATCCATTTTTGTCTTGTTTTCGTACACTTCTAAAGGGTGGTAACTCTGTCAACAGTTATTCTTGCCTTCTAAAAAGGGGTTTACTAGACTATTACCATTTGGAAACAAATTCTTTTCTTTAACACATTTATGCCGAATGAACTCTTCTACTTCACGTCTTTAGTCAGGTCCAGTTCCTATATAAGGGGTGTCTGGTTAGTTTATATTATTATCATATTTTAAAGAACTTTTTAACTTTATGAAGACAGTGTTGACCCTGATCAGACGCCGCGTGATGCGGCGTCTGATCTAGGTCTACACTGTTTTGCCAATGTTCCTTTTATGTTACGCTTGGCTTACATTAAGAAAACATGCCTATTCAAATATACTGAAAATTTTACCACCAAAAAATGAAAATTTTGAGATAAAAATATTCCTATATTTTACATATTTCTGATCAAAACATAAATTGTGGGTACTCGTTAGAACCGCCTCGGCGAGGCGGTTCTAAAGAGTACCCATAAGAACCGCCTCGGCGAGGCGGTTCTAGCGAGTACCCATAATCTATGTTTTTGAGCAGAAATAAGAAAAATAATGTATACCCCTATAAACCCCAGTTTTACTACATGGGGTTTCAGGGGGTCAAAATTATATAGGCATGTTTTCGTGATGAATGGGTTAAATGTAGAATCCATTATGGCAGAGGCATAATTCACAGAAAAGCAAGCAGTATAATAAAAATCTAAAAAAATGTTGCCTTTAGAAACAAAGAACACACAAAAATAATCAAAATCGTAGACTCAGTTTTACTGGTCTCCCTTGTATGTCTATAAAGTGTATTAATTCGCCTTAACTTCCTTTACAAACTGGGCCCCGTCGTTCAAAGCATCGTTAGCTTAACTAATATGTTAATGACAAACTCGTTAACGAAGCAAATACATATTCTAATACAGTCAAATCTCGATAGCTCGAACACCGATGCCTCGTTTACCATGGCTAATTCGAACTCGATTTTGAGTCCCTACAAAATTCTTCCGACGGTTTAAGAAAACAAATATTTAGGGAAATTTTCTTATTTTATAATGAAATTGTATGTTGTGTGTACTCATTAGAATCGCCTGATCGAGTACACCCAGCATACAATTATTGTGTAGAAAAATCGAAAAGATTTCTTTAAATTATCACTATTTGCTTCCTGACCCGGTGCCATGATTAACCCTCAGTGGCTCGAACTACCCATATCTCGAACAAGTTTTACACAGTCCCAAAGATGTTCGAGCCATTGAAGTTCGACTGTACATTGATAATTTAGCTGCAAAAATGTAACAGCAAAAATTACTCACGTCACGTTAGCAAAAAACTTCGTTAAGCTTTGAATAACTGGGCCCTGCTTATCAGATCAAACTTGTTTCTTACCATTGCGAGGTACCTAATATCAATTATGCTGCAGCCTAACAGGTACGAAGGCGGTACGGGAGGGATAAACATCTTCTCATTTCTCCAAACATCTGTCCCTCCTCCATCAATTTTCCCTCGGCGCAGTTCCTGGATACAGTTCCTGACCGTCCGAGTCTTCCCGCGGGCGTGATATTTCACTTGCTGAAATGCAAGAATTAGTCATGGGATAAACAGTAGAGTAAAATCCCTGATCGGGCGTCAATAACCTTTGGTGGCGTGTGTAGTTTGATAGATAATTATTACTATAGTTAGTAACTTCATACCCGATCGGGCATCATTTGATTATTTTTCTAGTACCCCCAGAAAACGGAAAAAAAATACAGTCGATTCTCGTTATCTCGAATTCCAAGGGACTCACTGAAATACTTCTAGATATCCGTACCTCGACATTTCAGAGTTGAGAGAGTGAGGAACAACCACATTTAACAAATGAATATGTAATTTGACTCCTGAAGTTAGAAATATATATATAAAATAATGTGGAAAAGAGGAGAAATTGCTCCTTAGGAGCAATTTCTCCCCTTTTCCACATTATTTTGTTACCTGTTGTCATAGTTTCATGTTAAAACAGGGACCAGATTTTCACTTCGATATAAGCGATAATTCGAAATAAGCGAGTTCGAGATAACGAGGTTCGACTGTATATCACAGTTTTTGACGATTTTCAACTTAATTTTAGAAGCACTCAGATGAACAAATTTTCTAACTTTTGACCGTTTAGATTTTTTTTCAAGTGCATAGAAAAAAATGTTTTTGCACTTCTGTGAATCCCGTTCGAGAACACATGACATTTTTAATGCCCGATTGGGAAATAATGTATCCCGTTTGGGAACGCTGAAAATTATGTTGCCCGATAAGTACACAAACAAGATTATAGTTGCATACTGACTTTGAATGTTTAGAAACCTTTGATTGTTCGGAGTTTTCAAGTTCCTTTGAAAATTGATTTGGGTTTGATATTCGATATTTCTTCTCTATCTCTCTGTTTCCCGAAACGGAAGCAAAACGTGTTGTAAACAGGCTTCTAGATAACTAATATGACTAAAATCTTACAACAGTCAAGGACTCAGTATTCAGCATATCCTCTCTTCAAGAACTGACTGTAATAAGGATGAAATCTATTATCTTTCCTGATCAGAGATTTATAATAATACCAGACATTTACTACTATTTAATTTCGATAAAAAAATCGGTTACAACTTATACAAAAATTTACAGGATTTTGCGTTCCCATTTGGTGCAAAAAAAGAGAGCATTATGCAGCAATGGAAAATGAGTACCCATATAAAACTATATGTATTATATATATGTATACTCAAAAAGTTAAGATATGCACATGTGAGTACGTGTAAAATAAGTCATGTGCTTATCAATCATTTTATCATAATTCATATTTTCAAAGGGAAACTTGTTTCTGCTATAGCATTACTGAATTTTGATTAATTTTAATCATTCTTAAGAAGTTCATCGTTGCGTGACTGGACAAACCTACATTCTTAAAAAATCAAAACTGCAAACTTTGTTGAAATCAGTCGACCAAACAGCGCTGAAAATTTTCCACCATTTACCATTTAATAGTATTGACAATAACTTCAGAACAACATAGACTAATATCTTTTAGAAAACTATGGTTTTGGAACTATAAAAGAATGATTGATTGTCCACAAATGATCACTTTATCGGAGTTTAAGGTTTTCTATAGGACGTTAAGATACTGACGGCCTGACATATTTTGTTTCGTACAGTTTGCGTTGAAATAGACAGGAGATGTCTTTTGATATGATAAACTGAATGCTGCAACAATGTTTTCATGTACTGCACAAAAGTTAATGACACATAGACGCAACGTCTCACTTTATCTTGATGTCACTGATGTGTTAGCTGTAATTTTTACAAATGTTTTGCACGTTTTCGAACTCTTCCAGCAGAAGTGTTTATTGACGTTAGGCCAAATGTCTTCAATCTCCCACTGGTTAATGATTTCATTTGTTTTGTGATATTTACAATTTTACTGTGCCATCTAGCAGCTATCTTGTTGCACACATAGATTTTGGTAACTACAATGTTCTTGGGCTGAAACAACAACTTATGTAAAGACATAATGACGCCACCAAGACAGTTTGAGCATTGTTAAATCACTAAATTGTCAGACTTTTTGTCTGTACATATGCTGCTGGTTGTGGGCATTGATTACAAAACATTTTCGCTAATTGGATTCAGTGAAAATCTGTGCCTTTTGAATTTTGAAATTACTGTAATCTTAAACCAAATTATTTTGATTTTGTATCAAATGAAATCAAAAATAGAAGGAGTCGTCTTTTTTATTATCATTGATTAGACATATTCCTTCTAGAACAAACTGTCAAAAATAGCGTGTTGCAATTTTAAAGGCTTTCAGAACATAAAGAATATATTATGGTAACGCCCACATCTGAAGCGGTGCTTTGGGAAATTTTGGTGGTTTGAGACCGAAAGCAGTGCAGTCATTTGTTTTGCATTACGAAAACACGCCTATTCAAATATACTGAAAATTTTTCGACCAAAAAATGAAAATTTTCAGATAAAAATTCTGATATTTTTTCTCATTTTTGCTCAAAACATGGATTGACGAGGCGGTTCTAACGAGTACCCACAATCTATGCTTTAAAGTAGAAATAAGAAAAGTAATGTATTCCCCTGTAAACCCCATGTTTTACTATATAAAAGTGAGGTTTAAGGGGTCGAAATTATATAGGCATGTTTTCGTGATGTGCATCAAAATTAAAAGCCATTTATGATACTGACTTAACCACGCGTGGTTTTGTTCAATTCGGACTGTCCGAATATGTGTTCACTTAAAATTAAAATATGACGGCAGCAAAACCTTGTTGGGAAAGTCAGTACTACGAGAGTCATTCAATAAAAATATGAACATATCTCTTATTCTTTAATGAATGCATATATGACTTTGAAATTCTACCAGTTTGCACCTTTAGCATGTGTGCACTTCACATGTGTAATATCATCAAAATGAGATAAGCCTCGGCTTCTATTCAAATATATAGAAAATATTACCACCAAAAAATGAAGCATTTCAGACAGAAAAAAAAAATGATATTTTCAAATTTCTGCTCAAAACATAGATTGTAGGTACTTGTTAGTACCAGTACCACAATCTATGTTTTTGAGCAGAGAGAAATAAGAAAAATAATGTATACCCCTGTCAACCCCAGTTTTACTATATAAAAGTGGGGTTTAAGGAGGTCAAAATTATATTGCTATGATTTTGTAATGCATATTTTTACCGTAACTATGTGTTCAATTCGGACTGTCCGAATACGTGTAAACTTAAAATTGAATATGACGGCAGCAAAATTTTGTTGGGAAAGTCAGTGCTACGTGGGTCATTCAATAAAAATGTGAACATATCTCTCATTCTTTAATAAATGCATATACATGTATGACTTTGAAACTCTACCAGTTTGCATGTGTGCACTTTGCGCAGCAAAATCAGAATCTTGACTCATTACGTAAACAAGCCTATTCAAATATACTGGAATTTTTACCACCAAACAATGAAACGTTTCAGACAAAACTTCGGATATTTTTCATACTTCTGCTCAAAACATAGATTGTGGGTACACTTTAGAACCGCCTCGGCAAGGCGGTTCTAACGAGTACCCACAATCTATGTTTTGAGCAGAAATGAAAAAAAAAAATGTATACCCCTGTAAACCCTAGTTTTACAAAATAAAAGTGGGGTTTAAAGGGGACAAATTTATATAAGTATGCTTTTCGTGATGCATACATTAACTAGTGGCTATGTGCACCCAGTGAAGATTCAGATCAGCCTGCACTTTCGCGCAGCATGATTAGAATCGTGACTGGGCACATTTTGGACAGCCAAGGATGCAGATATTCTTAATGCGGACAACAAAGACTCTGGTCAGACTGTGCTTGCGCGCAGACTGACTTGATTCTTCGTTGGGCGTATATGTCAGCTGAAACATTTCCCTACGTTTTGGCTTTTGTTTGTGTTGAGGTTTTACGGCCCAGTCAACCCAGGGGTCATGTCGAGCGCGGTCAGTTTACCTAAACACACGTTTACTGGGCAGGCTTAGTCCTCTAAGCAGTTAACCAGTATTGTGCACATTCTTTCGCCAGAAACTGACAACTGCCGTTCTTGAATCAGCGGAAGGGAGAGAATGACCGTAGAAAATATTTCATGATCAATCTCCACGAAAGAATGCTGCCGACCTCGGCAGGGGTTGAACCCGCGATCTCCTGGTCTCCAGTCGGACGGCGCATCCGTTTTGGCTTAAATATATATGAGGATACATAGAGCTGTGGAAATATCATGCCCGACTTGTCCGACTTGTCCCACAACATATGTTTTCTTAGAAAAATAAGAAAAAAATGTCAATTTTCGGGCAAGTAAATCTTGGTTGGACAAGTGGATTTTGACCATTTACTTGTCCGTTGACAAGTAATAAAATGTGATAATTCCTCACCCCTGGGATACCCATTCGCATATCAGATATTTCACGTCAGTTCAGTCACTGGTCACCCTTGAGGTGAAAGCAGGCTTGTCACATGCAGTTACAAAGCTTCGTAAGTCAGTGAGAGCATTGCGAATATGAATTGATTTTTTTCATGCATTCAAAATATGAAAAAACTGGTATTTTTAAACTACAGTCGACTCTCGTTATCTCTAAGTCAAAGGGACTCTCTGAAATACTTCGAGATATCCGTACCTCGACATAGTAGATTTGCAGAATTGAGGATATAATAAACCTAACAACCACAGTTCACTAACATGAATATGCAGTTTGACTCATGAAATTAGAGATATATTGAAAATATTGTGGAAAAGAGGAGAGCCATATTTTGCTACCTTTTCTTAGATTTTCATGTTAAAACAGGGACCAGATTTTCACTTCGAGATAAGCGGTTATTCGAGATAAGCAAGGTCGAGATAACGAGAGTCGACTATATTGTGTTTTGTTGTTGTTGTTTTTTTTTTTTTTTGTTTTGTTTTGTTTTGTTTGTTTTTTGTTTTGTATGTTTTGTGTTTTGTTTTGTTTTGTTTTTTTATCATTATTTTTTTTTTTTTTTTTTTGTTTTTTTTTTTTTTTTTGTTTTTTTTGTTATTTTTTGGTCTCTTTATTTTATTTTATTTCTCTTTTTTTTTTTTTTTTTTTTTTTTTTTTTTTTTTCGTTTTTGTTTTTTCTGTTGTTTTTTTTTTGTTGTTGTTTTTTTTTTTGTTGTTTTTTTTATATTATTTATTTTGCTTGAAACGATAACGTTTATGCAGTTGTGTCACAACTTTATGGCAACGGACTGCTAAACTTTACGAATTCTGTTCTATATTAAATTGTTCCAAATTTTTGGCCTGTTTCTGAAGTGTTTTTGCTTGCCTGCTTTGATACCAGAATTGGTCAAAATGTGTAATTCAGACAATTCTCCAGTAAATTTAACATTTTTTGCAAAATTGGATATCGGCTTGTTTTAAATGTGAAAGTAAAAAAAATCAGTAGGAGTGTGATTTACCCTTACACCTGTCGTGACCTCTTACAAGATCCGTGTCAGTGTCATCGAAGAGCCGTAATTTTATTATATGTACATGTAAATGACCTACAATTCATGTGATTATTTTGAAGATTTTAGAGGGCCAGCTGTCAGGCAAATACCAAAATTGACCATTTGAATTTAAAACAAAAAGAAAACTATGGACTGTGGAACATTTGCAAAAAATATATAAGTATACAAGGGAAAATCAATGGTAATCTGACGACGGAGCTTAGGCCGTGTTCTTGCAATATTGACTAACAGTGTCCGCGCCGCCTAACTCAGATGGAATTCAGTAAGATGAGCCGCCAACGCACAACAAAATCTATAATAAGACTTGTGCGACCAACGAAAACTCAGATCAGACTGCGCATCCGCGCAGTCTGATCAGAGTCTTCGCTGATCGAATGTGCCTTCTACAACATCCAGGCTATCTAAAGATGGATAAACGAGAACCTTTGCCATACTGGGTGGAGGATATACAGGCTGGTCATCAGAGTCTTTGTGGTAACGCAGGTCTTTCTGTAGGTTTTGTCGTGCGCTGGCTCATTATTACACACGGACCTAGAATATTTTCTGTGATTGAAATGTAAACGTACATACCTCAAGATAAACCGTTTGTTTTTTAACTAAAAATGCTGAATGTTTTCTTATGTCTCCTATGCCACGTATTTTGTAGGTATTCTTAGATTTTTAGATTAATCATATTTTATTGCATTTTAAACAAAGGGGTCGGACACAAGTTATATCAACATTACATAGTCCTCTCCCTGCAGTATGAAATACATTCGTTTAAAGGTACAAAATCTGCAAAACAAACATTTTACATAGCACGTTAGAAGAGGAACATATTTAGTAAAGAGGTTGTGGTCTTTGACAGTGCAATCTTTTCGATATGCTTTTGTTAGCTTTAAGCACGAGCGAAAAAAACGAAATGTATGGAAATCTAGTAAACACGATTGGATAATAAGTCAAATTTTTTAGTGTCTTTTTATGAATTTTAAAACCGCTAGTAAAATTTGTTTATTGGTTTCAAAGTCGTGTAAGGTACTACCGTTTGTTAAGAGATTAAAGTTTACAGTAGGAATAGTTTGAATTTGGTGTATTGTTTGCGATAATCTTTGTCGTTGGGTGTTGTAAATGGTGCATTCAAATAGATAGTGTTCGGGGTTTTCGACTAATCATCCACAACTACAACTTGAATAAGGAACTATGTTAACGCGGAAAAGATCTGCGTTTAAACTACTACACCTATGCCTTATTTGTTAAAATAATATTATATTTCCTTTCGCCAACTGATAAGTGTTCGCCTACTCTCGATGGCTGATGTCGGATGGATGAATTGAATTGTAATAATGTGGGGATATTACGAGTTTCGGTGTTAAGATCATTCTATAGTTGCAGGGTGGAAGGAAGGAAAATAAGACGTTTCATACGAACATAACCTACAGAAAGGTAAATCGTAATTGGTATTGTTTCTGAGATTGCAATTACTTACATCATTTACCAAGCTTGGAAGCAGGTCATAAAAATAACTAGGAGTTTCATTTTTGATTATTTTGTACATAAGAATTAAGTTTTTTGTTTTCCTTCTTTCAGATAGCGTTTTCCAACCGGTTTCTAAATATAATGATCTAAGTGAAGAGAATACCGGGAGTCCAGTAACTATACGAGCCGCATTCAACTGCACTTGCTCTAACCTGTTAGTATCCGACAGATTACAACCAACCCATACTTCAGAAGCATATTCTAATAACGGGCGGATATATGTACAGTACAGCTTATGAAGGGTATGTTTTGGCAATTGAAACTTTAGTTTTCCAAGATACGAGATTTGCTTTGACGCTGAATTTATTATAGAGTCTATAATGAGTACCAACAACATATGGCTTCGTGGACGGATAAGAAAATATTATGTGGAGACATTTTTTTATCCCTGTTTTTTAGAGTAGTTTGTTGACGCTGACATCACCTGATCCTCCGCCTCGTGCCTTGTAAGAAAGAGGAGAGCTAGATTTCTGACAAATGGACTCACCATAATAAGTCTTGCCTTCGAACAGGTCATCTCTCTATCGCTCTTATTGTCGATTTCTGAATTAAAAACGATCGCTTCCCCGGGGACGTAACCCTGGCGTGCAACCGTCATGGAAGCTATTATCGGATCAGAGGCACAGCACCAGCAACATAGAACTTTCTGATCGGTCGCTGATGCACCGTTCTGCATGCAAAAATAAACAAATAGATAAATAATAAATAAATAAATAAAATAATTAAATAAAAAAGTAACGCTAAAAATGAAATAAGTTCCTTCATTATACAAGTATATTGTGAAAGCAGAGATCTACAAGGATATGCGTTATTATATTTGTTTAATTCACCATTTTGTGGGGTGCTAGACAAACCACCACCAGTTAACATACCACATTTCGACAATCTGTTTTCCTGTTCTACCAACCAAATAACTAGTAAGAATAGTTTCCTGCTAACGCTGATAATGCTAAATTCTACATTCAAACATGGTAGCCTCATACACTCTCATTTTTACAAATAGCGCATAAATAAACAAAACCAAGGAAACTCAAATTTTTGAAGGAATAAGATTTTAATCATATCGAGTACATTATCGGCGAACATATATGACTACTCCAGTAAAACGCACCAAATGGATCGAAAAGGGGATATTGGGTACCGTAAAGAACATTTCTGTCTTTTTTTCTGTTTCAGCTTAAATCCCATTTAGTTCTAGAGGCCTATAGAATTTCAAGCAACAGCCTCCATCAGAATTCTCAGTGCTTTGATGTAAGGTTCTCATGCAAAAGCTATGCAGTTGTCAATAATATTGTGTAACTTATAGACAAAAGAAGAACTATTATACAAAAAAACTTTTACTTCTTCCTTCTATCCAGGCAACAGTCAGAAAATCATCAAAGTGTTTTAGGTGCCTGTTTGTTATTTTTTTTTTTAATAATGCCATTCAAATATAATGCGGAGACATATTGAGCAGGACACAATAAGCTACACGTACAAAATTTAATACAAAAAAAAAAAATATTCATCATCCTTACAAACGCAACGCACCATATTTGGTGCATTATGGTTGTGATTTCATCACATTCCAGTTAAGCAAGACGGCACACAAAGTGGGTATCTTGTTGAATTACATGTGTGCACCTGCAAAGGGAATACACTACTTAAATGTATTTAGATTTGTTCTGGCTACGTCACTTGTAATGTATCACTAGCCGGTACTTACCATGAGGTCGGGTCTGGTATTAAGGTCGAACAAGTTCACAACAGAAAATGTCGCTTTGGTGTGATCATCAAACGCCCACGGGCGGTCGATAGTAACTTGAATATAGTACCGAACACGTCCTATTCTTGCCTCATAGGAGGAAGGTATCCCCGGGGGCAGGGTGAAAGAAATTGGGTAATTGTACGAGCCTGGAGGTAGAATAATATCATCGCTACTCCCTGGCGCTATAAAGCAAAACAAAATGCACCGTGACATGAGAAAATGTCATTACAGTTAAACTTGTGTTAAATAAGCACCTACGAAAAAAAAACAAAAAAGTGATTGCTTAAGACATGTGTTTGTTTAATACAGTTAGGATATACTTATTTGACTTTTAACGGATCTAAAATATAGCCTCTTAACATAATTATGTCGAATGGACTTTGTTTATTTATTTGTGTTGAGGTTTTTACGGCCCAGTCTACCCAATGGGGTCGTGTCGAGCGCGGTCAGTTTACCTAACCTCACGTTTACTGGGCAGGCTTAGTCATCTAAGCGGTTAACCAGTACTGTGTACATTCTTTCGCCAGAAACTGGCGAAAGAATGTGCACAGTACTGGTTAACCGCTTAGAGGCAGGCTTCTGGCGAAAGAATGTGCACAGTACTGGCCCCCCGTAAACCCCATTTTTATATAGTGAAACTGAGGTTGACAGGGGTATATATTATTTTTCTTATTTTGCTAAAAAAAAACATAGATTGTGGATACTCGTTAGAACCGCCTCGCCGAGGCGGTTCTAACGAGTACCCACAATCATTGTTCTGAGCAGCAATATGAAAAATATCAGAATTTTTTATCTGAACGTTTTTGGAGGTGAAATTTTCTGTATATTTGAATAGGCGTACTTTCGTAATGTATTGTAGGTTTTGTCGTGCGCTGCCTATTGGGAACAATACTGGTTAACCGCTTAGAGGACTAAGCCTGCACAGTAAATGTGTGGTTAGGTAAACTGACCGCGCTCGACATGACCCTATTGGGTTGACTGGGCCGTAAAACCTCAACACAAACAAAAACTGTTTTGGGTCTTATCTTATCTGATCTAGGCAGGCTTATTCTGTTCTTTGATGTATAGGCTAATGTCCCTATATCGTCGAACTTCAATGGCTCAAACATCTTTGGGACCATGGAAATTTGCTCTAGACATCGGTAGTTCGAGCCACTCCGATTTAATCATAGCGCCAGGTCAGGAAGCTATCGTGGGCAATTTAGGGATGTCTTTTTTGATCTTCTATAAAAGACGAGTACTCATTTGGATAAGAGTACACACGGCATACATATTCATTACAAAACAAGAAAAAAATCCTAAAAATATTCCTAAATGTCAGGTTTTTTAAGCACTCAAAATGAGTTTGATCAACCATGATAAATAAGCCATTTGTATTCAAGTAATTGAAGGTTTACTTTTATACGTTACCTTTTCCCAAAAGAACCATGTTGAGATCAAAATAATTCTCTCGGCTTGTATAGTGTACTGTGCGATGTCCGTTCTTCGTTTTACGCCGTTCCGTCCAGTGCACGTAGGCATAGCCATGGCAACGAGCCCGGATCTCTGAAACCATGAAAGCATGGATTAGAATTGACAATAACACCAAACAAAATGACCAGGAAAGCACATTTTGCTTTGAACTACATACGTAAGGTATTATTATCAAGCTTGTTTCTGAATATTGACTAAAAAATTCAGGCGTAGAATTTAATCCGCTCTTGCAAGCTGGATGGGAAATTTAGGTCATATCGCTTCAATGTTTTTTTATTTTTTTTTATTTATTTTTTTTTCTTTGCATGGAGAAGCGATACATTTGTTGGACTTTCTGCCATTTTTACAAGGAAAACAATATTTTGTAACTTTCCGTTTGCTTGCATGCACATCAATTCCCCTCTGAATAGGGGTCCACTCTAAAAGAAAGAACAGGGAGCCATCACGAAAACACGCCTATATAATTTTGACCCCCTTAAACCCCACTTTTATACAGTAAAACTGGGGTTTACAGGGGTATACATTATTTTTCTTATTTCTGCTCAAAACATTGATTGTGGGTACTCGTTAGAACCGCCTCGCCGAAGCGGTTCTAACGAGTACCCACAATCTATGTTTTGAGCAGAAATTTGAAAAATATCAGATTTTTTTATCTGAAATTTTTCAGTTTTTTTGGAGATGAAATTTTCAATATATTTGAATAGGCGTGTTTTCGTAATGATTTTATTTCTTTTGGAGAAGATCCTTTTTTTAGAAGGGAGACAAAGCATATTTACACCTTGTCCTGCTGTATAAATCAAGATGCCACGCCCATTTCCAATTTTCAGCCAATCAGATTACTAGATCCAGATTGTTGATATAAATTCACATACTTAATGGCAAACAGTGCAGATCCAGATCAGCTGGCTTCTTCAGAAGCCAACTGATCTTGATCTACACTGTTTGCAAGGGCAGGGTATATCCGGGCTCTGCAGGACAATGGTTAATAGAGCTGTCACCCTAATTCAAAGTGTTGCTTTAAATATGAAAGTAGAAAATCATCTAGGGTATAATTTACACTTAACACCTGCCGCGACCTCTTACAAGATCTGTGTCTGTGTCTTCGACAAGGCGTAAGCTCACTACATATAATAATATGATCTACCATTCTGTTGCTTGTTTCGAAGATTTTAGAGGGACAGTCGTCAGGCAATTGTCTTGTATTGACCACTATGGGCAATAGTACATTTGCAAAACTATATAAGAGAGAAGCAATGGTAGTCTGAAACCTTATACATCAAAATTGGACACAAAGGCAAATAGTCTTGTCTTTCTCAAGAGATAATGGTGATGATGATAATGATCATCATCATCGTCATCATCATCATCATCATCATAATCATCATGATCATCAACATTATCATCATCTCGTCATCATCATCATCATAATCATCATGATCATCAACATTATCATCATTATCATCATGATTTGGTATATTACGTCCCTTTCAACATTATTTACGTGTAAATGCTCTATATTCCTCAAAAACATATATTTTTTTATCCAAGAAAGGTTTACTAAATATATATATGATATTATTACGATCATAAAATGTGGCATCTGGCAGCTCGTAAAATTTCAGTTAGTCTCTCGTTTTTGAACTGGACCAAAAATGAAATGATTTTGATTTATTTATCGTATGTCTAATTAATATTAGCAATATTAATTCAGATATATGATTAAAGATCATTTCATTTCGAGAACGAGAGACTGACTGAACTTTTACAGGCTGTCAGATACTACATTTAATGAGTGTATTAATACCATATATCAATTTCTTAATCCTTTCTTGGGTAATAAAATGTCTATTTTGAGGAATATGGAGCCTTTAAGAAAAAAATATAGAGACGCTGGAAAGGTGATAATGATATACTCAGTGCAATAAACCACCGTACAGTTATAAACTGATTTCCGCCCCCAGCGGGATTCGAACCCGGGACTTTTTGAAACAAAGTCGGGAACGCTTACAACTTACCCACCCGGACGCTTCTTTCCTCAGTATACAGGGCTGTTCTTCCTTTTGTACTGAAACCGTAAGATTTTCAGTACAATTTTGTAAGCGATAGCTGGTTATTGGTTCAGTATTAACTTGACCATGATTCTGAATTATTCAACAACATGTTTCGAAGCCAGGAGCCAGCTGGAATTTTGATGTTTGAACACGGACGCTTCGTCTTTTGATGTTGTTTCAACCATATAAGCTTACTAAATTTTATGTCAAAATTATGTATACAGTGAACCCTCGTTACAACGACAGCATTTGTCCCAAAGACGTTGCCATTAAAATGTATTTGTTGCTGTACAGAATACCTAATGAGCAGATTATGTAAGAAAGGTCTTGTTTGTTCTTATTTCCTCATAAACAAATGTTTTGAATAGTTGTTAGAATCGCCTCAAGTAGGCGATTCTAACAAATATCCAAAACATGTTTATTTAAAGTATTATATGCTATAGTCTTGCATAATTGTCACTAATTGTACTCTTAAGCGAAGGTTTTGTGACAGTCAAATTGCCATTATAACGAATTCCGTCGTTGTATCGAGTATCGGTGGTAAGATAGCTGTCTGTATTACGGATTTCCTCGAGACAACTTGGTGAATTAAGAAAGACTTTTTCACCTCGTATATTTTACAACATTCTTACAGTCCCAGTCATACAGCTTACCTCTCATCTTCATTTCCTCTTTCAGGTCAACAACCACATTACCAGCCACCACCTCGCCCGGATAAAACACACCTCTCGGGTTATTCAACAAAACCTGGAACTTGTTAAGTTTCCCCATCTTGGCTGGTCAATAAAATGGAAGCCTGAACAGAACAATTAAAAGACCTTTTGAATGTATAGGTTTAACCAATTTAAGCCTGGCGTCCCCTACAAGGGACATTTGCAAACAGTGTAGACTCAGATCAGACGCCGCTGAACGCGGCGTCTGATCAGGGTCTACACTATTTGCATTTAATACTGGAATTTCGTTAAAATTTGGTAATAACAAAGGATAACCAGACACCCCTTCTATTGAAAATGGACCTGTCCAAAGTCTTGAAGTAGAAGGATCCACTCGACATAAATGGGTTAAAGAAATGGGCCAAGGCACAGCATTTTCAACAAGATTGCATGAGCGCCCAGCGAATACTCAGATCAGCCTGTGCATACACGCAGGCATATTAGTCTTCGCTGTATGCCTGAATAGGCTTTGGATCCTTGGATAGCCACAAAGAGTCATGCGAAGTATCTCTTAAGATTGCGCGACAGGCGAATCTGAGTTTTCGCTGGGCGCACATGCAAACTTTTAGGAAATGCTGTGCCCCAAGCCCAATTATGTATACAATGAAATTAGCGGACGATAAATGAGTGATATTTTCTTTTTTTTTTTTTTCTTTTTTTTACAGAAAACAGGGTTGACAATTCACGAGCATAGTTTACTTAGGAGACGATTATCATTTCAATAAAAAAGAAAATATATTTGAACCATTTTCCTCTTGCTAGCAGAATAGTTAACCCTTATCCCATTTATGCCGAGTGGACTCTTCTGCCTGAACTCTTTGGACCGGTTAATTTCCAATGTAAGGGGTGTGTAGTTAGTTGTCAGTATCATCATGTTATAAAGAACTTCTTGTTTATGCAAACAGTGTCGACACTGATCAGACGCCGTGTTATGCGGCGTCTGATAAGGGTCTACACAGTTGCCTATGCCCCTTTTTTGGGAATGCTAGGCATAAATGGGTTAAAGGTGCAAATCACAACAACAGCAGACGACATTCTGAATTTTATTGTTGTTATATTTCAAAGAAAATAAAGCTTGACACTTCATGTGAATTGTCTGCCTAGCCGACGATTCACATGAATTGTGAAGCTTTATTTTCTTAGGAAAGAAAAGAAAATTTTGTCTGCTACAATTTTGCATGGCGTTTTTAGGGACCAGGAGCCTAATTACTTTTCCATGTAGGCTTCCATTATAGTATTTTGCTAAATTCTGACCCTCACAATATTCAGTGACTTCCAAAACTGGTCTCTAATTAAGGGTTAGCTTTACACCCAGAAAAGAAGGCCTGTCTTACAGCATGTGTTTGCCTTTTTCTGCCCTAAACACAAGTCATATACCCTCAATTTTGGTGGAAAACAAACAAACGAAAAAAAAAGAAGTTTAGCAGGTCTGATATTTCAACACTAGCACACAAAATAAACCATTGACAAATTTAAATTTGGTCTGCAATTAAACCAAAAATATTTATGTATTTTTGTGTAAAACTGATATAAATTAAAAAATAGTTTCATCTGTTGCTTTTCAATCAGTTTCAAGCTTTTTATCAAACAGCCCTAAATGTACTTCTGGCTGGTTCCAGTCCACATCACCCTAATTGGTACCCTGTTCCTTCAAGTATTGTGGGCGGATGCGGACAAATCCACCGAATGAGAAAAACAGTTACAGGCGTACCTTAAAACATTGGCGAACAACAGGAAGACACAGAAGATCGGCCTGTACTTCTAAACAGTCCGATCACACTGTCATTTGCAAAATGCGCAGGTCTTGGTTAGATAATACAGACCTGCAGGTTGATCGGGTCTTCATATTTCGAAATGTCATAACGTATCAGCTGAGCATGAAATATGTTCTGCTAATAAGTCTTAAAATTACTAACAATTGCAAACTCTTTCTTGCTAAACATAGCTGAGCACAAAATTTCTCTGCTAATAAATATAAAAATGCCAATTGTTGGCATTTTTATATTTATTAGCAGAGAATGTTACATACAAATTTTTCAGCTAATAAATATGAAAATGCCAACTATTGTTGGCATTTTCATATTTATTAGCAGAGAAAGTTTCATGCTCAGCTAGGCTGATAACGAAAAACGTTTTACATGTATAACTTTTTTTACAAGGGAGACAATCTTTGTGACTTCATGTTTGTTTTTCTGTGGGGTACTTGGAACTGAGTGTTTCTGCCATAGATCCCCATTGTAAATACTCTAACTACAGCCATGTACGATTGTCTTTCAGGGTATGGCTGCACCTCAACAGTTGTTTTTCAACTCTTTCGGTGCCAAATTTCAGACGATATTTGTCGTCTGTTTTTTTTTTTTTTTTTTTTTTTTTTAAAACAAACTATCGCTTGGAAAGAAGTTTATACGTTAAGTTGAAAGACTGAATGTCAAACAGCGTAGATCCGGACAAGACGGCTCATCTGGATCTATGCTGTTTGTATAAGCCTGTTATTCCCAGCTAACATTCTACGTAAATCTATATCGGGCCGTCATCGGCCTGTCAGGTACCCTGACGGGCCGATGACGGCCCGATATAGATTTACGTAGAATGCTGACTGGGTTATTGCCTATGGCAGTGAAAATTTAAAGCCTTAGCTGAGCAATCAGAAATGCTGAAAACACCATCAGTGCTCCAAATTTTTAATATTGCCGGAGTTCGAATTGTCAGTTTGTTTGTGTTGAGGTTTTACGGCCCAGTCAACCCAATGGGGTCATGTCGAGCGCGGTCAGTTTACCTAACCACACGTTTACTGGGCAGGCTTAGTCCTCTAAGCGGTTAACCAGTATTGTGCACATTCTTTCGCCAGAAACTGACAACTGCCCTTCTTGAATCAGCGGAAGGGAGAGAATGACCGTAGAAAATATTTCATGATCAATCTCCACGAAAGAATGTTGCCGACCTCGGCGGGGGTTGAACCCGCGACCTCCTGGTCTCCAGTCGGACGGCGCATCCAACTGAGCCACCGAGGCCGGCTACCGAACTGTCAGAGTTCAAATGTAATCTGTATGTAATTCAGTTAACTGTACTTACCATTATCATAGACATTGTTTGTATTATCATACTATGAAAGAGGATCGTAAGTAATGTTGAGAGAACTTGTGATTGAAGACATTTGCGTCATAATTAGGGTTAGATTTAGGAGTCAGGGTTAGATTTAGGACTTAGGGTTTACGGTCAGTGTTAGGGATAGCACTTAGGGTTAGGAATTAAGAGTTTGGTTTACGGCACGTCGGTAGGGTAAGAGTTAGATGTTAGGGTTAGAACATGGGTTAGAACATGGGTTTTATGATAAGGGTAGGCTGAGGAATTAGACCCAAATCCTAAGTCTAATCTCTAGCCCTAACCCTACCCAAAAACTCTAAGTCCTTACCCTAACCTTAAGTTCTAACACTAACCAAAGCTCAAAATCCAAAGAGTTTCGGTTGGGGTTAGGGCTAGGGTTTAGGGTTAGGGTTTAGACTTAGGGTTGGGGGTAAGGTTTTGGAATAGAAGTTAGGGTTAGGGGGTAGGGTAAGGTTATAGTTTTGGTTAGGGTTAGGATTTAGGTTTCGCGATTAGAGTTAGGAGTGGCAATTAGGGATAGGTTTAGGGTAAGGATTAGGATTAGGAGTTCGTGTTAGAATTTAGTGTAGGGGTTAGGAATGAGAGTTTGTGTTAGGGTTAGAGGTTAGGATTTGGACTAGAGATTTGGTTACAGTCAGGACACAGTTTGGTAAGGGTTTAGGGTTAGGGTTATGGGTACGGTTACGGGTTAGAATTAGGAGTAGATGTTAGGTTTACAGAAAGGTTATGACTAGGGTTAGTACTTAGACGCAAGTCCTAATCTCTAACCCTAACACTAACTTTAAGTGTAACCCTTACCTTAACTAGGACTCAAAGTTTTAATCCTAACCACTAACCTTAACAAAACTAGTCCTAACTCTTACCGCTAACCCTAACCAAACCTCTAAATCCTAACCCTAACCCCTTACCCTAACGTAAACAAAGTGTCCTTCTTAACTAAACTTCTGACCTAACCAAAATCCTAAATCTTACACTTAACTTAGGTTTAGGTCTTGGACTGTGGGTAGGGTTAGGGCGTGAGGTAAGGGTTAGGTGGATTAGGGTTAGGATGAGTTTGTGATCAGGTCTTGGACTATGGGCTAGGGTTAGGACTTTGAGATTAGGACTTGGACTGTGGGTTAGGGTTAGGACGAGCTTAGGGTTTGGACTTGGACTGTGGGTTAGGGTTAGGACGAGCTTAGGGTTTGGACTCGGACTGTGGGTTAGGGTTAGGACGAGGTTAGGTTTAGGGCTGTGGGTTAGGGTTAGGACTTGAGGTAAGGGTTAGCTCTTGGACTTGGGTTAGGGTTAGGACGGGGTTAGGATTAGGTCTTGGACAGTGGGTTAGGGTTAGGACTTGAGGTTAGGGTTAGGTCTTGGACTGTGGGTTAGGGTTAGGACTTAGTGTTTGTTATTTGGTTTGGCAATAAAATATGGTTAAAATAAACGTTTCGATGAGATCGGGCAGCACCGATGCGTATACAACTACCATATTTACCCTATTGGCCTGAATCAACGTTGAATCAACGTTGAATCGACGTTGTTCCAACGTTGTGTGTCCGCTCTGCGGGAAAACAGAAGTAGCAAAAGTGTAGATCCAGAACAGACGCCACCGTGCGGCGTCTGATCAGGATCTACACTGTTGGCCACTCATCAAGCTTTTGAACACATCAACAGGTAGTCTAACGGTCTTGTTCAAATTTCTGACAAGTATGGTAAGGTGGTAAGGTGTCCAAACACTTAGAAAGAGGTTCGTGTCGTACATTTAATTACATGTACGTCTTTACTGGCATGTATGCGTGGGAGTGCGTGCGTGTGGAAGAGAGATACTTTAGTTAGAGACAGACAGGCAAAGATTGAAAGAGAGACAGAGAGAGAATTTATAATATTTAACTGACCTACCTTATATAAGCAGCGCACGGTCTGGTTTCCTCAGGTATGTATAAATATATCACGCCATTTTGCAAAATTTTGGAATTCTGTTTATGGTGACAGTCAAAAATATACAAGTTCAACCGTGACGTACAGTGTTAAGTACACATGGTATTTCTATTGTGCAAAGAAATTATAAGTACCAGTGGGTATGTGTATTCGGGCTTTAAAGAAATACTAATATTAACCCTTAACGCTTAACATGATGGAATAAATTTACAGCAGACAACATTTTGATATTTTTTTTTTTTTCTTATTTCAGGAGACAATTTGCATAACCTGTCAAAGTCTAGTTTCTGGGTTAACTTAGTAAAAAGGCAGAAAATATAATCAATTTGTCGTCTGCTTAATCCGTCCAGACAGTGGTAAAGGTTAAAGCACTGAGCAAAATTGCAGCAGACGACATTCCATTTTTTAACATTTTTTTCAAGAATATAAGACTTAATTTTCATGTGAATCGTCTGCTAGAAAAATTACAAAAAATAAATATACAAATAAATAAAATGTCGTCTGCTGCAGTTGTAGTTGGCACTTTAAGGGTTTAAGTGTGTACCTATAACTATTATTGAAAAAGATCAATAGAACGTAATAAATATTAAAATTGGCCAAACTTATACATGCACTTATCACCGTAGCCCTCGATGTGTGGTTGAAATAGTGTACATGTACTACCGTTGTATTGTTTGAAATAATGCACAGTACATATACCATAGAAACCCCGGCCCTTCTCCCAACCAAAAATGATTTTGTTCAAAATTTAAAGAAGAGAAAAAATAATCCGATTAATCGATTCAAATGAAATGTTAGGACTTATTTTCTCTGACAAATAATAAAAAGATGTCGTCTGCTACAAATTTTGCTTGGCTCTTTAAAGCTAATCCTGATGCATTTCGAGCTATATATATATATATATATATATATATATATATATATATATATATATATATATATATATATATATATATATATATATATATATATATGTGTGTGTGTGTGTGTGTGTGTGTGTGTGTGTGTGTGTGTGTGTGTGTGTGTGTGTGTGTGTGTGGTCGAGCCGCTTAGAACTTTTAACTCATCTCATGATGAAAAAGAGATGAGGACTTGACTACAAACCAGCTTGCATTCTTTATAAATCCATAGCGGGCCGTACGGCCCGCTATAGATTTATAAAGAATGCTTACTGGGAAACCTAGCTGTGATTCGTGATTGTGGTAGTTCCTGGGTATCTTCACGGGCAGTAAATCTTGATAACATGACATACACACATCCTTATTTAATAATCCGAGCAGTATTGACAAACTGTTCTCTTAAATACTTCTAAATACAGAAATGTTGAGAAATTTTCCATTCGTGCATGAGGTTGTATTTTGTGGCCTCATCTGGGAGATATTGTTGTTGTTATTGTTGTTGTTGTTTTGTTTTTTGTTGTTGTTTCTTTTTGTTTTTTGAGGTTGTTTTTTTTTTTTTTTTTTTTTTTTTTTGTTTTTTTTTTTTTTTTTTTTTTTTTTGTTTGTTTTTTTATCACTGTCGGTTGTCTATCAGTTCGGCAAAGTAAGGCAAAAGAGTGCACAATGTGCAGTGTTTTGCTTTATACGGACATACGAGCCGCAATGAACTACACCGACCGTTACCTCATGACACAAAAATAAATGTTATAAATGAGCTTAAACGCAACTATTCTACCTATCAACTCAAAGTGTAGAAATTGCCACATTCTGCGTTGACGCTGACGCAAACTGTAGAAATGTTGTATACATTTTGCTTTGACGTCCATTACGAAAACATGCCTATTCAAATATACTGAAAATTTTACTACCAAAAATGAAAATTTTCAGATAAAAAAAAATGATGTGTTTCATACTTCTGCTCAAAACATAGATTGTGGGTACTCGTTAGAACCGCCTCGACGAGGCGGTTCTAACAAGTACCCTCAATCTATGTTTTTGAGCAGAAATAAGAAAAATAATGTATACCCCTGTAAACCCCAGTTTTTCTATATACAAGTGGGATTCAAGGGGGGTCTAAATTATATAGGCATGTTTTTGTGATGTCAAAAGCTAAATGTAGAAATTTCCACATTTCGCGTAAGCGTCAACGCAGAATTTAGAAATTTCTATATTTTGCGTTGTATCAAACATCGCAGCAGCTGCAGTTAAATGCTTGTGTGGAGGCCGTAAAAAGTCGCCCCATACTTTGATATAGAACCATTCACCTTTCATTGCATGTGAAAAATAGTATATACAGTCGGTTTCTGTTATCTCGAAGTCCAAGGGACTCTATGGAATACTTCGAGATATCCGTTCTTCGACATATCAGATTTGCGGAATTGACGAATACAATAAATCGAACAACTACATTTAATAAATGAATATGTAATTTAACTCCTGAAATTAAGAGATACATGGAAAAAATTGTGGAAAAGAGGAGAAATTGCTCCCTATAGGAGCAATTTCTCATTTTTTCCACAATATTTTGATATCTGTTGTTAGATTTCCCTGTTAGAACAGGGACCAGATTTTCACTTAGAGATAAGCGGTTATTCGAGATAAGAGAGGTCGATATAACGGGAGTCGACTGTAGGTAGAGGCATTCCGCTCATACATGAATGATAACCCTTAAAATGTCAAGAAGACCTGCATCTGAAAATGTCGTCTGTATATGTCGTCTGCTGAATATTCTTGCAAACTTTTCAAACCTTTTTGCATACAGGCAAATAGTGTGGACCCTGATCAGACTGCTCCTAAGTAAAAGTAAAGTTTATTGCAAGCACGTACATATAAATTTTGTTAAATAAAAACGAAAACAATTTGCTCCTGTTTGAAAATGAAATACACTACCCCCTTTTTCACTATTTCCAGTTTACCTCAGCAACCAGCAGTCAGCTGTTGTCACTAAGGTAAACAATAACACGGACTATATTACGCCTATGATGTGCTTCTAGAACAGTTTATTCGAAAGTTAATTATTTATTTATTTATTTATTTATTCTCAAATGAAAATGCTTATGACTTCAATTTTACAAGTTGAACTATGAATCGTTACGGCAGCTTTGGTACTTTTTTAATTATTAAAATGTGAAATGGAATACTTTGTTTGTTATGTTGTTTGATGTGTGTCCCTTCATGTTTGGTCCTTTAGTTTCATTAAATGGCATTGTTTCCTAAATATGGTTTCAATATAGGGATCAATATGGATTTTCATGCATGAACATTCGCCAGGTCCCGAGGGAGGTGTTGAAAACCGAGGCCGGAGGCCGCGGTTTTCAACACCTCCCTAGGGACCTGGCGAGTGTTAATGCATTGCAAAACCATGTTCGGTCGCTATTATTGCATAAATACTGAAATCATTTGCTACATTTCACGTTATTTCTTGCATTATTTTGTTTCGCTTTTTTACCGATGTCTCGCGAACGCAATTTTCACGGACTATGCTCTTTCTAGGGCCAGGCAGTACACATCTCGTAACGGAAGCAAATCTGTGGTCCCGTACGATCATCTTGAAATCTGCGTAGCCGTGCTTTAACAGCGCGTGAATTGCCTTGTAAATATATGGCTTTTCGCCGGTTAATGCACGGCTGTTAATAACGTGCGACTGCTTTTTATGCAATAAATTATATTTAATTATATTTGCCGACAAGGGCCAGAAAAGACTGATTTTTGTATTATCAAGAAGTTCGTTGCATCATTTTCTGTCGCATATTACGAAGTCCGTTGCATCATTTTCGGAGAAAGATCGTCTAAGTCGGGCGCCTCCTCCAAAACCACATACAGAAGTCGGTTGCATACAAAAGATGCGACCTAAGGCGTGTTTCAGGCAATATTGTGTGAAATAAAAGTCTAAAAGATTGCCTTTTGAAATAAAGAACACATTACAGAAAATAGAAGTCTCGGTTTTATTGAGACTCTTTATAAGCAGTTAAAAGTTTGCAACACATTTCATCTTGTGTATACATGAGTAGAACACCATTTTGAAAGACACAACGATGTGCCCAATGATCCCAAAGGAAATAACAATATAATCTGCACTATGGTTAAATACGGGGAGGCGTTGCTTATTTGATTTGTTATGAGACGAGGAGTGTTTATCGTATGTATCAAAAAAAAAAACATCCACGGTGTGATTTAAAAGAGCAGGAGCCAAGGAATTGGCAATTGTAAACAGGGTTTGTGTTTCTCATGCGATGTCTCCAAGGTAAATGTATTTTGTCTGGCATTAGGAGATGCTACAGTCGACTCCCGTTATCTCGAAGTCATACGGACTCTCTGAAATACAGCAACCAGGCCATTACGAAAACATGCCTATTCCAATATACTGAAAATTTTACTACCGAAAAATGAAAATTTTTAGATAAAAAATTCTGATATTTTTCATATTTCTGCTCAAAACATAGATTTTGGGTACTCGTTAGAATCGCCTCGCCGAGGCGGTTCTAACGAATACCCACAATCTATGTTTTTGTGCAGAAATAAGAAAAATAATGTATACCCCTGAAAACCCCAGTTTAACTATACAAAAGTGGGGTTTTCAGGGGTATACATTATATAGGTATGTTTTCGTGATGCTATGCAAAGAGAGATGAACGAGAACCCGTGCCATACTGGGTGGATGGACAGGCTGATGTGAGTGTTTGCTGGTCACACAGGTCTTATTGTAGGTTTTGTCATGCGCTGGCTCTAATATTAAACTGTTTTAAGCCGCATCATGAGAAAAGATGTCCTCGGGAATCAGCAAGCGAAACCGCACATAAATTATTCAGTATCCCAGTATACGAGTAACTGATGCTTTTCGACGACATTGGAATAATTTACATGTTGGAAACAAAAGAAACATGTTTGTTGTCATTGACAGGCTAGACGTTTAGCACACACACAAAATTAATGCATACAATATAAATGTGCATTGACATTAAATATTTACAATGTTTGTCGCCAAACATGCCAAACAAACATTGATAAATAGATATGGACGTAACAAATAATCCCTTTTCGGTACTCAATTGCTCCTCTTTATTGGAAAAGCTCCTTTGCGATAATTGGTTACCTGTAGTTTTTTTTTTTTTTTATATTTAAACAGGGACTAGATTTCCACTTCGAGATAAGCGGTTATTTGAGATAAGCGAGGTCGATATAACGGGAGTCGACTGTATATATATATATATATATATATATATATATATATATATATATATATATATATATATATATATATATATATATATATGTGTGTGTGTGTATGTGTGTGTGTGTGTGTGTGTGTGTGTGTGTGTTTACAATATTTTGTAAAAAGGACTGAAGGTATAAAATTCATATTATATTTTTTGACGTGTATATTTCGTAGATTCTATCCCAGCTAGCATTCTACGTAAATCTACATCGGGCCGTCATCGGCCCGTCAGCTACCCTGACGGGCCGATGACGGCCCGATATAGATTTACGTAGAATGCTGACTGGGTATGTATTGAAGACACGGAAAGCCTTGTGAATGATGCGCAGGCTGATCTAGAGCTTAACTTTCCTTACTAGGGCTAATACCGTATCTACTATAAATATTCGGAGATCTTAATTCCTGACCATCTTCTCCTAAGATTTGGGTTAAACAGAAATGGCAAACAGTGTAAACCCTATCTGAATAAGACACCTCATCTGGGTCTACACTGTCAGCTCAACCTGCAAGTCCGATTTCTAAGCGTAAATCCAGGAATCATGACAACCCCCTGAATATAGATAAATAAAGGCAGGTAAGTATTTGTTAATGGATACCTCATCTCAATAAAAGCTCTTATGTTGAGCTTATGTTGTCTGTTTCTTATGTGCAACGATAAATGTGTTTTTTGTTGTTGTCTTTTTTTTTTACTATTATCATTATTATTATTATTATTATTATCTTATCTTTATCTTTAACGGACTATAAAGATTCTGATCGAACAATGTTAATGTGCAGAAGAATATACAGCGTACCGGCTCTCGAACCCGGGATTATCATTCGATGCTCTACCGACGGAGCTATCCGACTGCCACTGTCACATGTGACCGGATTCATCGCGGTCCAACTGTTCCTGGATTCACATTGTCAACGTTTCATTTCGTCTCTGTGATCATTTTTGTTTCACTAAGAAGGTAGAGGACACTACGCGAACCGAACAAATAACTTGATATTTTGCTCAACGTCAGACTGTACGGCGAGGTTATGATCGTGTAAAAAATAAAGACCCCAACTTTGTACGAGTTGTTTCTGATGATCGTTGTAGGCGATTCTTCTGTTGTAGGTTTTCTTTGTTTATACATCGGTCACGTCATATACATGTATGTCATTACGTTGCATCGACGATCATGTGATATTGTAATAAAGTCATGTGCCGGCAGGGCTACCGAATCGAGTAAAATAGTATAGAAAAATGTCCAGAAGTAGCCACATTCATAGAAAACAGCCCATCAATGGCTCACAAAACTTTAATGGCACACAGCAGAGGACTCAATGGCAATCAGAGCCCAGTTGTTTAGACTTTAACAAAGTTGTTACATTTTTAGCTATTATGACATTGAAATTTCTATCTCAAAGTATGGCAAATACATTCATATTGTTTTGCTGAAAAAAAAAAAATGTGCAAAAGCTACTCACAGTTTTGGAGCAAAATTATCAATGTATTTGAAAACACCTTAGCTGCAACAGTTAACGAATTTGTCATTAACGAGCTCGTTGAGCTAAAGATGCTTTGCAAAACTATACCCTGCTTACTACAAAAACTGTAATGACACAGAGCAGAGCGCTCAGTGGCAATTTATCTCAAGGCGCCATCTCTGTTGTAGTTCTTCTTTGTTTGCATTACGAAAAAATGCCTATTCAAATATATTGAACATTTCACCTCCTAAAACTGAAAATTTTTAGATAAAAAAAATCTAATATTTTTATATTTTTGCTCGAAACGTATATTGTGGAACTCGTTAGAACCGCCTCGGCCAGGCGGTTCTATCGAGTTCCCACAATATATGTTTTCGAGCAAAAATAAAAAAAATAATGTATACCCCTGTAAAACCCCGATTTTACTACATAAAAGTGAGGTTTAAGGGGATCA
This sequence comes from Anodontia alba, assembly GCA_964016985.1. Classification (NCBI taxonomy): domain Eukaryota; kingdom Metazoa; phylum Mollusca; class Bivalvia; order Lucinida; family Lucinidae; genus Anodontia; species Anodontia alba. Next base: position 85,027,608 of record OZ024829.1, read on the forward strand.
AAATTATATAGGTATGTTTTCGTAATGCTTTTCTGTACAGCTTAACCCGTTCAGCCATGCAAACCAAAATATCTTTAGCAAACAGTGTCTCATCAGCAGCTACACTGTTTGCCATTCCGTTTTGATTTTTGACTGACCCCTATTTTGAACAATAATTCTGAACAGATTTAAAGATGGAAGGATCCACTTCAGAAACTAAGGAATGAAAGGGTTAATTTATGACTTTGATCAGGCTTTGATATGCAGGCTAATCAGACTACGTTGCTGTGTTAATGTGACCCTTAGACGTTCGCTTCAACTTATATTGTTGATTTATAGCTTGAATGGCTCGAATGTCTCGAACATCTTAAAGACCTTGGGAATTTTTCTTGACACGGGTACTTCGAGCCGTTTAGGGTTAATCGTAGCGCCAAGCCAGGAGGCAAATGGGAATAATTTAGGGATGTCTTTTCGATCTTCTATAAAATAATGATATGTTGAGTGTACTCATTAGAAACGCATGACAACATACATTTTCATGATAGAATCAGAAAAATTTCTCTAAAAGATCCCTAAATATTTGTTTCCTAGAACGATCGGAAGAATTTAGAGACTTGGGTCAGAACCCGACGTATTAATTTCTTAGACTCATCTTTATAGAGAGACAGGAGATACTTAGAAATATCAAACAATCTTAAAGATCTTCTTCGGAAACAAAAAACACATTACAGATAGACAATAGGAGTCTCGGTTTTATTGAGACTCTTCATAAGCAGTAATGAAGTTTGCAACACTACTTACGCCCTCTAGCGTGTACATGAGCAGAACTTCATTTTCAAAGCTACCACAATGGGCCTATGATTCCAAAGGAAATGAATATATAATCTGCACTATGGTGAAGTACGGGAAGACGTTCTACGGCCGCCACATGGCACTAACACTAGCTGTAGTGAAGTAAAATGAAATTCTAAAAGGTTTCCTTTGGACAAAAGAACACAATACAGATAGAAAATGCAAGCCTGCTTTTCTTCTGATCTTAGGTCAACATTCTTGGGACGCATCTAGCTTAGACATTGGACATTCCAAATAGTCCAGCTATATCTCCCGTCACATATGATCAGACTGTGCACAAGTGCAACGCTGCCGTCTGTAGTAACGTCCTTAGGTTACCCAGACCGTTCCTAATCCTCCACGCTCTCCCTCCCTCTACTACTTACAGCAGCCCATTTTTTCGCCATTCTGTTCTAAGGCCTCACCCCTAAGGGTTTTAGGGAGTCGTGAATTTCCTTCGGGGACATGTCCTTCTTACAGAAGTACCTTATGACTGCTTTAACTTCAATTTTGTTTATCTTTTTCATTTTATCACAACCTGCCTTTGTTTGCAGCGAAATTCTACTAAAATCAATAGCTTGGAAATGTTATTCATTCTACCAAAGTTGTTAGAGAAGATAAAATTATCAGCTGATTGAGGTTTCATTTCAATTTATTCATTCTAAGTACATGTATATCGGACTGAGAACTTCTTGATCGTACTTCCATTGGAGACAATTAGCATGAACTGTCAAACCCCGTTTTCTGGGAAAAAAATAAGAAAAATGTTTCAAAATCATCACGAAAACATGCCTATATAATTTTGACCCCCTTAAATCCCACTTTTATATAGCAAAACTGGGATTTACAGGGGTATATACAGTTGTATTTTACTTATTTCTGCTCAAAAACATAGATTGTGGGTATTCGTTAGAACCGCCTGCGAGGCGGTTCTAACGAGTACCCACAATCTATGTTTTGAGCAGAAATATGAAAAATATTTGAATTTTTTGTCTGAAAATTTTCAATTTTTCGGTGATTAACTTTTCAGTATATTTGAATTGGCATGTTTTCGTAATGGTCGTCTGCTGAAATTTTTACCCATAGTGCTAAGTGTTAAAACCTTTGAACAGAAACTTGGTAACGTAAAACATAACTGTGCACTTCTACTATTGTTGATAAATATTCAGAGACAAAGTTTAATTTTGTTATGCGCTAGATTTGCTTCCGGTCTTCGTCCTTCTTATAAAGTGATAGAAACTATTTTGTTTCGACGGCTTCCATTGGCTGGAATAACAGACACTTCACTAAACAGCAGCAAAATAAAAATAGGCAAATGATCGAACTCCCTCACTGCGAACTGTAGTGAGTAATAGAAGTGACGTTATTGTATGTACTATTAAATATACAGGGCATTAGTTCACAAGTGGTTTTGCCACTAAAGTTAATCAAATTAAAAGCCTGACAACAGACGTCAGTTGTGCATAAAATGGCGCACTGCATCATGCTACGAACTTCAGTGGTGACTGCGCTGTCAGATACACCTCTTAGTCCTGGGACGATGCTGTACTGCACTCCTGTAAAAGAAACCACAATGTATTTGGTAGATGCAAAAAAGGATCCATAGTAAAGATGATGTCTAGGAAGCGACACAGTCCAGACTGTGTCGCTTCCTAGACATCATCTTTACTATGCAAAATAGTGAAGATGATGTCTAGAAAGCGACACAGTCCAGACCGTGTCACTTCCTAGACATCATCTTTACTATGCAAAATAGTGAAGATGATGTCTAGGAAGTGACACAGTCCAGACTGTGTCGCTTCCTAGACATCATCTTTACTATGCAAAATAGTAAAGATGATGTTAGGAAGTGACACAGTCCAGACTGTGTCACTTCCTAGACATCATCTTTACTATGCAAAATAGTGAAGATGATGTTAGGAAGCGACACAGTCCAGACTGTGTCGCTTCCTAGACATCATCTTTACTATGCAAAATAGTAAGGATGATGTCTAGGAAGCAACACAGTCACTTACCAGTGATACCAAGAAGAAGAGAAAACATAGTTGGGCCTAGTTGATGAAAACTAATTAGTTGTCAGCTAACGTGACGTTAAAATTTCTATCTTATAATATGGCAAATATATTGATATTTTTTGCTGAAAAAAATCTGAGTAGCTTTTGCAATAAAGCTACTCACACTTCTGCAGCAAAAATATCTATGTATTTGACAATAGCGTACTACAACAGTTAACGAGTTTGTCATTAACGAGGTCGTTAAGCTAAGTTGCTTTGAACAGCTGGGCTCCTACGGATTCATGTAGTACATACATGTATATGAGTGGTGATTAGCGAAAATATGCCTTCGGGAAATGCGCGGACAGCGAAGGCCCAGATCAATGCGCAGTCTGATCAGGGCCTTCGCTGTCCGCTGCCGGAATCATTGGGTACTATAGAATGTATCAATGGAGAGCAAAGATCAGGAAAATACCTTGCGCATGGGCAGAATGATGCAAATCCATACCTGTACCAGCTCTCCTTTCCCTAATGAAGTGATAACACTGTCAGACTGGACTTACTACACGCAACAGTAAGACATTAAACAGGGCCTTACACAAAAAGCCCCGCAACGAGCAGCAAGAAATCCCCACAAAAGCGAAAGGCCACAAAAAACACCGCCTTACAACGGTCAGTAATAAAAACTACCGGGGGAGTGGGGCTAGATATCGTCAGCCTAGGTTTAAATGTTATAAAACTACAAATAAATAAAGAAAAGAAAACAACCCTTCGCTGTTTGCATATGCCCGAAGACACGTTTTCGCTTTTCATATGTATTTATTGATTACTATTTCATGAACGAAGTATGACTGCACAGTTCAGGGATGTGCCACTCGAATAGGTATACTTTTTAAGCCTGAGATTATACGGCAAGATATCAATTTTAGCACGAAAGCCTCACGAAAACATGTCTATATAATACTGACCCCATTAAACCTATAAAATTATATAAATAGGGTATCTTTTTACATGCAAATTATATGCATAGGTATAGTGCTAGAAGGATAATATGACAGTGACGTCACGGCAGCTGCCACTCTACCAGGGTAAAGCAAGTTTTGCATGAATTATCGGTAAAAAGGTCCAAAAAATTTTATATGGTATACAATCTTGGTATGTTGCAATAGCGTGGTTGGTAGAGCGGAACGCTCTGGGCGAACAGTTAGATGATTGTTTTGTGCACAAGTCCAACGAGTACCTCAGTTTTTCATTACGAAATCATGCCTATTCAAATATACTGAAAATTTTACCACCCAAAGAAATGAAAATCTTCAGATAAAACATCCTGATATTTTTCATACTTCTGCTCAAAACATAGATTGTGGTACTCGTTAGAATCGCCTCATCGAGGCGGTTCTAACGAGTACCCACAATCTATGTTTTGAGCAGAAATAAGAAAAATAATGCATATCCCTGTAAACTCTAGTTTTACTATATAAAAGTGGGGTTTAAGGAGGTCAAAATTTTATATTCATGTTTTCGTGATGTTTGTTTTAATTACTTACTTCGCTTTTGGTCTTTGTTTGTTACATATATTATTCTAAATATATTAATTATGGCATTATTGACATTTTTACACAAAAGACATGCTTCCAGTGTACTTGTTTCCATACATATGTGCACGGACCGTCAGCACGTAGAAATCATTCAAACTAAAACTTTACGAGACTTACCAATTTGTATCGTGTCTATTTTCAACTATTTTAGATCTGTTCCATTCTCGATAATTGCAAATACATTTTCTTTCTTAACATATTATTCTTTTATATTCAATTCTTTGAAAAAAAGTATGAAATAAAAAAAAGAAATAAAAATCTGGGATTCGGACCTTCAAACTCCAGATTTGTAGTCTAGGAAAACTACCACTTGTCTATTGCGGATTTACAGTTACCGCTGCTTACAATATTTATTGAAGGTAGCTACTCGGGTGGCGTTTACCTATTTATAAAAATGGACTTGGTCTAACATTATAAACAATCAGTGACGTCACTGTCAACTTATCCTCCGAGGATAGTATGTTTTGTCAGTCTGGAAATTATATGAATAGGGAGTGTATTCAAAGTTCCAGCGGCACACCCCGCCCAAAATTTTTCAGACTTACTGGAGTAGTCTTAATTTCGAGTGATCTTAACCCTTTTCCTGCTGAACCCGAATATACCCTGCCTTTGAAAACAGTGTAGATCCAGATCAGTTGGCTTCTAAGAAGCCAACTGATCTGGATCTGCACTGTTTGCCATTCAGAATGTGAATTTGTATCAACGATCTGGATCAAGTAATCTGATTGGCTAAAAATTTGAAAAGGGCGTGGCATCTTAATTTATTTAGTAGAACAAGGGTTAATACAGCGGAATTTTTACAAGGTACTGGGTAGCCGCTTAGAGGACTAAGCTTAAGAAACAGTGTAAGTAGGTTTCAACTGACCAAACTGTGTTAATTGGGCCGTAAAACTCCATATCAAATCAAGTCAAATCAAATTCATGAATGAAATTTTACCATATAAGACAGGTCTTCCCATCACCTCAACTTCGCAGAGGGTAAGACACTCCGTGTCCTCTCTTTTCTGTATTTTGACGTATCTGCCTGTTTTGGGTTGGCTACATGTTAAGATATATTCTTCCCCGTCTACACCCGGTCCAGCAAAGTATGCACAGAATTCCAGAGTCTCCAAAGTTCTTCCAACCAAAATATCAAAATCGGCTAGTCTGTAACCTAGAAGTTTATATCATTTATTAATAAGGATTGCCATTTGTCACATTTTTTTTTTTTTTTTTTTTTTTTTTTGTTTTGTTTTTGTTTTTTTTAAACAAACAGCGTCAAACAGCGTAGATCCAGATGAGATGGCTCATTATGAGCCGTCTCATCTCTGGAGCTTTGCTGTTTGCAAAAGCCTATTATTATCGCCTGCAGGCTAGCAGTCAAAGAGTTAAAGCGCCAGGCAAAATTGTAGCTGATTTTTGTTTTGTTTCTTTTTTTTTTTTTTTTTTTTTTCTTTTTTTTTTGAAACATTGTTTTTACTATTTTTAGGAAAAAATAAGGATTGATATTTTATGAGAATCATCTGCTAAAACTTTAAAAAATACATTTCAAAATATCGTCTGCTGACATTTTTTTTTTTTTTTTTTTTTTTTTTAGAAAAAAAGAAGGTTTAACATTCGTGTGAATCGTCCGCCTAGCTAGCGGACGATTCACATGAATTGTAAAGCCTTTGAAAATTTAAAAAAAAATGTATTTAAAAATGTCAAAATGGCTAGAGTTTTAATTCACACTTTTGTGGGTTAATATATAAATGTCATAGAGCGAGATAACGTAGTTTTGACCTTTGGACATTTACACCGATTGATCATACATCCACACAAGCTAATCTGAGTCTTATTGGGCGCACTTTACACACGGTACGCATTTCATGTACTCTATAACATATTCAAGCCTCAACATCAGCAACTGTGCAGGTCTTCGGACATGTGCGCCCAGCGAGTATTCAGATCAGCCTGCGCGAATGCGCAGTCTGATCAGAATCCTCAGTGAACGCAATCTGGATAGCCAAGGATTCAAAGTTTGTTTTTTATGCGGGCAATAAAGACTCTGATTAGACTGCGCTGATGTGCAGGCTGATTTACGTCTTCGTTGGGCGCACATGTCAAAAAGTACGTTTTCTGACGCGACGGCTCATATCCACTTCAAGCTTTAGCATTCTATAGGCTAAATCATCAGGTGAAATTTACCGTTGTTTCGGAGTCGTTTGTTTACAATCGAGACATAGTATACAAACACCAAAATTCCAAAACGTCTATTTTTAGCCGCGCTAGTCTTGTCGCTGTGACGTCACAGTGCTGTCGATAGAAGGTTATCTGTAAATCCTGGACTGGAAAATATGATATTGGCAAACAGTACAGACCCAGATTAGACGCCACATAACGCGGCGTCTGATCAGTATCTCCATTGTTTGCTTAAATTATAGGAAGTTACGGATTGTATGAAACAATCTAAAGTCTCTGTTACATGTAAGGACCAATTTCTGTGCCTATAATCTGTGAGAATCAACCCACCAGTGCTGTTAATGCTTTGATTTCTTATTTTTTTCTCGGAAAATGAGACAATATTTCATGGCAAGTCTAAATCCTCGAAAATATGAAATACGTTTTCTGAAACGTTTTCTGCTTTTATTTGTAGTAAGTAGGTTACATTATGTTTTTAACTTCGATTACTCTCAAACGTGCTTCGTTCGCGGTTTAATAAATGATATAATTGCTTTCTAAACGAGTTCTAAGGTTTTTATTACATTCACAAGATGAAATACTTCATTTATTCAGAATTCAAACACCTTCTGTCCTCCGCCTATGTCACCTTTTTATATAGTAAAAAGAGGAAATCAAGGGGCATGTAATTACAGTCGACTCTCGTTATCTCGAATTCCAATGGACTCTCTGAAATACTTCGAGATATCCGTATTTCGACATATCAGATTTGCAGAATTGAGGAAAAACTAATTCGATTAACCATATTTAACAGATATATGTGTAATTGGACTCTTGAAGTTAGAGATACATTTAAAATATTATGGAAAAGAGGAGAAATTGTTCCTCTTTTCCATAATATTTTTACATGTTGTTAGATTTTCATGTTTAGGCAGAGAACAGATTTTCACTTCGAGATAAGCGGTTATTCGAGATAAGCGAGTTCGAGATAGCGAGAGTCAATTGTAGTTGGAAAACAACACATACCAGTCAGCATGAAATTCATGAAATGCTAAAATATGACATTTACTCTAACTGAACTCAAGACAGTCACTGTATCCACTACACCACTCCGTCCGCTGTTACAGTATATTGTGTGGCACTATCGCCGAATGCTTCATAGCTGAGCGGCTAAGAGCCAAGATTGTGCTATTCCGGATACAAGCATGAAACTTTCCACAATTGTTAAGGTTGCTAAGCCGATGATTTTCTGATATAGAACCACCTTGACAAATTTCCTCTGCGCATGCGCAAGGTAAAATTCACTTCCGGTGTATACAATTTGCACCAAATTTGAGTAAACTGGTAAATACTTGCAACTGGTGTCAATAAATTTGACTCAAAGGGTGCATTATGCCTTCATATAATTATTTCCTTGACAATAATGATAGTTCTGCGCATGCGCAAAACCTACTTTCGGTTTAGTGTATAATTTCTCCTACGTTTTACTGATCAATGGGACAAATGCGTGCTATCTTTTAAACAGATATACATGTTTTACATGATGCCCATCCTTACAGCTTTACGAGTTACAGTAGATGGAAAATGGAAACAGGACACTGACTAACAATGTATGTATGCGCATGCGCAAAACATTACATTTCAATCACCAATGGTTTCATCAACTTTTGCACCTTAACTCGCGACTTTGAACTTCCTAATGTCTAAGAATATCTGATTTGATCATTTCATAAAATTGTGCCTGTTATATTTTTGGAGATCATTTACAACAACACGAATAAACACACACTTAGTTTGGTCCCCCGACGTTTTCGGGTTGCGCATGCGCAGAAAAAAAGTACATGAAACTTCTGAAATTTGTTTTGCGCTTCAGAAACTGTTTTTGATTTTGTGCTTAGATAGACATAGCCACAGAAAGGCAAAGACCTAATGGCAGTTACCTTAACTATCACAGCCACCGTCACAGGCACAAAGAGCCGTGCATTGCAGGGCTGCTTTGTTGCACTTACAACGCTTAGTTTTGCAACCCTGGAGACAGCCACACCTTACTAATTCAAGTGAAGTTAATGATGCCTGTGGAATTGTGGTCCATAGTGGACAAAACAATCCAGTTTCCTGTTTCATCCAACCCCACTTATCTGGACTTGGTAATGCTGGCGAGAGATTCAGCACTTGTTCCCAGATATGGCCTCCCTGATACGCTGCTCTCAGAATATGTTGGTGCAATGCTGCTTGCGTAGGAGGAAGCCTTTCCATTGATCGACCCTTCTTTGTAAATAATTGCTTTCTAGCAAAGTCAATACTTGTGCAAGTACTTGTTCCGTCATACAGTAGTATGACGAAACGTTCAATGCTTGATAAACAAGCTGTAGATGGCCTTTCTGGAGCTTTGCATAGTTGCTCAAAGCTTTCTGATACTTCAGGGAAGCTTACCCAAGTTTCCCAAGCACTCCGTTTACCATGGCCAAGGAAGGAAGAGGTCGTGTCACAGCCTGTTAGCGCGTGGAAAAATGGAAGACATTTAGATTTCCTTCTTCCTATCGCTTGTGCCACTAAATGAGATGCAATGTATTTTCGATGTTTTCCAACACCAAAGTCAAGCCAAAGTTCATCTATTCCAAGTTGTTCAAAGACAGACACAGCTAGCAATATAACATCTGTATCAACAGTGCGAACAAGCATTTTCTTATGCCCTCTGCTCGCTGCATCTGCAGCATGAACAAACATCCTTGTGTCTGCCTCTTCATGCAAACATGGAGCAAGCGATGTTGTATCTCGAACTGGAGAAACTAACACTTCAATACCGTCTGTGACCACGATCTCCTTGTTTGAATCGGACGCCCAAGCAGAAGAAACCTGTGAGAGATAGTGGAATAATTCTTCTTTATTGTCATCAACGCGCAAGAAATCTTGCCAGTTCTTTGGAACGGCTGTTGACGGGGTAACCCTCCGACGGATCCCTTTTCCACGCTTCTCTCGTGTTGAGGACTTCAAACTGTCAACTTTATATGTGTCCCAGACGATATCTACTCGGTCAACTGCATTTATATGATATATGGTTTGAAAATATCTTGGGCGTACTGTTCAAATGTGGTAACTCCAATAGGTTTGAGCATCTGAACAATTGCGGCCCCATCTAAAATGATTGCACTTATTTCCTGAGGAGATTCTGTCACAAAAGGGACAAGTGTCTCAAAACAGACAAGTAAATCTGATTTTGCAGAGAATCGTAATTTTCCAGAGTCAGACAAAGACGGTGGAAAGGCTTGGTTCTCGTGTTTGAAGAATTCATCAACATCACCACCTCTATGCTGACATCCGATGTATAGTTTGGAAAATAGAGCAGTGTCATTCTTGGCATGGGCAAGCTCAGTTTTGCCTTTCGGTTGCGCCTTCTTATCCTGACTGTTAAATAGTACCAACTTATTTCTCGGTATACTGTCATACAGTGGCGTCGTTCTGTGAAAGAGCCTCTCCTCAACAAATGTATCAAACTGCTCCTGACCGATTCGTTTGATTTCATCTACAGTTTTCCGCATGGCTGAGTCAGCAATATCTTTCGTGTCAAGAAATATTATATCGCTACTTGCTTCCAGAAATGGATTACCAGATTCTTCGAAGTAGGATACCAAAGCAGTCATTTGTTCAAAGAATGTTTTCTGAACGGCTCCCTGTTGTTCATGGTGACGTGTTTCATCGACATCTTCGGTCGTTAGCTGGTCTTCAAATTCAGCAATTATTCTTGTGATCTCTGGACCCGCCAGCATCCATCGACGGAGTGCACCGGGATTTTCTGTTAAACCCACAGCTCCTCCATCCCCCTTGACATACGCGTTGTTTTGTTCATGTGCGTGATCTATCGCGATTGCGGAAAAGAATCTCTGACTTTTCTGAATCGTAAACTTGCCAGCCTTATACTCGTTTGCGATTTCTGGAAGTTTTGATTCAAGACCAATCATATCCCGTATATGAACTGGTAAATACCTTGCATAATTGGTGTGATCCAATGCTGACAGCCAAGGTGCAAGCTGTGTCAGTGAGTCGATGTATAGACCGAAATCGGACGTCCGGAGAGATCTGACGAAAATCAAGATGGTGAGTATCAATTCGAGAGTGAGACTCCAGTATTTAAACTGTGGGATAGCCTCTTGCTGCTGCAAACACCAGCCATCAAAGTCTAACATGTCATCGGGGCTGGCTGCAGTCTTGTACTCTTCATATGCATGTTTTTGTAAAATAAACAATGCAGCGGCTGTTACCTGATGAGCATGCCTAGTCCTAGTTATGTGGCTGGCTTTAAGGAAAGAATCTGCCATACCAACTTTAGCAACCCCTGCTTGTACAAGACAGTCTGTCCAACCACTACCATCCAGCCATCCACCGAGGGCTTTGAAAGCTGCCATCTCGATATGAAGACCTCCTAACATCACCACAAATTGGTCTTCACCAAATTGCTCTGGCCAGTTCCATTGTACTTGTTTGGCAATGGCATAGAGGGGTTGATCAAAGGTAACAACTGGAATTTGGCCGGGGTTGAGAAATTGGACTGCCTTGCTAACAACACTCATTGAGTGCCTTATCACTGCAGGAGAGTGAGCTCGTTCCTTGAACAAGGGGAGCATAGCTCCAAGAGAAATACTTTGAGACAGCTCATTATGTAAACTGCCCAAGCATGGTAAGCTGCCCAAGATATGTATTCATCCATTTGTACGTCGCCCTGCGTCAGTTTTTCGAAAACATTTTCTAGCCAGCTTTTTTCGCATTGAACGGCATTTGGTAAAGACATACCGTTTCCTATAAGATCGCCATTTTGGGGCGGTATCACGGGAGTAGATGATGGGAGAATCAAAGGCGGTACAGTTGTGTACGATTCTTGTAATGTGTTAATGGCCTTGCTGGTTGAGGATGTTTCAATGACTACGACATCACGAGATTGGCCCTCATTTTCAGCAGTTGGGTGCTGAAACATTGACATGCCAGTTCCATGAAACGAGTCTGTGGCTGTTGTTGAACTCGGATTATGGTCTATATTGTCAACAGCCGCTGTTGTGAAGAGGTTTGTTCTGAGTTTCGGTGGGCATACAACTTGCTCCTGCTCAAAACGTCTACAAACACTATTTGCAAGGTCTGCAGACAACCGAAGTACTCTATCATATGAAATGCACAGACCTAGGTGAGAGAGTTTGTCGACAAGGTCTTTTTTTCGTGTATGTGCATGCAAAAGCAGGCCAAGGTAAATAGAAAGGGGCGTTTCGGAGGATCGCGTATGGCGTTCATGTGTCTGTTTTCGTTTTCGTTTTATTGTGTTGAAAGCAATAAGCTGTGATATGGCAAGCGCATTGTTTGATTGAGCGTTCTGTTCTTTGATATTCGGACCTTCATGTATCATGCGCACTAAGCCTAACAAAGACACGGGAACAGAAGATGATTGACAGTCATCATCAAAACTACCAATGAATTCATCTGTGGAAGACCTTAAATCAAACAAATCCCTTCGGATAATCCTTGCTGCTTTTGCCAGAACCACAGCATCATTATCGTAATCCGTATCGCATGCAGCACTCAACACATGTCCTATGTCGGATTCAAATGCTAACACAACCTGTTTTCCTTGTGGATGAGCTTTTAGATCAGGGATGCTGGCTAAGATTCTCTCTTTAAGTTTGGTAGAATGCACTCGTTTTTCTACATTCAAACCAAGTTCTTTGATGCGAGATGTATAAAGAGTTACCAGATCAGACAGCTGAAAAACAGGAGCTATTGAAGACTCTGTACGAGCATCTTCTATATATGAAACAAGTTCTGCCAGTGCCAAGCTGTTAATCATATCTTCATTGCTTACTGCTGCGCGTTTGCTGCGCTCAAGACTTCTAACACGGTTATAAAGACCAGTAAGGCATTTCGGGTGGTACTTAACTTCCTGTGCCATCACATCACCTGCACTCAACTTTGCAAGCAAAGCCTCGTCTTCGAGAATCCTAGCACTTTCCAAAGCTCGAGAATTAACTTTGAATGTCATTGCCTCACGGCTTTCCTCGTCACGGATTACCTGGTCACAGAACAGACATGCAATTTTTATGTCTACTTTTGCTTTTTGCTGAGACCGTGTATATTTCCCGCCAACGGAGTCCAACTCCTTGAAATTGTCAGACCTGCGCGTTTCTGCCCTTTCCAATTTAGTTGCATTAAACTTGCAGCGACAGGATTTGTGCCATGAGGCTTTTCGACAACGCAGGGTTGCTTCTATACCATCGCCATCATCAACGAGATCTTGACTGGAAGTTCGTCAATATCCGAAAATCTCATTAGATTTTCTGTAAAAGGCTTGTAACCCGCACCTGCGTCTTTTCTCTTTGAGTCTGCTGGACACTCGAGGCGCTCACCTGTCACATCTTGACAGATAATGCATTTTGTCCAGTCAGAACTAGAATGCGAATCACTGAAAGAAGCAGGCGGCGAAAGTGAGGCCGCCTCAGCTAATTTAATGCGTTTAGCCATATTGATTCTACTAATTCAGTTTGTGGAAAAAACCTCAAACGAAAGATTGAACACGTGGCTGTATCGTCTACGATGTAACCGTATTGATGACTTCACGGTAAAATTTCAATCTACTTTCGTTTTCCAATGCGAAATGGCATGACGTCATCAGTGGTAAATACAACGTCCCACATTTCTGGAGCAACGTCTCCAAAGAGACCTAAAATAAGAATTTGACGGGGACGTAAAGCCTACATGAAAACAAACAAATAAACCTTTGCCTGGACAGGCTTTTCTTAGTCGCTCAAATTGGATAAGTTCCGCAATTATAGATCTACGCAAAACATATTTATGCATTTATGACCATTTATAGCGATGTTATTTATAGTAAACAGCCAAAAAGGCATTGCGCATGCGCAATTAATAATTTCTAATGCAGTTGATTATTTATGAAAATGTTTCAAGAACGGTACAAAGTTTCCGCTTATGTTATGCGCACTATGTATATGTTGCTCAGAGATATGTGGTTTTGTTTGTGTTGAGGTTTTACGGCCCAGTCAACCCAATGGGGTCATGTCGAGCGCGGTCAGTTTACCTAACCACACGTTTACTGGGCAGACTTAGTCCTCTAAGCGGTTAACCAGTATTGTGCACATTCTTTCGCCAGAAACTGACAACTGCCCTTCTTGAATCAGCGGAAGGGAGAGAATGACCGTAGAAAATATTTCATGATCAATCTCCACGAAAGAATGTTGCCGACCTCGGCGGGGGTTGAACCCGCGACCTCCTGGTCTCCAGTCGGACGGCGCATCCAACTGAGCCACCGAGGCCGATCAGAGATATGTGGTAAGAACTTGCTATAGTTGAAGTCCTCACACTGAGACTGTCTATAATCAGTAATAACAAATTTGATTTTAATATCTTACCATATCAAAAACATATTACTAAGTGTTTTGTACCTAGTATTGTTGAAATTGCAAATGTTCTCTCTCTCTCTCTCTCTCTCTCTCTCTCTCTCTCTCTCTCTCTCTCTCTCTCTCATTATATATAACAATATCTACCATTCACATATGTTTTGTTCATGTTGTATGATTCAGGAAATGACATGAATAAGCTTTAAGCTTACCGTCTGATCCTGACACATTAATGTTGTGAAACTAATTTTCATGTAATTGAAACAATAAAATATTGTTTAAACCAAAGTTTCCGCTTAAATCATAGTTTAACTGCACCTATTACAATTCAACGCATGTTCGGTAACAGACCAAAACAAGCAAAAATGGACCGCGCATTCAACAAAAAATGGACTGCGCATGCGCAATATACATTTTCCAAGTGAGCTGTATATCTGGAAACGCTTTGTCAGTCAAGCTATGCAACTGTACCAAGTTTCATTATTCTTATAAAAAGGTAGGCCATGGTGTTGTATCTTACACAATTTTCATGTTTATACCAAAAACAGGTTGCGCGAAAATGCACTGCGCATGCGCAGTGAACATTTGTCAAGGTGGTTCTATCTAAAAATGTTTAGTCGGTCATGGTCTACAACTGTGCCAAAAACCATGCTTGTATCCGGAATAGCACAATCCATTGAAAATATGGCTCTTAGCCGTTCTGCTATCACGGATACTATATTTAAGTCATGTTTACCTAAAAACGGATTTTGGATAACTCGTCAAACCTTTGACACGACATTAAGCGGTCATAGATTAATACTACGAGGGCGTCAATAAAAAACCAGCCTAACTTATTTCTGGGTGTGATTTTTTTTTTTCGATGTAATTGCCCTCTAGAATAATGCACTTGGACCGACGGTGTTCCAGTGCCATCAGCCCAGAACTGAAGAAGCCAGGGTCCTTGTCTCTGACCCACTCCTTAACTGCCGCCACGACTTCTTCGTTGGACCGGAAATGACGTCCACGGATATCCTTTTTCAAGTTTGGGAATAAGAAACAATCGCTAGGAGCTAAGTCCGGAGAATAGCCGGGGTGCGTATTAGCTCGTACCCATTCCGCTGAACAACATCCATTGCAATTTTGCAAGTGTGGACTCTCGCATTGTCCTGTTGGAGCAGAATCCCTTTGGAGAGTTACCTCGGCGTTTTTCACGAACACAGTTCTCAGTTGGTCGAGCAAGTTTGCATAATACGCAACTGTTATTGTACTTTTCTTTGCTAGAAAGTCCAACATAATAACGCCTTGTGCATCCCAAAATACAGTTGCCATCACCTTGCCAGCAGAGGGTTGCGTTTTGAACTTCTTTGGTCTCGGAGACCCCGGCCCAACCCACTGGCGACTTTGAGCTTTATTCTCTGGCTCATAATAATGGACGCAGGTCTCATCTACTGTCACCAGACGTAAAAGGAAATCATCTTCCTTTGGCCTAAACCGCTTTAACAATGCGCTGTATACTGATGCTCTGATTGCCATTTGCTCGTCGCTAAGGGATTTTGCATACCCAAGCGATCATGTAAAGTTGTTGAAATGCTACCATGTGAAATGTGTAATGCATTCGCTATTTCTTTCACCTTAATTCGCCTGACAGAGTACACCAGATCCCGTACTTTGTTACACATTTCTTCATCAGTGGCATCTGATGGGCGTCCAGACCTGGTTTCGTCTTCTAAAGACGTTCTGCTGCGTTTGAATTCCCCAACTCAGAATTTAACTTATGCATACAATCGCCATAATCAACTCGCAGTGTATTCCCTGACCTGTTTTCCCTTTCAAATACAAATACCGAATTACAGCACGGTACTCATCTTTTGACGAAAAGCTTACTTTTGCATCGCCAGCCATGTTTGACATTCAATATCTTATGAGTGAATGACACGTTAAGAGTGCAATTTTGCCCTCAGGCCTAAAACATGTATTGAAACAAGGCATGAAAATCTTGGGTGTCTCGGTCAATTGGAAATGGGATAGGCTGGTTACTTATTGAATAGCCCTCGTATTACATTCTTTCGACTGCCGCCATTTTCTTCAAGAAAGCCCGCGTTTTATCAACCGTCAAGCCAACGTTGGACCCGGCAAGCCTGCGACAGCATTGACGGGGCGGGTCGGAAATTAAGTGGTAGTTTACGTGATGAGCATTTCCTGGGTACAATATCTCAGGCTGCGGTTCCAAGATCAAACAGCCAGGCATCACGAAAACATGCCTATAAAATTTTGACCCCCTTAAACCCCGCTTTTATATAGTAAAACTGGGGTTCACAGGGGTATGCATTATTTTTCTTATTTCTGCTCAAAACATAGATTGTAGGTACTTGTTAGAACCGCCTCACCGAGGCGGTTCTAACGAGTACCCACAATCTATGTTTTGAGCAGAAATATGAAAAATATCAGAGTTTTTTATCTGAAAATTTTCAGTTTTTGGAGGTGAATTTTTCTATATATTTGAATAGGCGTGTTTTCGTAATGCACAGCATTTTTCTAGAAAAAAGCATGTGCGCCATCACGGAAACAGGCCTATATAATTTTGACCCCCTTAAACCCCACTTTTATATAGTAAAACTGGGGTTTACAGGGGTATACATTATTTTTGTTGTTTCTGCTCAAAAACATAGAATGTGGTAGGCGGTTCTAACGAGTACCCACAATCTATGTTTTGAGCAGAAATATGAAAAATATCAGAATGTTTTATGTGAAAACTTGCCATGTTTTGGTGGTAAAATCTTCAGTGTATTTGAATAGGCGTGTTTTAGTAATGTTCAGCGAAGCATATTAGAGGGAGGATCCGATTTTAGAAGCTTTAATTTAGTTTGAACTTTGTACCTGCTTTGAATAAAAGCGGAGTTTTAAAAGTCTAATTTGTCATAGGAAACGACTTGACATTTCATTTAAATTGTCTCCCAGAGAGCTGAGCGTTAAGGTTAGCCTTTCATGTTAATTCCGTTGTATGTGAAAAATTAGAAAATTAGCACTAACTTTCATCTGGTTATATAACCTACAGACTGCTAAAGCTAGATGAGACAGAACACGTAATAACCCGGTACTCTGTTAATTTTAGCCTTCCGTCATCTGAACGTTTCTGCTATAGTAATCTATATGTGCCGCTCCATGCGGAAACGTGTCTTCGGACATGTGCGGACAGCGAAAGCCCAGATCAGTCTGCGCCTAATTCTGTTTGGTAATCCACTAAAATAAAACCAAAAAAAAAAAAACTATCATGACTATAAAGGCTGGTCACTGTGACCAGCCTTTATAGTCATGATATTACTTTGGTTTTATTTTTAGTGGATTATTAAACAGATTATAAGAAAAAAATATTTTGTCACTAGAGACTGGAGCCAGTCTAAGTATGCATAAGCGTAAACCTACCTAGACCATCAGCCCTATTAGCAATTCTGACGTCATATATGACCGCAAGTGTCTGAAGGTCAACCAGCCACCAGTTGTTAGTCCCAGCGAGTGTGTGGGTACAGCTCAAATCGATACCATACAATCCGCCTTTATTTCCATCCACTGCCCATGTTGCCTTGCCACCAAATATTGTGCTGCTTTGCTGCGCGGGTCTTCCCAGAGCCAAATTAAAAGTCACTGTCGAATGAAAAACAGAGGTAAAATTGTATTATAAATGGCATAAGCACGAAGCTCGTGCTACCGAACGGACAAGTGACGTTTACACGTCTCATTACCTTCAATGCACGTTCAATGAACGTTATAAAAGCTTCCTTTATTACTTACGGCAAAATGATTAAAGCAATGATTGCGTTAGCTAACCACAGAGTGCCCTCCGAAGACTGGCCAGACTACACAAATTCGCAGGCTGATTCGCTGGGCACACTTCAGTGCAATCTTGTAGGGAATGCTGTGGCCGGGCCCATTACGATTCATAGAACACTCATCATTTTAATACGATTTTCTCCATTTAACCCTTAATGCGCGAATCACAACTATTGTCGTCTGCTTTCTTATCTGCTTGTGATTTTAAAAGTCATTTTTGCAAACAGTGTGGACCCAGATCAGACTGCTCCTTTAGGAGCAGTCTGAGCTGGGTCCACACTGTTTGCCTGTATGCAAAAATAGGTTTGAAAAGTTTGCAAGAATATTCAGCAGACGACATAAACAGACGACATTTTCAGATGCAGTTTTTCTTGGCGCTTTAAGGGTTAAAAGAACCCATTAGTTTCACTTCGCTATTTCTACGTAAAACCTCAACGCCTCAAAACCTCAACGCCTCGAACAAGGCGCTGCCTCTATGTGACTCAGTTGCCTGGTAGCGTTAAAAATCTGAACTGAACTGAGCCTCGAACATCGTGGGACCATAGAAATGCATTCGAGACAGAGGTAGTTCGAGCCAATGAGGCGCCAGGTCAGGAAGCAAATGACAATAATTTGGGGATTTTATTCTATATTCTTGTCAATAGTGGTATGTTGAGTGTACTTATTAGAATCGACGAGACGATTCTAATGAGTACACACAACATACAATTGCATGATAAAATAAGAAAAAATGCCTTAAATATTTGTTTTCTTGAGCTACATGTATTGGAACAATTTCGTAGGGACTAAAAAACAAGTTCGAATAAGCCATCGGTGTTCGAGCCAGTGAGGTTCGACTGTATTGTACATGGCATACACTTTCGTGACCAGCCCATAACCTTGTTCGATTCATTATAGTGATATGGAAATGGAACATGTTTAGGTGCATTATTTCTTTTGTTTGGGTCATGTTTGTGCTCTTTTCCTCCTTAATTGTCCGATTCGAGTTATAAAAGTAACATATCACTCAAGAGCATCCATGCATCAAAAGAACGTCACGTGGCATTCCTTATAAATCTGACCCCCATGATACCCACTATATACAGTCGAACCTCAATAGCTCGAACATCTTCGGAACCATGGAAATTCGTTCGAGACATGGGTAGTTCGAGCCACTGAGGGTTAATCATGGCACCAATTCAGGAAGCAAATAGCGATAATTTAGGGAAATCTTTTCGATTTTCTACCCAATGATTGTATGTTGAGTGTACTCATTAGAATCGCCTCGATTCTAATGAGTACACACAACATACAATTCCATGATAAAATAAGAAACAATCATTAACTATTTGTTTTCTTGAGTTATTGGAAGAATTTTGTAGGGACTGAAAAAAGGGTTCGAATCATCCAAGGTGTTCGAGCCATCCGTGTTTGAGCCATTGAGGTTATACTTTTCTTAATAAAGTGGTTAAATGGTGTGTGTCTGTGAGGGTTTGGATGGGAGGAGGATTGTGCAAATAATATAAACATGGGGATATCACAAGAAGGCCATAATCGCGGAACATAGCACACCCCTACCCACCCCTACCCCCACAAAAAACAAGGGCACCGCTTAATGTTAGAATCACACGAAACGACGTCAGAGAACAGTAGTTTAATGAAAAGTGAACAAAACGAAAAGGAACTGCGACAGAAACACGGCATTAGAACGATCAGCAGCGACATTGTTAGCATTACGACAACACGCCTATTCTTATATACTGTAAATTTCACCATTAAAAAATGAATATTTTCATATAAAAGATTCTGATATTTTTCATAGTTTTGCTCAAAACATAGATTGGGGTACTCGTTAGAACCGCCTCGACGAGGCGGTTCTAACGAGTACCCACATTCTATGTTTTTGAGCAGAAATAAGAAAAATAATGAATACCCCTGTAAACCTCAGTTTTACAGAGTCGGGTTTAAGGGGGTCAAAATATATAGGCATGTTTTCGTGAGCGGGAGGTACCTCATTCAATATACCTACCTACCTGAATAAACAGAACAAATCTCTGTTAGGATCAAAAGCGAAATCACCAGCCTCCTCATTTTCACTGAACTCTTGAAATTATCCTAGTCGTATGCTCGTATCATTTAATTTGGTCCTCGATGGAATCATCAGCAACTAGGCATAAGAACGGTGCAACTGTGCAACGTGGGGAAAAAGGCCCTTATGTCATATGCAAACAGAGAAGGTCCAGATGTGCGGGCGCATTCGTGCGGTCTGATCTGGACAATCTCTGTTCGTCGACATGCTGCTGAGCCTGCGTAAGGGTCATTTGCGTGTGTTGTGCAGCAGTTATCATGTATAACATATCATATCACGCAATACCATACCATAGCATTTCATGCCATATCTTATCATATCATGTCATTTTCACACCCTAGTCAGACTGAGTTAACCTGCCGCCATCAAAGTTTGCTAAAGGAGACAATTTTGGACCAACAAACTGAATGAAAAACAGTGTAGATCCTGATCAGATGGCTTCTTCAGAGGCCATCTGATCTGGATCTACACTGTTTGCAAAGATAGGGGTTGTCATGCACAGCAGGATAAGAGTTAATACACAGACAATCGAAGGTGTCTAGCCAGGCATGACCCGTAAATGACAATGTGGTGTCATATAGATAGTTTTGCATTAAAATTTCAAAATCCCCTAGTGTCGACCAATAAATAATTATCGATTTATACGAGGTGCCTTTTGAAAGTTCCAAACAGAAAAATAAAACGGGTTTATAAAAGTAGACATGACTATCGGAACTGTGTATTCAACCGCGCAGTCTGATCACAGTCCTAGCTGTCAACCTAAGTAATACTGAGGACATTCACTATCAAAAGAGCAGCCATCGAGGATTCGTATCAAATGGATAGATGTGAGGACTGATCTGGATCTTCGCTGCGCTAACGTAATAATATATATTATTTACAGAAAATATTTCTACAGACAAAAGAATCAACGACATATGCGCAATTCAGATTACAGTCTTTGATATTTTGCACCTCGATCGAATTTATTTTAACCCAAAGAGAGCCATTCACAACTGCAGCAGACTCGGGGGTGGGGTGAGGGGGGGGGGGGGGGGGGCGAGGTGGTACTTCCTATATATGGTATAGTATGGATTGCGTGCCGAATGGCCCCCTTTTTCAGCGCTGCCAGGTATATGATTGGCCCCCTTTTTTCAGCAAAACGTCTATGATTGGCCCCATTTTTCTGGATTAGTATATGAAAGGCCCCTACTTTTCTGATGTATCCCGGTAAATGCACATATTTTTCGTTCAGATATTTTTCGAGGCTACTTGTTCTCTTGGTATTCAATTAAATTACTGCTATATTTGTCTAACTACCAGCAATAAATGGGTACAAAATATCAAAGGGCAGTATATGAATGGGTCAATATTTCAGTCGATCTAGTATATGAATGGGTCCATTTTTTTTCAAAGACCAGGTATATGATTGGGGTAGGTTTTGAAATACTGGCTCGAACACCCGTTCCACAATTACCCCCAAGTTACCCACCGCTCCCTTCCACCCCCCCCCCCCCACCCCCCACCCCCCACCCGAGGCAGCAGACGACATTCTTTTTTTTTTTCTTTATCATTATTTTTCAAAGAAAATAAGGCTTTTTCATGTCCTTTGGGATCGTTAGGCCCATTATGGTATATTTGAAAATGGAGTTCTGCTCATGTATACGCTAGAGGGCGTAAGTAGTATTGCAAACTTCATTACTGCTTATGAAGAGTCTCAATAAAACCGAGATTTCCATTTTCTAATCTGTAGTGTATTCTTTGTTTCCAAAGGCAATCTTTTTTATGTTTATTTTACTACACTGCAGCTAGTATTAGTGCCGTGTGGCGGCGGTAGAACGTCTCCCCATACTTTACCATAGTGCAGATTATATTTCATTTCCTTTGGGATCGTTGGGCCCGTTATGGTATATTGGAAAATGGAGTTCTGCTCATGTATACGCTAGAGGGCGTAAGTAGTGTTGCAAACTTCATTACTGCTTATGAAGAGTCTCAATAAAACCGAGACACCCTTTTATAATCCGTAGTGTGTTCTTTGTTTCCAAAGGCAATCGTTTTGACCTTTAATTTACATTTCATGTTAATCGTCTAACAAGATTCCCATGAAATACCAAGCACTATTTTCTTTGATTTTGTTCATTTTAACTGTCGTCTGCTGCAAGTTTGCTTTCCACGTTTTGTGCCATGTGCATGTTTGTTTCGTTTCAACATTTTAAGCACCCATTTCATATTGGATATGTGCCAAACGGTCTTAGGGGCAAATGCGGATAGCAAAGCCCCAGATCAACCTTGACACCTGCGTAATTTGTTCAGGAATGATTTTGAGAAACATTTTATTAGAGCAATTAAAACATTCGTTCACCCGTTAAATCAGGGCACTGACAGTACTGGTGGGTAGAGTGTCTCTGAGTATTAGCTGGGAAAATGGTTCTGAACAATTAAAACAGTCAAACTAACGGTGAGTTTAGAATGTTTCATTTAAAAACCTATAATTCCTTGTAATTTAGTCGACTCTCGTTATCTCGAATTCCAACGGACTCTCTGAAATACTTCGAGATATCTGTAGCTCGACATATCAGACTTGCAGAAGTGAGGAAAAAATCATTCGAACGAGCACATTTAACAAATTTATATCTAATTGGACTTGAATTTAGAGATATATCGAAAATATTGTGGAAAATTGCTCCTGAAGAGCAATTTCTCCTCTTTCCCACAATATTTTTTAACCTGTTGTAAGATTTTCATGTTTAGTCAGGGACAAGATTTTCACTTCGAGATAAGCAGTTATTCGAGATAAGCGATGTCGAGATAACGAGAGTCAACTGTATAAGCAAACAGTGCAGATCCTGATCACACGCCACGTTCTATGGCGTCTGATCTGGGTCTGCATTGTTTGCCAATGTCCCAAATGTCCAAGACCAGGTTTTACAGATATAACCCTATCAACAGCATTCCGATGTCACAGACAATAATACCGCAGCCACAACTCACCGTCTAACGCGCGGTTCGATTACATTGATCAATGATACAATGATAATCACGTGGACAAACTACCTCAAGGAAATTGTAAACAATCGACCCAAAACAACTGAGAAGATATATCATGGACCACATGCTTAGTTTTTAACGCTTAGCATGCTAGGCATAAATTCACTACACGGCAGTTTGAAACATTCTTCTAATTTCCACAGAAAATGGGATTTGACATATCCAACCTGCCTGTAACGAGTATATTAGTATCAGAGAATAGACGTCTTTATGCCATGTACAATGAGAGATAGCAGCAGTATTTCTATTATTTCCCATGACAGGTAAAGTCCAAGGGTTATCAAATACTAACGAGGTCCTTCTAATTGGAATCCTCTGCTTTTATCTTAGGTCATCAGTGAAATTTAACAAATTCTTAACTTTACATTTCTCCATGTCCACATGGAAGACAAATATTTCATTGCACAGAACATGTTTCTTTTAAATATTTTGGTAGTTGTATTGGCATATGACCTTGTTAAAATTAGATTTATGAAGGAAAAGGAAGTGATACTTAATGGAAACACTCATGATAAAAGCAGAGGAATCCAATTAATTGGACCTGGTTATTTACAGAAAGTAATCAAGGGAGTTAACTGACTGCTTTCTCCTATTAAGAAAATTTTAGAACAGCTGCGAATTCTAGCAGTCCGTTCGCATTTTTACGGTTCATGCTATATTGAGTACACTTGCGAACATTGTTCGGTCCAGAGTACTGAAAGTGGGGTTTCGTTGATGCGCAAACTGATTCATATCTCAGGTGTTTTAAAATACGATCTGTAGTGACACAACCCGTTCTGTTCTGTCTCTCCATGCCGTAATTCAGCAAAATGAGCTTGTCAGTGAAAGCCTATATTGCACCGTCAGTGTTTTGCATATGACAACAACGAAGATATAGATAAAACTGCACATCAATGAAGGTGTTCTCCGATTTCATTTGTTGGCGTATTGACAATGAACAATCTAAACATACATACTTGAGAAACCAATGAAAAACATGTTGGACTATATTTTGCTGTCGGAGTACATGTCGTTGCTCGACGATCCAGATACCCATATATTGAAAATGCCACCCGATTGGTTGGGTGGCATACACTTTATTCGTGGGGCCTTTATTCGTGGTTTAGTTATTAGGCGGGAGAGGATGTCTCAGAAGTACAAGAAGACAATTTATAGATACAGTCGACTCTCGTTATCTCGAATTCAAAGGGACTCACTGAAACACTTTGAGATATCCGCACTTCGACATATCAGAGTTGAGAGAGTGAGGAAAACAATAAATTGAACAACCACATTTAACAAATGAATATGTAATAATCTGACTCCTAAATTTAGAAATATATATATATATATATATATATATATATATATATATATATATATATATATATATATATATATATATATATATATATATATATATATGTGTGTGTGTGTGTGTGTGTGTGTGTGTGTGTGTGTGTGTGTGTGTGTGGAGAAAGGAGCAATTTTCTCCTCTTTTCCACATTATTTTGTTACCTGTTGTCATAGTTTCATGTTAAAACAGGGACCAGATTTTCACTTCGAGATAAGCGGTAATTCGAAATAAGCGAGTTCGAGATAAAGAGATTCTACTGTACTTTTAAATTAGACTAAAAGAAAAAGAACCCAACCCCGTTCTCACCCTTTAACATCTGAATATCATCATAATGAACTTCGTTTCTTCACACGGGTATAGCGAAACCGATTAATCTTTGTACATCGAATGCAGCCTGAAACTCTGCAAAAATTAGAAGATGATGAGGCTTTTTCCGGGTTGTCTGTTATGTTTTGCTTTGTTTTTGTTGTTTTCTCTGCGTGTGTATCTATTTCTTTTGTTTAGTGCAACTGATGTTGATGTTGTAGGCTTTGAATCCTTTTTTACACTTTTTTTTTTTTTTTTTTTTTTTTTTTTTTTTTTGAATGATTGTGATACTATCAGATGATCGTGAAACTGGAAATGGCTTTAACATCTGAATATCACCATAATGAACTTCGTTTCTTCACACGGGTATAGCGAAACCGATTAATCTTTGTACATCGAATGCAGCCTGAAACTCTTTCGCACTTGGTAAAACTTTATCAACCGTTATCACATTCATAGTAATTTGCATTTTGATTAATAATATTAGTCCTCATATACGATCTACCTGCAAGACAAGGGACTTGTATAAACGGTTTACTTGTTCAGAAGCTCTGCTGGCGTATGCATGTAACGGAGCACTCTACGTCAATGACTTAATTTGCAGCATTTGCACGATAATGTCCTAAGGTGATCTCTGAATTCATTGGTTAGAGTAGTCTCAGTGAAAGGTCTAAACATACAACTGGCTGGGCGGGTATAAGACAATCAGAAACCAATGACAACCTTTTTGGACTATAGTTTCTCTTGGAGTACACGCCGTTGTTCGGCCCTGATACCTATATTGAGAACACCACCCGGCTGGTTGGGCGGCATGCTCGTCCTAATGACTTAAGCACGTAATAAAAGCCCGTATTGGGGCTTTATTCGTGATTTAGTCATTAGGCAGGAAATAATGTATCAAGAAAACAATCAAACTGACAAAAACAATTTTATACATACCTTCATCTTAGAGAAATACGAAAAGAAAAGACACAGACACACAACAAAAGCTAGGCTATGATTGATGGTCCAAGCTGGAATTCGGCGTGTCTTGCTGAGCCCATCAATGGATGGTCAATTATGTGTAGGAATTCGCTGTTAAATTACCATCAATGCCTCGACCATTTGAATATGCTGTTTTGACAATACCGTTGCAATTTTCAAATCAAACAAGAGGGTGGGGTGGGTCGATTTCGCGGATGGTGATGGCTACGTAGTTCCGGATCGACGTTCGTACAAGCCGAATCTTGAAAGTGTATGCAGGCTGGTCAAGAGCTTTGCTGATGGCACAAGAACTAGTAAACCGATCAGCGGTCTCAAATGCCTCTTCAAAATGTAGAGCTGTGCTTTCTGTCTGGACCTTTGTTTTTCGCATACGCCCAGCCAGCATTCTTTATAAATCTACAGCGGGCCGTTATCGGCCCGTCAGCTACCCTGACGGGCCGATAACGGCCCGCTATAGATTTATGTAGAATGCTTACTGGGCGGCAATAAATATGAAGCTCAGTATGTTGGATATTAAGTTTGTTAACATAGATTTATGCTGCATAGCATTGCTAGAAGTAACATACAAAATAAAAAAAAAATGGTTTTAAATATGCGAAATTCTAAAAGATTCCCCCAATAATGTAGACCCGTACATACCTACGTATTGAGAGGTTACTAAATGAATATCATCTTAGACATATTCTCACCATATACCTCGAAGATGGTGTGTTTCCAGGAAAATTAACGTGGAAACGCGTGATAAAGATAAATTTGCATGTGTACACCACAAGCATGGCTTGATGGAATCTTTTAGACCAGAGCTATATAGATACAGTAACATACAGCCTGCTTTTTGTTTAAAACTGGCAATGGATATTTTCAAAAGAAAACAGAAAGCTTTTAACACTTAAACTGCCAATCACAACAATTGTCGTCTGCTTTGGCATCTGCTTGTGATTTTAAAAGTCATTTTTGCAAACATTGTGGACCCAGATCAGACGGCTCCTCTAGGAGCAGTTTGATCAGGGTCCACACTGTTTGTACGTATGCAAACATAGGTTTGAAAAGTTTGCTAGAATATTCAGCAGACGACATAAACAGACGACATTTTCAGATGCAGGTTTTCTTGGCGTTTTAAGGGTGAAAACTGTGTGTCTCTGTTGCACAACTTATGTCGCATTTGTGTGGGACTTTAGGGACATTGTTTGTAACCGCTGTAATATGATTTGTAATAATATTGTTGACCACTGCATCCATGAATGTGTCCATGTAAACAGAGAAATAGCAAAGCTGTGGCAGGATATTTTCTCCCATGGTCTTCATATTTACATGTACAGTCGACTCTCGTTATCTCAAATTCCAAGGGACTCTCTGAAACACTTCGAGATATCTGTACCTCAACATATCAGAGTTGCGGAAGCGAGGAAAACAATAAATCGAACAACCACATTTAACAAATGAATATATAATTTGACTCCTGAAGTTAGAAATATATATAAATTAATGTGGAAAAAAGGAGAAATTGCTCTTTAGGATCATTTCTCCTCTTTTTCACAATATTTTGTTACCTGTTATTAGATTTCCATGTTAAAACAGGGACCCGAATTTCAATTCGATATAAACGCTTATTCCAGATAAGCGAAGCCGAGATAACGAGGGATCGACTGTATTTGATTAGACAAGATCTGCTTGTTCTTACAAGTTTATTTCTTTGGGCAGAAGTCGCTGAGTTTATTCAGTTCTTGTCAGAGAGAAGAGAAAACTTCAAATCTATTTTGATTTTAAATCTACATAAATTATGGTTGTCATACAGATATTCTTATCTACGTCTTCGCCTACGCCTACGCATACGGACGTAGAGAATACTAGAGTTTGACATTGTTCCGGTGAGCACTTTATCAATGGTCATGGACAGGTGTTATTTATAACTAAGAATTGGCTTTCACAAAACAAGAAATCCGCCGAAAGCGATGTCGCACCTGCGGGGATTAAGTCATACAAGTTCCTGTTTGTATCGAAAAAAATCTATTTTGCAGATTTCAAGAAATTGATGGGTTAGAAAAATGGACAAAGTAGAAAATTTGGAATATTGGCTTGCAAAATTTTATCTAAACCTGTCCATTATTTCACAAGATATTGATATTGAGCGGATATCATTTTTGCCCATTAATCAAGGCCAGTAACTCAGCTGAAAATCGACATATCAGAGTTGCGGAAGCGAGGAAAACAATAAATCGAACAACCACATTTAACAAATGAATATATAATTTGACTCCTGAAGTTTCAAAATGATTGGCCAAGAACTGTAGGAGGAGTTGCGCTCACGATACACCCACCGACTATAAGGGTTTTAGGTAAAAACTGACTAAGTTAACAAAGCGAAAAAAGGGTTGAAAAAAAATCTGAGAATTATGAGCAAACAATATGCACATCTATACACCATGGCCAAAACATCTGTGAAGTTTCACAGTAATTGGCCAAAAACTGTAGGAGGAGTTGCGCTCACAAGACACCCCCCTGACTATAAGGGTTTTAGGTAAAAAACGACTAAGTTAACAGAGCGGAAAAAGTTGAAAAAAAAATCTGAGAATTATGAGCAAACAGTATGCACATCTACACGCCATGGCCAAATCATCTGTGAAGTTTCAAAACGATTGACCAAAAACTGTAGGAGGGGTTGCGCTCACAAGTCAATTGTTGACGAACGGACGAACGGACGGGTCACGGCACGCCTATATCGCACCTGCGTGCTACAAAAAACGAAATTTGTGAAAGCTAATACTTGTAGGCTATAGTCTCCAGAAGTTCTTATCGAGTCTGTTAATCGCTTGGCGCTAAACCGGCTCGTTTCATTCGACCTGGTGCAGACATTTGATTCTCACGAATGTTGGTGGGAAGGTGTTCAGCAAACACTTGCTGTCGGAGCGGCGTCGCCTCGACGACGTGTTGTGACGTTGTGTGTGTACTGGGTATCCCATATTGGAGAACTCAAGATACATGCGAGACAGCAGTAATTATTCTGTTTTATTACCCTTCTTAACAGCACTCCCTTACACTTCGTTTCGGTAAGGGTGGTAAAGATGGGTGAAAGAAACAGTCGTTGTTGATATATGTTGTTCCGCGACATGCTTTGAGCTGGGACTGCGGGGGCAGTCTGCGGTGCTGACTGTCAGTCCGACAGAAGAGTGATTAGAATTATGCGTTGTTTGCGGTCTCGTATCTGAGTATTTGAGGCGTTGTGCATTGCAGCTGGAATGCTTACTGTACAACTGTGACCTCTTAGTAATGTTTGGCTGGTTGTTCGGCGGTTATACGTAGGTTGTCGTCGTATGCTATTATGGCACCAACGTCGAAGACGTTGATGGGGCATATTGGTTTGGGCTTGTCCGTCTGTACCTCTGTCCGTTACGCTTTTAGGTACTTGTGAAACTAGAGAAAGACTTATGCTAGCAACTTGAAGTTTTATACATTTCATAAACACAAAAAATAAGCGAACCCGTGTTTTTCCGTCGGGCAGTATTATAAGCCCCCCTTTTCGATTATAGCAATGAAAAAAAAACTTGTCAAAAAAATATCTAGAAAACCGCTTGAGTTAGGATTCTTATATTTGACATACAGATTAGGATCAGTGTGTAGACGACCTGATTAACTTTTGAGTAAATTTCGTAAAATATTGACGGAGGTATGCCCCTATTTGGACTTTGCTATAATAACAATAGGAAGACCTTGTCAACACGATATCTAGACAAACCACTTATACTAGTTTGCATACTGTTTAGATCAATGCTCAAATGACCTGATTAACTTTTAAGCGAAATTTGTAAAAACTTGGCAGAGTTACATGTATGCCCCTTTCGACTTCGCCTGTATTGCTATGGGAAAACATCAACTCGATATCTGGAAAACCGCATGAGTTAGGATTCTAATGTTTTGTACACAGTTCAGGATCAATGTTTAGATGACCTGGTTAACTTTTGAGCAAATTCCATAAAATATTGGCTCAGTTATGCCCGCTTTTTGGACTTTGCCATTTATAGCAGTTGGAAAACCTTGTCAACACAATATCTAGAGAACCGCTTAACAGCACGAAAACATACCTATATAATTTTGACCCGCTTAAACCTCACTTTTATATAGTAAAACTGGGGTTTACAGGGGTATACATTAGTTTTCTTATTTCTGCTTAAAACATAGATTGTGGGTACTCGTTAGAACCGCTTCGGCGAGGCGGTTCTAACGAATACCCATAATCTATGTTTTTAGCAGAAATATGAAAATAATATTAGAATTTTTATCTGAAAACTTTCAGTTTTTGGTGATGAAAGTTTAAGTATATTTGAATAGGCGTATTTTCGTAATGAAGTAGGATCCTGATATTTTGCCAACTATTTGGGATCAACGATTAAATGACCTGATTAATTTTGAGCTAATTCGGTAAAAAAAAATGGCGAAGTTAATTATGCCTCTTTCGACTTTGCCTTTATTACAGTGGGAAAACCTTATCAACACGATGTCTAGAAATTGCTTGAGCTAGGATCCTGATATTTTGCATACAGTTTAGAATCAATGTTTAGATGACCTGATTAACTTTTTAGCGAATTTCGTAAAATATTGACTGAGTTATGCCAATATCTGCCATTATAGCAGCTGGAAAACATTGTCAACATGACATCCAGAGAACCGCTTGAAGAAGGACCCTGATATTTTGCCATCTGTTTGGGATCAATGTTTAGATTACATGATTAACTTTTGAGCAAATTCCATAAAAAAAAAAAAAAAAAAAAATTAAAGCTAGGATCCTGAAAATTTATATATAGCATCAGCATGAAAACTAAGCGGACCTTATTTTTTCGTTTTTCCAATTGGGTTCTCCTTGCGGACTTATTCTCCTTTGTGGACTTAGGCATTTGACGACAGACGGTGGGTACTTTGTGTGCGCAACTCCTCATACAGTCTTACACCGATCAATGTGAAACTTTGCGGGCTCTTTTGTCATGGTCTGCAGAAGAAAGTGTGGGTTTTTCATTACCGTCAGTTTAATATTTGTGCTTTCTTTTTTTTACTTTTGAACTTAGCCATTTTGGGGCTTAAATACTATTAAAGTGCAATACCGTGGGTACCTCGTGCGTGCAACTTCTCCTTCAGTTTTATTCCGATCTGATTTTTTTGTTGTTTTTTTTTTGCATTATTGTCAATTTCATTCTTGTCACTTTTTTTGACTTCCATTTTTATGACCCCAACTGAAAAGTTGAGCGGGCATATTGGTTTGGGCCTGTCCGTCCGTCCGTCCGCCTGACCGTTAAATCTTATAAACACTCCACAAAATCTCGGCAGTTTCGGCAAAGCATGCTTAAGGGAAAGCAAATAGTTGGGGGCATATTGTTTTACAAACACATTTTCTAGTTTACAAAGGTTCACAGACAAACAATTATTAGCTTTTCAAAAAGTTTGGTCTACCATTACGAAAACACGCATATTCAAATATATTGAAAATTTTACCACCAAAAACTGAAATTTTTCAGATGAAAAAACTCTGATATTATTCATATTTCTGCTCAAAACATAGATTGTGGGTATTTGTTAGAATCGCTTCGCCGAGGCGGTTCTAACGAATACCCACAATCTATGTTTTTGAGCAGAAGAAAATAATATATACCCCTGTAAACCCCCGTTTTGCTATATAAAAGTGGGGTTTAAGGGGGTCAAAATTATATAGGCATGTGTTCGTGATGCGTTAAGCACACATTAATGTGTATACCTATATCATTGCTGAAGGAATGGAAGAGAAACGCGAAATATTTGTTTATCATATGTTTGTTGTATCAGGAAGTAGAACAATTTCAAAAGTACATGTTCAGTATAATAGAAATACTAACATTTATGCAGTATGTCATACAGCTAATTCCCAGTCTCTGTTCCCGATGTATCCGTTTCTCTCAAAAGACGAGCAGCAACAATATTCTGGAGAATTTAAACTAAATTGTACTTCAGTGAATCCAAATTTCACTTTTTCAATAATGTACGAGGTATTAAACCATTGTAGTCGCAGAACGCGGCGTCTGATCAGGGTCTCCACTGTTTACAAATAGTTTAGCCATTTTCCTCTGTGAATATGTAGATCTCATAGCCGGACGTACCTAAAATTGAAATTGGACTCTTTCAATGTATTGTGTGGGAGCGTCTATATTCAATATACAATGGGTTAATATTTGAGCCGGTGCACATTGTTTCTCATAAGACTGCCTGTGCGCGCATGCGCAGGCTGATCTAAGTCTTCGTTTGGTGCATGTGTAATCATGTAGGAAATACTGTATCCTGTCTCAGTTTTTCTATATTATCCACAAAGCATACGTTCCGCTAAGTACCCTTTAGAAAAGACTCGCATGTGCTGTTTCAATAATAATGTATTTACATTTTTATTACTTCCCTACAAAAACATTTTGAAAACATGAAAATGTGCAAAACTGCGAATTTTGAAAAAAAAAAAAAAAAAAATGTCAACAGGTCCGCGTGGGGCAAAAATTTCATTTTTTTTCGATTTTTGGAAAGTACCTCGCGGAGAGATAGAAAAAAAAAAACATTTCGACTTATTTACGTGAAGTATTTGGTCATCTTTTAACACCTCCTTACATACTTGTACTAAAATTGTTTGTTTTTATTCCGGGTTTACATCCCCTTCAACAATCAGTCATAGGGACGATCGGCAATGAACTCTTCAAGCAAAAGAAATCCTAAAAAGCTATGAAATTCGCCATTTTGTCTCATTCGATGGCGGTGATAACCTTGAAATTCTTGATCCAGGTTGTTGATACAACTTCACATACTGAATGACAAGTAGTGGAGGTCCAGATCAGTTGGCTTCGGAAGCCAACTGATCTGGATCTGAACTGTTTGCCAGACTCTCCCAGGGGTTTTGGGGAACAGGGGAATAAGGCCATTTATTTCAGGACAACAAGGGAGCAAAAGTCAAACAAGACCTGTCGCTAGACAGGATAGCTCGCCTGATATTGCATATTTTGTTTCTGGAAAATTCAAATTCCGTGACCTTGATTTTGACATGACCTGGGTGTGTGTGTGTGGGGGGGGGGGGGGGAGGGGGCGGGCGGGCGGGGGGGGCAGTATCTGTCTTTATACCAAATAGGAACTAAATCCATCATGTAGTTTAGAAGTAATGAGATCCTAAAAAACTTAAGCATAAAATTTTAACATCAAAATTCTGAGTCTGTGACCTTGACCTTGACATGACCTAGGGAGGTGGGGATTGGTACTGCGTAAAAATTTGGACCAATATGTATCATCATACAAAAGATGAATCAAATATGTGATAAGGTTAGGATTTAATGAAGTCTTAAAAACTTAAACGAAAACTTTAACATTTAAATTCTAAGTCTGTGACCTTGACCTTGACATGACCTAGAGTGGTGGGTATGGTACTGCGCAAAATTTTGGACCAATATGTATCATCATACCAAAGATGATTTGAATCGGTGATAAGGTTAGGAAATAATGAGGTCTTAAAAACTTTAACAAAAACTTTAACATTTAAAGTCTGTGACCTCGACCTCAAGGTCACGGTCATGAGTGCTGATGGTGCTGATAAAAACTGTTGACCAGTGTCTATCATAATACCAAATAAGAACTAAATCCATCTCTTAGTGTAGAAGTAATGAGATCCTAAAAACTTAGACATAAAATTTTAACATGAAAATTCTAAGTCTGTGACCTTGACATGACCTAGAGTGGTGGGGATGGTACTGCGCAAAATTTTGGACCAATATGTATCATCATACCAAAGATGAATCAAATCAGTGATAAGGTTAGGAAATAATGAGGTCTTAAAAACTTTAACGAAAACTTTAACACTTGTGGACGCCGACGCCAACGCTAACGCCAACGCCAACGCCGACGCCGGGGGTAGTACAATAGCTCTTCCTGAACGTTGTTCAGGCGAGCTAAAAATGAAGGGAACGGGAACAAAGGCAATTTCGGGGAACAGGGAACAGAATACATCAAGATTTTGATTTTGGGGAACAATGGAAAATGCTGATTTTTTCCAAGGGAACAAGGGGACAGGTATCCCCCTGGGAGGGCCTTGTTTGCAAAGGCAGGAAATATCAGGGTTCAGCAAGACCAGGATTAACCGCCCGGGCAATACTTTTAAAGTCATGTCGAGTCAGCCAGTTTACTTAACCACACTTTTGCTGGACAGGCTTAGTCCTCTAAGCAGCTAACCAGCACTTGTGCACATACATTAGCCAGAAAATGACAAATGCCCATAGAAAATGCCCAAAGAAAATATTTCATGATCAATCTCCATGAAAGAATGTTGCCGGATCCGGTGGGGGTCGAACCTATGATCTCCTGACCACCAGTTGGACACACTTCTGACTGAGTTGGACACACTTCTGACTTCTGACTGAGCCATCAAAGCAGGCTCTTTTACTTAGATCATATGGCATACTCTAAGGCACTCTTTCACATGTAATCACTTTGTTAAAACAAATCATGACAAATATAGCATGTTCTGACTGTTTATTATTTACATTTGTATTACAAAAAATAACAAAGAAGTTCTTCAATCAAAGACAGAGAAAGAGGAAACAAGAAAGAACACACAGCCAGAACATATAACTAAAGGATTATTAACCCTTGTCATGCTGAATAAATTAAGATGCCACGCCCATTTCTGACTGTCAGCCAATCAGATTGCTTTATCCAGATTGTTTATATAAATGCACATACTGAATGACAAACAGTGCAGATCCTGATCAGTTGGCTTCTTCAGAAGCCAACTGATCTGGATCTACACTGTTTGCAGAGGCAGGGCATGTCCGGGTGCAGCAGGGCTGGGGTTAAGAGACCAGATCCCTCTTCTCCAGGTGAGGTCATCACAAAGCTAGTTAATGCAGAAAAAAGACAAGAACAAAGCACCAAACAGGGTAAATAAACAAGAGGCCCACGGGCCACAACTTGCTCACCTGAGTGAAACCGCCACTGCAGATATGCAGATGGCATGCATCATTTTTCCAATACTCTTATGACAAGGCAATGGCTTAAACAGTTTTTGAAATATCTTGCTTACAAGGTTAAAATGCTGAAATTTTCAAAAAGTTACAAGTAAAATAAGTCACCCCCAATGCCTCCTACCAACTTTTGAGTCAACTGGCATTTCGGTGCAGTAGAAGAAGCAAAAAATAGATTTTCAAGATCACTGCCATCTTGGATTTCCGATCGGAATGATTATAGCTATTTTCTGATCTACATGTCACCCTGATGCTTCCTACTAAGTTTCAAGTCAATTGACTTTTAGGTTTCAGAGAAGAAGCGAAAAATAGATTTTCAAGATGGCTGTCATGGAGGCCATCTTGGATTTCCAATTGGCACGATTTGAGCTATTTTTTATGTACAAGTCATCCCGATGCTTCCTAGCAAGTTTGGAGTCAATTGGCCTTTCGGTTCAGGAGAAGAAGCGAAAAATAGCTTCTCAAGATGGCTGCCATGGTGGCCATCTTGGATTTCTAATCAGCACAATTTTAGCTATTTTTGATTTATAAGTCACCCCAATGCTTCCTAACCAGTTTGGAGTCAACTGGCTTTTGGGTTTCGGAGTAGAAGCGAAAAATAGATTTTCAAGATGGCTGCCATGGTGGCCATCTTGGAATTTGGACCGACACAATTTTAGCTATATTTGATCTACAAGTCACCCTGATGCTTCCTAGCAAGTTTGGAGTCAATTGGCCTTTCGGTTCAGGAGAAAAAGAAAAAAGATTTTCAAGATGGCGGCCATCTTGGATTTCCGATCGGAACGATTTAAGCTATTTTTTTATCTACATTTCACCCTGATGCTTCCTACCAAGTATCAAGTCAGTTGGCCCTGGGGTGTAGGAAGAGTAGGCCTTTAAAGCAATTGTTCACGCCGCATGACCCATGATGGACGACGGACATTGACTGACCACAATAGCTCACCATGCACACTTCATGCTCAGGTGAGCTAAAAATCTGAGCGAATTTGGCTCAGTGGCTTCAGAGAAGTCGTCAAATTCTCAACAATTTTCCCATATAAATGTTATGGGGCTCATACAAATGCATAGGGAAGCAAACTTGACCTTGCTGTAAAAAGGTCAAATGTCAACGTACGATAATCTTTTCAGCAATTTTGGTAGATCTCCTGTCCCTGATGATTTGTGCACAGATTTAGCCCCAAGGCATCCTCAGTTCTGAAGAAGAAGATTTTTAAAGGGTCTTACCATATATGGGCATGGTGGCCATCTTGGTCAATGGACCGCGACCATTTTAGCAATCTTTCGTTCCCCTGACTTAAGAAGGCACAATATGAAATTTGAGCAAATTTGGCTCAGTGGCTTCAGAGAAGAAGAAATTTAAAATTCTCAACAATTTTCCTATTCAAATGTATGGGGCTCATACAAATGCATAGGGAAGCAAACTTGATCCTGCCGTAAAAAGGTCAAATGTCAACGTACGACAATTCTTTTGGCAACTTTGGTAGACCTCTCCTTCCCGATGATTTGTGCAAAGATTCAGCCCCAAGGCATTCTCGGTTCTGGAGAAGAAGATTTTTAAAGGTTTTTACCATATATGGGCATGGCGGCCATCTTGGTCAATGGACCGCGACAATTTTAGCAATCTTTTGTTTCCCCACACTAAGGTGGCTCCATATGAAATTTGAACAAAATTAGCTCAGAGGCTTCAGAGGATAAGTCCTTTGAAACTCTTAACAATTTTCCCATTCAAATGTATAGAGCTCATACAAATGCATAGGGAAGCGAACTTGACCTTGCCGTAAAAAGGTCAAACGTCAACGTACGATAATTCTTTTAGCAACTTTGGTTGACCTCTTGTCCCCGATGATTCGTGCAAAGATTCAGCCCCAAGGCATCCTCGGTTATGGAGAAGAAGATTTTTAAAGGTTTTTACCATATATGGGCATGGCGGCCATCTTGGTCAACGGACCGCGACAATTTTAGCAATCTTTTGTTTCCCCACCCTAAGGTGGCTCCATATGAAATTTGAACAAAATTAGCTCAGAGGCTTCAGAGGAGAAGTCGTTTGAAACTCTTAACAATTTTCCCATTCAAATGTATAGAGCTCATATAAATGCATAGGGAAGCGAACTTGACCTTGCCGTAAAAAGGTCAAACGTCAACGTACGACAATTCTTTTAGCAACTTTGGTTGACCTCCCGTCCCCGATGATTCATGCAAAGATTCAGCCCCAAGGCATCCTCGGTTATGGAGAAGAAGATTTTTAAAGGTTTTTACCATATATGGGCATGGCGGCCATCTTAGTCGACGGACCGCGACCATTTTAGCAATCTTTCGTTCCCCCACCCTAAGGAGGCTCCATATGAAATTTGAGCAAAATTGGCTCAGCGGCTTCAGAGGAGAAGTCGTTTGAAAATGTTAACGGACGGACGGACGCACGGACGGATGGACGGACGGACGGACGAAAAGGGATCACAATAGCTCATCCTGAGCAGAGCTCAGGTGAGCTAAAAATAACGCCACAGCCAGTGGCCACAAAGTAATACTAATCAAAATAATTGTAGCAGACTAGGCACATCATTTCTTACAAGACTACATGTACACCCAGCAAAGACTCGGGTCAGTCTGTGCAGTCTAAACAGTTTTCACAGGGCACTCTGTTTGTTTGTTTGTTTTTTATTCACATTTTATGGCCTAGTCAACCCAGTGTGGTCATGTCAAGCATGATAAGTTTACCTAACCACATGTTTACTGTGCAAGCTTAGTCCTCTGTTCCTCTGTGGGTAGCCAAGGTTTCAAAGTCTCTTCTAGCAGACACATCACGAAAACATGCCTATATAAATTTCACCCCCTTAAACCCCACTTTTATACAATAAAACTGGGGTTTACAGGGGTATACATTATTTTTTTTATTTCTGCTCAAAAACATAGATTGTGGGTACCCGTTAGAACCACCTCGTTGAGGCGGTTCTAATGAGTACCCACAATCTATGTTTTTGAGCAGAACTATGAAAAATATCGGAATTTTTATATCTGAAAACTTTCATTTTTTGGCGGTAAAATTTTCAGTATATTTGAATAGGCGTGTTTTCGTAATGAGCAAAGACACTGATCAGTCTGTGCATATGCACAGGCTGATCCGAGTCTTCACTGTGTGCACACAAAATCTTGTAGCAATCTTGCTATGCCCCGGCTCAATTATTTTATCTGTATTTCCATAATACTAGCACTTATGATTTTTCATTATATGGCTGCAACAAAACAAAACTGCCAAACAAAACAAGTTAAAGCAATAACAAGCACAATAAAGCAACAAAAAGAATTTCTGGAACACATTCCAGCATGTATAAACAAACTGCCCGTTACTGTGCTTTTGACATCTTTCAGAAAGTCTTTTTTTTTTTTTTGCTAAACGCTTTACCCTGAAGAGGGGAATTTTCAAACTTTTTTTCACAATTTAATGCAAATCATTTTGTCATAACTACCTGTGTACAAACAGTTTATTCTATTCATTAGTTTTAAAATTTGAATATTTTCATTTTTCCCTCAGTAAATATGGCAATGAACTGTGCAGATTTTGACAGGATAGACAGACTGAAAAAATGTTTTAGAAATTGAATAGATCAGACCAAATTTTGGCTGTAAATTAAATTTTAGGGTAAATGTTTAAGAACAAAACCACAAAATCAGAAAAAGATAAATTGTTTCTGATAATATTTCGTCAATTAGAACAAAATAAATATCATTCAAAATAAAATGCCAAGCAAAAAACACCTTTCCAAGTGATGCCAAAAGGCCAGTAGGATGCTTTTCAGCCAAAAAATACTGACATTTTGCATTTCTCCGCAAAAGTGTGTTGTGGAGAAATATGAAAAATGTTAGTCTGTATACCACTCTAAACGGCAACTATTATAAGTATCTTTTAAAAGAAATGGTAACAGCTAAAAAAAATAACAACAGCTAAAGCTGGTAACTACTATCACAATATTTCAAGAAAAAAATAATACTCCAAAATTTTCATTAAGGGGAAAGAGTGCACTTTCAAGGGAGACAACCTGTCACAAATGTTTTGACTCTTTTCTGAAAAGGGGTTTACTCTAAAAGGAAAGAATTTGCTCCCACAGGGAGCAAATTCTTTCCTTTTAGAGTAGACCCCTTTTTAGAAGGGACTTGTTGTAAAGGAAAGCAAACAGGAAGTCACAAAAGTTGTCTCCCTTGTAAAAAGGGCAGAAAATCTACCAAGTGTATCAAGTCCCCTTAAAATACTGTACAGAATATAGAGAGTAATACTTGACTCTTTACAAAAATAAATACACACATAACTTCTCACAGTATCTGAGCCAGGCCTTGGGAATACTGATTGTCCATTTCAGTCTTCACCCATTTACACTAAGTGGACTTTTACCATAACTCTTTGGACTAGTCTATTACCAATAGTAGGGTGTCTGGTAAGTTTTTATTGTTACTGTATAGAAAATCCTGTTCATAATGGAAACAGTGTAGACCCTGAATGGTGCATCTAATCTGGGTCTGCAGTTTGCCAAATACACTTTTGTGGGGTTCCCAGATTATAATGAGTTAATAATTTCTTTTGAAAATGGATTTTTCATGACATATTTTTAAATATGAATACTGATGACAACGGCTTGGTTTTTTATGTCCCTTTCAACATTATTTAAGTCATATCGAGATGATGGACGAGTGATAATGAAAGGCTCTGAGCAATGAAGCACCATACAGTTAAGAGTTGAATTGTGCCTCCAGCAGGATTCAAACCATGATCTGCAGTCAGGCCTGCTAACTACTTCTGAATAAGAATTTTTGAAACATATGTCCCTAGTGACAGTTATTTAGGAGAACACCTGCCAACATTTTACAGAATGGATTTTCATACTTCTGCAGTTTTTGCTCAGATTAGATGCATGCACAGTTTACCATTAATCATAAGATGAGCATACAACAAACTGTCACTATAGTCTGTCAACATGGGGCTTGTGTAAACCAATATTTTCAGGCAAACTGTAATTCACTAATATTCACATTAGATTATTGCTTTTCTCTAGCACAGCAGAAGGCAAACACCTTTTCGTGAAGTCAGTGGTTGTTTTCCTACAAAACTTTCAACAGAGGTACACTTTTTCATTAATCCAGTATTTAAAAAGATGCAATAAAAGTTCAATTTCACAAAGATATTTGGCCATTTTTGTCTGGAGTCTCAAAACGGTAATAAGCAAACATTGCTGACCCAGATCAGATGCTCCAGAATGTTATCTGACCAGGGTCTACTCTAAATTTACATTAAATACCATTATGAACACATGCCTAAATAATTTTGACCCCCTAAAACCCCGCTTTCTTTTAGTAAAACTAGGGTTTACATTATTTTTCTTATTTCACCTCGAAAACATAGATTGTGGGTACTCGTTAAAACAGCCTTGCCAAGGCAGTTGTAATGAGTACCAACAATCTATGTTTTGAGCAGTAATATGAAAAATATCAGAGTTTTTTATCTGAAAATTTTCAGTTTTTAGAGGTGAAATTTTCTATATATTTTAATAGGCATGTTTTCATAATGCAGAATTTCTATAAAACATAGTGATGATAACAAGAAATTGCCAATAATCGGCCACAAATACAGTTTGCTGGGGTATAAAAACTGCCAGACACCCTGCTATTGGAAATAGACTGGTCCAAAGAGTTATGGTAGAAGAGGTCACTCGACGTAAATGGGATAAACTAACTTTAAATTAGGCTCTGCCTGAACCACAAATTTTTTACATTTTTTGTTATTTCTTAAAAGGAAATATAGCTGTGGATTCTTTTAAATATGGAATATGACCTTTAATATGGAATGTGTGAATGAGGGTAAAATGTCCTAAAATTTCAAACACTTTATCCAGTATCATTTCAGCCTGAATTTTGCTTTTTATGCAGTTGCTTCTTTAAATACTTGACTGAATGGAGAAGAGTGTAGGCCATGATCAGACTGCTCCTTCAGGAGCAGTCTGATCTAGGTCTGCACTGTTTGTGTATGCCACTTTGTTAGAAAATTTGTGTATGAAATTTCAGGACATCTACCGTACTTGGATGCCAGTAAATTCTCAAAATTCATATTCTGGCTGCAATACTGAATGGAACTGTCTGAGTGTAATATGGAAAAGAGATTATTTCCTTATCATTTTTTACGTTATTCCAGATTTTTTTCTTTTTTTTTTTTTGGTCAAAAGCACAATAATAGCTCTGCACAGAACTACCAAGTAACCTATAAGGCAGGGGTTACTAAAATCTGAAGGTCTTTTGATTGCCCGATGATGTTGCTCAAAACAGTTGGCCAAAAGGCACATAGTGCAGACCCTAAACAAACAGCCCCTATCTGCAAAGGCATTCCTTTATAAGGAAGGTAGGAGTGCTAGGCCGTAACAACTTTTAGGGTACATATGATGAAATTCACATCATTATATCAATACGTTAACCTTTAAAGTGACAAGGTAGCAGACAATATTCTATTTTTTTTTTCATCATTTTACAGAGAAATTAAGGCTTGACATGTTATGTGAATTGTCTGCTTGGCAGACAATTCACATGAGATGTCAAGCCTTATTTTTTTATTATTTTTTTTCCTGAAAAAAATAATTTCATAATTTCTGTCTGCTGCAGTTGTCATTTGCACTTCAATGGTTTAAATCATCATGTACTTTTGATTGTCCAATCATTCAAAGTAGATCAATAAACTCACTCAAAGGATTTCAACAAAGATGAGTAGACATGCCTCCAAAAGACAGCAAACTGGACTGAAAATTTCTCCATTCCCCACATATCTTTTCAATATGGTTTTGTGTTTTACCTCCCTTTCAACACCATTAAAGTCATACTGAGATGACGGAAGGATGATAATGAAAGACGCTATGCAATGAAGCACTGTGTCATAACCTGAATTCAGCCTCTACCAATTCGAACCCAAGACCTTGAGATATGAAGTTCGGAGTGTTAACCACTCGCACATCTGGGCCTAGTTGTTCAAAGCATTGTTAGCTTAACGAGATCGTTAAGGGTCATTTTGTTAACTGTTTTAGTGGATTCAATACACAATATTCTGATATTGTTTGCTGAAAAAATGTGAGTAGCTTTTGCACTGCAAAAGCTACTCACATTTATTTCAGCAAAAAATTTCAGCATATTTGCGTATCACTTGAAGTACATTTTAATGAATCGTTAACTAACGATGTTGTTAGCTTTGAACAACTGGGCCCTGGACGCTTCTCTTAAGCAGAAGAAAACTTTCTTCTCTGGTACACTGCAGAAGAGAAACTGCCTTCTTGATATACATCACGAAAACACGCCTATATAATGTTGATCCCCTTAAACCCCACTTTTATATAGTAAAACTGGGGTTTACAGATGTATACATTATTTTTCTTATTTCTGCTCAAAAACATAGATTGTGGGTACTCGTTAGAACCGCCTCGCTGAGGCGGTTCTAACGAGTACCCACAATCTATGTTTTGAGCTGAAGTATAAGAAATAGAGTTTTTTATGTGAAAATTTTCAGTTTTTGGAGGTTAAATTTTCTATTTATTTGAATAGGCCTGTTTTCGTAATGAGTATTGGGGACTACTCTTGGAAGAATCTAAAGAAAAAATTTTTCGGACAAGGGAGAGTAATTCTTTTCTTTAAGATTAGCCTCTTTGATATGGAAGGCAAAATATTTTCAATTCAGAGTGATTTCCCTTGTTTGGATGTATCCAGTCACTTCAATTATCACATTACAGCATAAGAGATCATTATATTGGAAAATAAAAGTATTTTGTAATCATTAAAGTGCTTATCACAACTGTAGCAGACAACATTTTGATTTTTTTTTTTTTTCATATTTTTCTGAGAAAATAAGGCTTGACATTTCATGTGAATCATCTGCCTAGCAGATGATCCACATGAAATGCCAAGTCTTATTTTCTCAGAAAAATAATATAAAATAGGATGTTATCTACTACCATTTTGCTCAACACTTCAAGGATTAAATTACTGTCACACATACATGTATAAAGCCAAAAATACCTTTTTTTTAAACTACCATATAAAAAAAAATGTCATTTAAAAATACTGCAACACATTTAACTTTACTATCATGGAAGAAAACTATCCATCAGATAGATGCTTTCACTAGCTATACATACACATCTAGGCAGCTCCATATAATGCACTATCTAGAAAAAACTCTCTTTAATTTTTCTCCAAAACTTGTTGTGGGCCGTACTGAGGAAATTCTAACTAATATTCCTAATATAAGCTCTCAATGAGAAGCAACAAAACAATCAAATCTTTTAACATATGTACCCTATAATATTCAACGGTCGGTCAGGTTGGTCTGAGCAAACAGTAGACCCAGATCATGTGCTACAGAATCAGGCATCTGATCGGTATCTACTCTGTTTGCCAATCAACCATCATTTTTAGATCCATCCCTAGCTACTGGTGGCCACATCAGAGGACATGTCAACCCTCTGCATGCTTGGTAAAAATTTCAGCAGATGACAATTTGAAATATTTTTCCCAGAAAATAGGCTTTGATATTTCATGCAAATTGTCTCCTCAGGAGACAATTTGCATGAAATATCAAAGCCTAGTTTCTTGGAAAAATAAGAATAATATCATCAATTTGTCATTCGCTGAATTAGCCAAGAGAGTGGTAATGATTAAAGAGAGGTATTTGCTGTTAATTCTGGAATAATTTTCTCTCTTTTTTCTCATAGAAAACAAACATTGTGGATACTCTTAAATGAACCTAAGGCCTAAAGAAAATAGTTGCGTTTCCGCCAACCCGACCGACCCTGTTTCAAATACCCGACTGCTACTTTTTATCAGTAAAAAAGCAAAATAAAAAAATAAAGCACCAACCCTCAACAAAATACCTGTATCTGGAGATAAAATAGAATAATAAAAAAAATGTTTCTCCTACCTACCAACCAAACTTTTTTTCAGCATGTTAGTGGAAACAAGGCTTTTTTTTTGTTTTTCATGCCTAATTATGGAGAAATTGAGAAAATTATCACAGAATTATCATCAAATATTCCTCCTTGACAAGTCCTCTGCAAACAGACTTGTTCAAATTTTCAGAGAGGTATGTTAAGTTGTTGATTATTCAGAGAAATTACAGTAAGAAAGAGAGAGCATCTTATTTGGAGCTATTAATACACTAAGTATGACTTCACTAGATTCCACCATACATATACATGTATATACATAGAAATATGGTAAATGTCCTAAAATTTTGAATACTTTTTTTTTTCTATATGTGTAGCCAAAATTTTGATTTTTTTTTTTTTTTTTTTTTTTTTGTATGTTAAATTTTATTAATAATATTTTGCTCGTTAAAAATTACTTCAACAGGATCCAAGCTCTCGCTGGAGTAAACAATGCAATGTATTTTTACAAAAAAAAAACAAAAAAAACAAGAGCTGTCGTAGGACAGCGTAGCTCGCCTGCTGGGTACATTTTATATTGTAACATTTTTATCATTAAGAAAATCAAAATGAAATAATCTATGAAATAATTTTCAAGTTATATGGCGAAATCATTCAACCATATAATATAGGTCACACTGACCTAGATGTATTTGTATGTAAATTATTTTGTCACATAGATATAATAATCCAGGTATGACAATTCTCCATGAAATAGTAATAAAAATAAAAGGCAAAATCACTGAAGCATGAAATATAGGTCATAATGACCTAGATATAGTAAGTGGTCATTCATTGGGTCACATGGAACTAATATCCCAGGTGTGACATTTATCCAACAAATAGTATTCAAGATATAAGGCAAAATAACTGAACCATGAAATATAGGTCACACCAACAGAGATATATTTTGACGTCAATAATCGGGTCACAAGGAAATAATATCCCAGGTGTGACATTTATCCTACAAATAGTATTCAAGATATAAGGCAAAATCACTGAACCATAAATATAGGTCACAATGACCTAGATATAGTAAGTGGTCATTCATTGGGTCACATGGAACAAATATCCCAGGTGTGACATTTATCCAACACATAGTATTCAAGATATAAGGCAAAATCACTGAACCATGAAATATAGGTCACAATGACCTAGATATAGTAAGTGGTCATTCATTGGGTCACATGGAACTAATATCCCAGGTGTGACATTTATCCAACAAATAGTATTCAAGATATAAGGCAAAATCACTGAACCATGAAATATAGGTCACAATGACCTAGATATAGTAAGTGGTCATTCATTGGGTCACATGGAAGTAATATCCCAGGTGTGACATTTAACCAACAAATAGTATTCAAGATATAAGGCAAAATCATTGAACCATGAAATATAGGTCACAATGACCTAGATATAGTAAGTGGTCATTCATTGGGTCACATGGAAGTAATATCCCAGGTGTGACATTTATCCAACAAATAGTATTCAAGATATAAGGCAAAATCACTGGACCGTGAAATCTAGGTGACCTGGACCGTAAAATGTAGGTCACCATGACCTTCACTCTCTTA
The DNA here is from genome assembly GCA_964016985.1 of Anodontia alba. Taxonomy (NCBI): domain Eukaryota; kingdom Metazoa; phylum Mollusca; class Bivalvia; order Lucinida; family Lucinidae; genus Anodontia; species Anodontia alba. Next base: position 85,072,589 of record OZ024829.1, read on the forward strand.
CACTTAAACCGATGTCACATAGTTAGCTGATGTATAACCAGTTGTGTCTATAACCTGTAGGCATATAAGATTTTACAAATGTGTCCTAGATTTTGACCCCTAGCCCCACCCCAAGGCCCACCCTGAGGTATGAACCCAGGGGTATGTTCTTTTGGAATCTCAGAAGACTCGTCCAGGTACCCAAATTCTAAATATGAATGCTCTATCAGGAGTGAAAGTCAAGATATAAGAATTTGAAAAACTTTAACACAGTATTACAAAGGTGTCCTAGATTCTGACCCCTAGCCCCACCCAGGGGCATGAACCCAGGGGTTTATTCTCTTGGAATCTCAGAAGACCCTCCAAGGTACCTAAGTTCCAAATTTGATGCCTCTGTGAGGAGTGACTGTTGAGATATAAGCATTTGAAAAACTTTAACGCAGTGTGACGGGAACGGGAACGCAAACGTAAACACAAACGCAAACGTGGACGACCGGGGTGACTACAATAGCTCTCCTTGTACTTCGTACAGGCGAGCTAAAAACAATCGCTTTCCATTCATCCATGTGCACTGCCATCATTCTCACTGTATTTATTTCTTTTTCTGCCGACAGTACACCTATTACACTGTAACTCATTCATATTCATTTATACATTTATTTTTATAGTAAAGGTAGTTATAGTGGAAGCGAGTGTTTTAATACATATTATGTCCTGTATTCTTTTCTTTTTTTATTGGCCAAATTTATAGTCCTCTATCCAATTTTATGCATTGTTTCAGGTCATAACATGTATTATATACAATAGCAAACTCTGATCATTTGTACAATTAACATACTCATTTTTTATGCAGTTGTTTCTTAAAATACTTAGTGAAATGACAGTGCAGACCCTGATCAGACTGTTTCTTGGTCTGATCTGGGTCTGCACTGTTTGCTTATGCCATTTTGTCAGATACTTTGGTGTTTGAAATTTTTGGACATTTACCATAAATAAACAAGTTAACTTTATGAACTAATGGAAAAAAAAATAGCACGGGCAAATTCAGCAGACAACAAACTGATACTTTTCTTATTTTTTCCCAGAAAATAGAATTTGACATTTCATGCAAACTGTCTCCCCATGAAATATCAAATCCTATTTTCTGGGAAAAAAAAGAAGAAAAAATTTCAAAATGTCATTTGCTGAAATTTTTACCCAACATGCTAAGCATTAAAACATGACACTGTCCCCAGGAATGTCTCGTTTTACATCTATAAAATGTTCTTCTTGAATTTCACATTGTACTTCAATTTCCCATTGTACTTCAGTTTCACATTGTACTTCAATCTACGAGTTCTTCTGTGGGATCTTGACACACACCTGAAATAAACAACATTATTGATAAACTATCTCCAAATCAGCCTGCATCATGCTTATGACAACTTGGCCAATCCAGAAGAACTTGGCCAATACAAGTCGCACTGGCCAACTTTTTCTGTATTGGCCTAGTTTCTTCCATATTGGTTGACTTTTTCATGTATGGGCCGGGCCGACTTTCTCCATATTGGCTGAGTTTGTTATTCAGATAGATGGTACAGCATCACGAAAACACGCCTATATAATTTTGACCCCCTTAATACCCACTTTTATACAGTAAAAACAGGGGTTTACAGGGGTATACATTATTTTTCTTATTTCTGCTCAAAAACATAGATTGTGGGTACTCGTTAGAACCGCCTCGCCGAGGCGGTTCTAACGAGTACCCACAATCTATGTTTTGAGCAGAAATATGAAAAATATCAGAATTTTTATCTGAAAACTTTCATTTATTTGGTGGTAAAATTTTCAATATATTTGAATAGGCGTGTTTTCGTAATGGTTTTACCCAGTTTTACGTCATTTTCAATAAATTTCAGTCATTTTACGAAGACGGAAGGCATGATATGGACTTTGCCATATAGCTGCTATGAAAAATCTTCTTGCTTGAGATAATCATCGATAAGCAAGATGTTTTAATTGATAAAATTGTCATTTATCACATAATTTCATATTGGAAATGTTACTGGCCAAAGGCCTCGAGCCAATACAGCCTGTCTCCAACCTATAAATCAGACAACACCAAAATCACTTAATAACATTTTATCACAAATTAAGGGAGCTGGATTCTCTAAATGGTTAACCACTACTGGTGCACATTCTTTCTCCAAAAACTGAAAACTGGCCTTCTTGAATCAGCAAAAGGGAGAGAATGACCATAGAACAGAAAATATTTCATGATCAATTTCCACAAAAGAATGTTGCCAGACTTGGCGGGTATAAAACCCATGACCTGACCACCAGCTGGATGGGCATCTGACTGCACTACTGAGACCGGCTAACCCCTTATGAGTTTTTACTTACAACTGCACAAGAAACTGAGAACATCATTCAAATGGTACAGATGCAAGACAAATGCTAGTAATGAACTGGGCCCAGTTGTTCAAAGCGTCGTTAGCTTAACGAGCTCGTTAGTAGTCAAAATGTTAACTGTTCTAGTAAGTACAAGATCTAATTCACAGTATTTTTGCTGAAAAAAAAATGTGAATAGCTTTCGCAAATGCAAATGCAAAAGCTACTCACATTTTTTCAGCAAAAATATTAGCATAAATGCCATATTTAATGACCAAAGTTTTAACGATACATAAACTAATGACATCGTTAGTTTTGAACAACTGGGTTCTTGTATAGAAAGGTTTCTGTGTAATACTGTAAAATTAACAGAAAATCAACCAAGGGTGTCCCGTCCCTTATTTCAAAATCTATAACTTACAGTTTTAACTTCAGTATAAGCTTGAAGGCCATACTCTCCCAGTTCTCTTCCATTACCAGACATGTTATATCCACCAAATGGCATACCAGCATCAAACACATCATAACAGTTCACCCTGATGGCAAATAAGATTCATTTAGTTATCTTTTCAACCTGTTAAATGCATAGCTCCAGATGAGGCACTTTCCACAATGAAAAAGTACCGATATCTTTCTTATTTCTTCATTGTCGAGGTCCATAGCACAAACAGAGTTAGTTAAATAACTGTAACAACCGTGTTATATCCAAACAAAAATGTATAGATTATATTGAAAAATGACCATTTAACCTATACATTTTTGGGATCCATCTTTGAACCATGTTATGTCCAAAACCATGTTATAGCAAATTGTGTTATAAAGAGGTTGTGGCAGATATGTATGGGTGCACATTAGAAGCCATTTGCTAAGGCACTTCTAATGAGTACGTACAACATAAGTTTCCATGGAGAAATAAGAAAAATATTTATAGGCTACACTCTCTTATCTGGAGTTATGTAAATGCAAGCAGTTTGCAACAGTCAAACAATCAAGCTGGTCAGGGGCAGGGGGGATGGGTGGAGGGGTCCCTGTTTATGTCGTTGACTCTTCTACCTCCACTCTTTGGGCAAGTCCATTTCCAAAAGAAGGAATGTCAGGTTAGTTTTCATAATTACAGTCGACTCTCATTATCTCGAAGTCCAAGGGACTCTCTGAAACACTTCAAGATATCCATACCTGGGCATTACAGATTTGCGGAATTGAGGAAAACAATAAATCGAACATTTAAATCACATTTAACAAATGAATATGTAATTTGTCTCCTTAAGTTAGAGATATAATGAAAATATTGTGGAAAAGAGGATTTTCCACAATATTTTGTTACCTGTTGTTAGATTTCAATGTTAACCCTTGTCATGCTGAATAAATTAAGATACCACACCCACTTCCAATTTTCAGCCAATCAGATTACTTAATCCAGTTGCTGATATAAATTCACATACTTAATGGCAAACAGTGCAGATCCAGATCAGTTGGCTTCTTCAGAAGCCAACTGATCTGGATCTACACTGTTTGCAAAGGCAGGGCCTACCTGGGTCCAGCAGGACAAGGGTTAAAACAGGGACCAGATTTTCACTTCGAGGTAAGCGGTAATTCGAGATAAGTGAGGTCGAGATAATGAGAGTCCACTGTACTATGTTTTATAGAAATTCCTATATGTACATGTGATGCAAACAGTATAGATTCTGATCAGAAGCACATTCTGCAATGTCTGATCTGGGTCTACACTGTTTGCTATGTCCTTTTTGAGGGGTGGGGCATAAATGGGTTAAATCATAACAGATGGAATTTTAACCCTTAGCCCTCTGTGTAAAATTTCAGCAGACAACATTTTGAACTTTGTTTTCATATTTTCCCCAGAAAACAGGATTTGACATTTCATGCAAACTGTTTCCAATAGAATCAATTTGCATGCAATGTAAAATCCTGTTTTCTGGGAACAATAAGAAAAACATTGTGAATTTTTCGGCTGCTGAACTAGCCCAGAGAATTGAAATGTTAAATGTTTTCCCTGTAAATAGACTTTGACATTTTATGCCAATAGAAAGGGAGTTGGTATGCTATATTAAGGAAATGTCAAGGCCTGACATTTCAAGTGACTTGAAACAGAATGAGATTTCATCAGCCTAAAATACAGCTGAACACACTATGAATATTTGAGAAGCCATGTGAATGAAAACTCAAAGCTCCAGATAACTGGGATATCCAGTTAAATATTAATTTTGTTCTTACTTCTGCTCAAAATATTTTTATTTCTGCACTATGTGACAAAACGTTATGCTGTGGATACTCATTGGAAGCCCCTCCTGGAGGTACTTCTAATGGGTACCTGCACCACGTTTTTGTGGAGAAATAAGAAACATCACGAAAACACTCCTATATAATTTTGACCCCCTTGAACCCCACTGTTATATAGTAAAACTGGGGTTTACAAGGGTATACATTATTCTTCTGATTTCTGCTCAAAACATAGATTGTGGGTACGTGTTAGAACCGCCTCTCTGAGGCGGTTCTAATGTGTATCCACAATCTATGTTTTGAGCGGAAACACGAAAAATATCAGAATTTTATCTCTGAAAATTTTCATTTTTTGGTGGTAAAATTTTCAGTACATTTGAATAGGCGAGTTTTCGTAATGAATATCAAAACTCTTTAGCGCCAGGTACAGTAAGTTTTCTAACCAAAAAGTATTGATAATCTTATTTCTCCTAGAATACATATACTGAGAGTACTAATCAGAAGCATGTTGCAAGACTCTCTACCAAGTACCCTCAACATATGTTTTCCTGGAGAAATAAAAATATATCACCTGGATATCCCCTCTTATCTAGAGCTACGCTTTTAGTTAAAAAAAAAAGTGCCTTGTCTGGAGTCACGAAATGTACTTTTTCCTCCCCTGTGACATTTGGTGGCTCAGTGTGGGTCCATGCTCGGGCTGCGAGCAGCAAAGGGCCTGTCTCATCGGTATCGGCACGGTTCCGAGCAGATTCAGGGACGAATCTATTTAAGCAGGGGGAAATTGTCCCAGGTGGACCGTGTGGCTTGGTAGCTCAGTTGGCTAGAGTGCTCGCACAGTATGTGAGAGGTCCTGGGTTCGCGTCCCGATTGGGCCATGTTCTTTTTCCTCCCCTGTGACATTTAGATATTCCTAAAGAAAAACTGTTAAACTACTTGCAAACAGTGAAGACCCTGATCAGATGCCGCATAATGCTGCATCTGATCTGGGTCTGCTCTGTTTGCCAATTACCCTTTTAGGGGTGTCCAGACTACAATGGATTAAGGATTATTATCAAAATTTCCAGAGGGCCCATCAAGATTTGTAAAGGCCCAATGAAATTCTAAATTTTACATGTATTTAAATGGGACGTGGGCCCTTGGCACATTTTGTCCCAAAGCCGGAGTCCAAGATCGTATAGTGGGGTGTGACCACACCCAGAGGGGAAGCACTTGACTTTGGATGAGTAAGAAAGCCAACAAACGGGTTTTACTGTTGAACCGTGCCATTTATTGTGAGATATTATATTCTGTTCTTAGTCTAGTTCTTAAATTCATTAAACAGTTATAAATGAATATGCCTCTTGCTTCATTGCACAGTCATTGTTTACACCGCTCTCCCTACTTATCTATCACAACCGGATCGACTCGAAAACACAACTTGTCTCTTCAGTTATCAGAACCGCTCTCTCCAAGATTGTACTTCCCTCGCACCTCATTCCATGTGCGCAAGGATATCACCAGTAGTTCCTCCCCGATTGGGCCTGTTGACCTAACATTACCCAATCGTGGTGGTTATACATGCGTAAGAATATCAGTATTAATCTGGGAGATGAATAATTTAGTAGTAGATTATTATTGCCAAACTCATTTTCCAAAAGATTAGAAATAGACTTCCAATCTCTGCTTATACAAAAGCTGTGATTGCTTCCAAGATACAATTCAATAACCAGAAAGAAAGTGTAGGCCCAATGACGTATCTTGCTTAATAAAATACTCTTTCCTAATAAGGGAGCCCTTGGCCCAAAGGTAAGGGTACCCACTACCCAGCCCATACAGTTTCGCCATTATTTTGTTACAACACCCCCCTGTCTTCAAGGAGGCATGTCATTTTAATGACAGGGCTCCTTTAAATATAAAAGCAAAGGAACAAATCCTCAAATCCCATATCTTAAATTTCCATAGTTAATTTATGTACACTGAGGCATATTCCCAATAACTGTGAGGTACATACTAAGTTGTTACAACATCAATATACAACATATATTTTAAACATCAAAAACAGTTTCAATCGAATTGCAATGTTTACGAATTGCAATTGTTCATTTATATAGTTCTCAATGAAGTCAAGTTATTTCTCTCAAGAACACACATATATTCCATTGTACCTAGATTCCACCAATATTGTTAGTTCCATTGTCTGCACACCAGACAATATTGTTAATTATCTTGATCTCCAACAACAGAACTGTCACAGTTTATGAATGGAGAAGTCCATCAATAAATCATGTCTTATTCGTACATTGTATACATACATTGTAATTATAAACATATAAATATGCATAATCCAGTTATAGAAGAAAAATTAACCATTGCTACAACATAACTACAGTAGCACTATAAATATCATGTTATAGGGTCATGGAGAAGAAGTTCCAGGTATCGATTCATTCTTTTTCACAATGGTCAAGTCCAGTGTCGGATAGATGGATTTAATCCGATTTGTACTTTCCAGCTGAATGTCTTTTTCACAGTTTTCCGGTTTGGTGCTCGTCTCGACGTCCGTTTTCATAATAACTTCCTTCAGCTCCGCAGCACTCGGGCTTTCCTGTTTACCCCTCCGAGGTAAACACGAGGCAATATGCCGTCGAAATTTATATAAAACTGCCAAAATTATTAGAATTAAAATTCCCACCAAAATTTTTGCCCAAAATGGAAACTGCCAGCTCGTGTCTAAACCTATTCTTTGGAAAGACTTAAACCTGTCAATGAACTCGCTCATTGGAATTTTATCTACCGTTTTTAAGGTATTTGGAAGTTCAACAGCGGAAAAGTTAGGAAGAGAACTAATGAATGGTTGCCAAATTCGTACTTCAGAAAAGTTTGATTCTTGGAGTAGGGCAAAGAATGGTTCATTTTTAGGGTGAGTTGTAGTTTGTGTAATGAAATACGGTGATAAAGTAATCTCTTGATTATGCGCAGAGCATGTCATTTGCAGCTGAATTATGGTTAACGGAGGTTTAATTACCAATACCGCATTATCTGGAGTCACTTGACAAGTGAGAGATAAGGAGAATTGCTCCTTAGTAGATACCGCGTAGATTCCATCTTTCAAATGAACAGCACGAGGCAAGTGCACATTGTAATAAATTTCAGGAATACAATAACGTTTAATATTGTCGACATTTTTCATGAACAGGCCTATCACGCAGGTTTTTGATTTGGAGATAGGTAATCTTGCGCGCTGCGCATTGCAATAGTGTCCCTCCGAATGGGAACATGCATGTAGTTCCTCTCGCGTTATGAATATGTTTTCAGTGCGATATGTATTGACCATGAGGGCATCGCTTTCTAATCGATATTGAGCTAACATATTAGTCCCAGAAGACAGAGGCTTCCCAAAGGGATCTGGATAGGCCAAGTTGTGTATTTCATATAACTGATATCTATCATTAGCATCTACTAATGGAATTGTTACTAGGATAATTAATGCTTTATCTTGTATTACCGCAGCACAGTTTAATGTCCGGAAGTATGACCATAACTTACGTCCCGGATGTGATGGAAGTCGGAACGCTGTCGGAATACGACTTTTTATTTGAAATAGGATTTTAGAGAGCTCTTCAGCTGTAAACAAGTTTGGAGAAGCGTGCCCAATTGCCAAGAAGGACAGCTCTAATCTTAAATGATCAATGTATCTTGTGGCGCTATCAATCATCCTTTTTATTCTTTGTAGAGCCAAATCTAGCTGAGAGAAAATTTGTACGAAACGCACTATTGTGTTCAGGTCGTTAACTAATATCTGGCTGATATTTTCAAGTTTCATATCGACTTGTTGTACTCCGATAACTAATCTGTTGATTGCTTGTCTATTTTCCGTGATATACTTCCTTGACGCATTAATCATGGACATTTGACTTTCTACCTGATGATATATAGTTTCTTGATTTGCAGCCAAGTTTTTAATTCCTGTCCGTAAGCTTCGAACCTGGGACTCAGTTGCTAGGCCAAACATCCCTGAGAGCACTCTTCCCACGATTGGAATCAAACTACGACGCTCGCGAGTGCTCGAACTGAGAAATGCATAACTCTCCAATTGTAACCTTTTATAAGCAGTCGAATGTTCTACAATTTCATTTCGCATTTGTCCGAATGTTTTCGAGAAGCCAGAATGACCCTGAATGCCTAACTGCATGTAATTATCTTTATATATCGACGCAGCGGCAGCGTTTTGCCGATAATCTTTCTCGACCATTGCAATTATTTTATGCACCTGCCCAATTTCTTTTCCGATTAAGTTGACGTAATTTATGATAGCTTTTATTTCATAGACACAGGCAATCTTCCACTCTGATCTGGTCAAACTTATTTCATTTACTTTTTGGAAAACTACATTTTCATAGACATATTGGCCTCTCAGATGGAAAGCAATTAACAGAAGTAGGACGCTTCTAATCAGAAATCGTGTCATTTTCTCTGAAAGATAAGAATATGATTGTTATTTCTAGGATAATTCATAAAGAGATTTCATCTAAGCCTAGGCACGGTCAACTATTTACTACATTACAATGGAAACATCAAATGGCGCTAACTATACGCCAATTTAATTACAAGGAAATTACTCCACGGAACATAGGACATTTATCTTTATCCTTTAGCACTGATTGCTAATCTTGTGGTTCCAACAAAGGCAGGACTGTTATCGCAAAATTTGCATTTTCCTCTCTCAGAAGAAAGTAGTCCGGTAGCTATGCATTATTTACGCAGCCGGGAAGTAGCAGGATGTTGTTATACTTATTCATTAAAAACTCCTATAATTAAGCAGAAAAACTATAAAAACTTAAATAAAGGGAAAGATAAAAACATAAAATTAGGAAAATTTAAATTAAATAACTCCTAATCCTAAAGCATTTCTCAAATTATTGGATTTTATACTGATTTTTACTTGCCCATTTATTTTACTAGCTGTGTCCACCCCAAACGCGGACAAATTAATTCATTTTATGAATGAGCTTACAACTGTACTCTTGTCCTTTCATAACCATGGAACGACTTTCCAGAAAGACACTGCCTTTGTTGTATACTTGGGACATTAACATTTACAAAATCGAGCTGATTGCTTCCAACAAGTGTTTTACTTTCTTATTCTTGTTAGAGGACCTTAACTCAACTAACGGGTTTACTTGAGAAATAGATTCCATGTGAAATGCACTGTCATTTCCCTGCCCCTCTAACCCTGAGGGTGACCCCATACTTGCAAGGTCAGGCTCAAGTGGTGGTGGTAAATTATACTCATAATCAATAGTGTCACTGTCGCTGTCACTGTCAGTGATCATATGGGAAGAATGTGCAGAATTAGGTCGATTTGACCCTTTTGACGTACCTTGGTCTGTCTGACTAGCCTTACCCCTGGGGACTACTCTGTTTTTCATAGGTGCTGGAGGAAACTGTAAGCGTTTCTTCATTTCCATAGGGGGGATTGTTTCAGAGGAGCTGCTAGCTATATTTTCTTTCTCTTAACAAGCCAACGAGGGGGATTACCCTTTTTATTTGACCTCGGGTCATTTTCAGATTCACTTTCATGAGGGGAGGCGCTTCCACTGCTTGACGCATTTGATTCTGAGCTGGACAGGTCTGCACTGTCATCAGGTCGTTTCGCAAGGGTGCTTTTCCGGACCGGCCTGCCTGTGGGTCCTGTTTTAGGGACGCTCCATTTCAAATTGGCTTTTTGCAGCTGCTTACTATGGGTTTGTTTGAGTTGCCCATTTAACTGGTTCCTAATTAAATAAGTCCTATTTCCTAACTTAGCGGCGATACGGTAATATGGGAACCAGCGTTTACCCATTTTCTTTCCCTTAATAGGATTTTTGTAGTACACTGCCTGACCCACGGCAAACGACACGTCTTTTGCCCCTTGGTCAGCGTACTTTTTCTGACGAGCTCTTGCCTTTTTTAGATTTCGATGGACTGAAAGGAAAACTTGATGTTGTCTCTCAAGCATCTGCATATGCGATTGCTCACCCATGTACTTACTCCTTGGCATTAATATGTTATCGAGCGGTAATATGGGATCAGTCAGGTACACCAGGTAATGTGGTGAATAGCCTGTGCTGTGATTCACAGAGAACTTAGCTGCTGCAAGACTTTGCGGAACGTACAAATCCCAGCTTTGTGGATTGTCACGCGCATACTTTGCAATGATATTTTTTATAGTCCCGTTAAAATGCTCAATCATCCCATTACTGGTAGGGCAGTACGGTGTAGTCCTTATATGCTCAATATTAAGGGCCTTAAGGGTCTCCTCAAAAGTTTCCCCTACTAGTTCAGGCGCATTGTCTGTAATTAGCTGTTCCGGGCAACCATGTCTCGCAATTACCTCATCGATTAAAAGATGACAAATCGTATCCGCCTTATGGTCAGGTGTGGCAAAAGATTCAGGGTAGCCACTGTACAGGCATATGAAAGACACCAGATATTGATTTTTCGACCAGCTAAGGTCAAAAGGTCCACTTACATCCAATGCTAATTTACAGAAAGGGTAAGGGGGAATTTCTGTTGTTTCTAAAGGCCGCTTTTGACACTTTGTACTACGTTCATTGCATGGAATGCACTGAGCTATGTGGGAATAAAATTGTTTGTACATATTTGGCCAGTAATACTTAATTTTTGCTGTTTGCCATGATTTATCAATGCCAACGTGTCCATTTTTGGTATGGTATGTCTCAAGCACATGTTCCCTAAGATGTTCAGGAACAAACAGTCGTAGACGTGGACTTATATCTGACTCAGAGATAAAATACAGGACACCCTCAATGACAATGTATTTGCCTAAAAATGTTTTGCTTGCATGCCCAGATTGCAATTGACGTAAAACCTCCTGAATTTCTGGATCCTTTGCTTGTTCATCTTGCATATTAAGGGTCTGTATCCCAGGACGGGGCTAATCTAAAAGTTCAGTCTCTGAAGATGTACATTGCTGTCGTTCCTTAAGTGGGATCTTGTTGGAATTCAAAACCCCTATTTCATAGGTCTTGTCATTAATTTCTGGCAACGATTCTCCTGCAGAAGAATCACCCTCAGTCGGAGCATAAGGGTCCTTAGGTACCCTTGACAAAAGGTCGGCAACTGTGTTGCATTTCCCAGGCAGATACTCGATTTTACATGAGTATGAAGCTATACTCAGGGACCATAAGGCCACACGATGGTTCTTTATGTCAGCCTCTAACAAATATTTTAGGGGCTTACAATCTGTCCTAATCACAAATGAGGCCCCTGTTAAGTAAAAATTCAGCTTGTTTAAACTGTAGAAAATAGCATAGCATTCTTTCTCAATAATTGGCCATTTGCACTGTGATTTACTTAGCCTATGTGACAGAAAGTAAATTGGCTTTTCATTTTTAAAATATGGGTTCACCTGGGCTTCACTGGTTTCATTTTCATCATCCGGCTGTGCTAAACACGCTCCTATGCATGTGTTGGATGAGTCAACATACAAAACATACCCCTTATTTACATCCGGGTAGGATAGCAATGGAATGATGGTCAAACTTTCCTTCAAAAAGTTAAATGCTCTATCACACTTTGGTGTCCAAACAAATTTAGCATACCTTTTTGTCAAATCTATGATTGGAGCAGCAATTTCAGCAAAATTTGGTATATACCTTCTGTAATAACTCAGCATACCTATAGCTCCTCGGACTTCTCTTACAGTGGTAGGAGGTGGTAAATTTTTCATGACTTTGACCTTTTCTGGGTCAGGACGAATGCCATCAGCTGAGATGACAAATCCAAGGTATCTTGTTTGCTGCTTAAAGAAAGAACACTTTTTAAGCTTTAATTTTAACTTATGCTGTCTTAATCTGTCAAACACTTGGTTTATATGAGAGAGATGATCTTCAATCGTAGCAGAGAAGATCAAAATGTCATCTAAGTAAGCTTGACAAAAGGAATTCAGGCCTTCTAGAACAATAGCCATGAGACTTTGGAACACGGATGGTGCATTTAACAAGCCAAACGGTAAACAATTACACTCGAAAAGACCCCAACCAGGCACTGAGAATGCCGTTTTTCCACGATCCTTTTCCTCCATTAGGATTTGCCAATACCCAGACTTCATGTCTAGACTTGTGAAGTATTTTGAACCTTTCAATAAACTGAGCACATCATCTATCAAAGGTAAAGGCCAAGAAATGGGTTTTGTAACTTTGTTAAGGGCCCTGAAGTCTATACAAAACCTTTTGCTTCCATCTTTTTTATCGACTATTACCACAGGGAAGGAATACTGAGAATGGGATTTCCTTATTATTCCCGCCTCTAGCATTTCATCTACAGCTTTATTCACTATGGGTTGATTTTTCAAAGGAATTCTGTAAGGACGAAGTCTTATTGGTGGGGCATCTCCAGTGTCAATCCGAAATTTAACGGTATCAGTAAAAGTTAAGTCACTGTCCTTTGCCGCAAATAAATCTCTATTTTTGTTTAACAAATCAGCCACCAAAGGCTTATATTCCGACGGCGAGTCGAATTCGGACAGCAAGTCTTCTGTTTTCACTTGTTCAACACTGGCTATACGCTCTGTCAAGCCAGACACCATATTTTCAACCACTGGATCCGCCCTTCCAACAACGCTTCCACGTCTTAAAGAAATCTCTTGATTAGTTCCATTGATCAATAGCAAAGGCAGCTTGTTCATCTTGACCGCCTCTGTTATTGTATTGGCCAACATAATACCAGGAAATTTTGAGGCAAAGCATTGATCGATACCGGCTATCTGTAGGTGAGAGCAGCCTGCGCTAGAAAATATTTTAGGTAATTTGCCAAAGCAGAAAAGTGCAGACTGTGGTTTCAATTTTATAGACCTTTTAAGCCTAATGAGGGTTTGCAAATACGCATCTTCCACCAAATCTACATATCGGCCATTTATGCGTAGTTTGTCTAGATCGTAATATATTCTGCAGTTAAAATGCCGCAGAAAATCACGCCCTACTATTGCATTTCTGCCCAAATTAGGAACAACATAAAATACATGGTGCAGCCTAAGACCAGCCACAACAAATTCTAAGTCAATCGACCCATCAATTTTCACTTGATTTCCTGTAACAGATTCCAAGTTAATATCAGACCTACGCAATGGGGGAGGTCTAGTCATAGCATTGTAGACCCGTCTACTAAGAAGAGACCTTTCAGCGCCAGTATCCACCAAACTTCTGTATTTTTGTCCATTAATTTTAAGTAAAATACTGCTAGCATTCCCTTTAGTTGAGTTTATTGTAAATGTTTCAAACTTATCCTTCGAGCCCCCCTTTATGCCTGTCCCAAAATTTAAAGGAGGGGTTGAATGTTTCCCGGAGGGTTCGTGAGGCGAGCGGGAGCTTCCTGTGTTCCTCGTTTCCTTAACATTTCTTTATACTTTTCACATCTAGCCCTAATATGACCTGGACTTGAACAATGCCAGCACAGAGTGTTAGTTTGCCATGTGCCACGCCCCCTACCCTGACGTGCAGAGTTCTGAGTAATCCCACGAGCCAGAGTAACAGCCTCGACGCGCTCACGCGGGTTGGTTCTACACGCGCGTGCCTCGTGCCCTAATTTACGACAGAGTTGGCATCTCGGGGGTCGAGCTTGATCGACCTCCATGGGTTCGGCCCGATCCTCACGTCCGGTGCGTAGATTGAACTTACGGCGCAGGTTTTGCTCCGTCATGGCAATATGAACCGCCGCCTGCAAGCGGTCGGGATTTTCTCTCATTACCTTCATTTTAAGGTAATCGAACGCGAGTCCGTCGATAAAGAACCCCACCAACTGGCGTTCAATGGCGGCCAGATCCGCCTGATCTTGGCCCTGAAATGCATCTTCAGCAATAGCCAAGAGCCTCTCCGCATATATTTGAACACTTTCGCCACGCTCTTGTCGCACACGCCGCAATAAGCTAAAAGCTATGCTCCTATCTGTAATTTCGCCAAAGCGCGACTGTAATTCGGCTTTAAGGGTAGCCCACGTTTGAGTGGGATGGTCATTCATCCATCGGGCAATAAAGTCAGCCACGGGGCCCTGAGCAGTTTGTAAGGTTATTCCTTTTAGCTTATTATCATCCACCCCCGTAAGTATTTCATATCGCTGGATCGCCTTGATCCAGTTTTTATAGTGTGCAGGGTTTCCCGAAAAAGTTGGCACTATATTAGCAACCCCCTGACTATGCACTGCTGAGGTTAAAGACGCAAGCTGGACAGTTATAGCATGGAAAAACTGACCTAACTGCTCGGCAGCTTCAGCCATCGTGTCTACCTAAAGAGAAACAGTACTCACCAGACCCAAATTGTTCCACAGCACCACGTGACAGTCACCAACACACGGTGTCCCAATCTGTCCCAGTTGTATGGTATGTCCAAGTTCCACCACCAAATGATTCGTAGCCCTGACGTACGGTAGGTTGGTCCCAAGAGAGTATAAGTCTATGCCAATTCGGTAATTTCACAAATAACGTTTAATAGTCCCTGCTCACAATTTATGTATCTTCATTTAAGCTAAATAACTTCAGATCCACCAGTGGAATGCTTATAGTCCTTTGAGTTTTTATCCTTTGAGTTTTTTCAAACATAACCCCAAATATATTTAACTAGTCAGTCGGCGACAACACCAAGGTCGTAAGGTAAGGATAATTATCTTTAATTATCCTTAATTATCCTGTCGGAGGCACCAGTACAGCTTTGTCCCAAAGCCGGAGTCCAAGATCGTATAGTGGGGTGTGACCACACCCAGAGGGGAAGCACTTGACTTTGGATGAGTAAGAAAGCCAACAAACGGGTTTTACTGTTGAACCGTGCCATTTATTGTGAGATATTATATTCTGTTCTTAGTCTAGTTCTTAAATTCATTAAACAGTTATAAATGAATATGCCTCTTGCTTCATTGCACAGTCATTGTCTACACCGCTCTCCCTACTTATCTATCACAACCGGATCGACTCGAAAACACAACTTGTCTCTTCAGTTATCAGAACCGCTCTCTCCAAGATTGTACTTCCCTCGCACCTCATTCCATGTGCGCAAGGATATCACCAGTAGTTCCTCCCCGATTGGGCCTGTTGACCTAACATTACCCAATCGTGGTGGTTATACATGCGTAAGAATATCAGTATTAATCTGGGAGATGAATAATTTAGTAGTAGATTATTATTGCCAAACTCATTTTCCAAAAGATTAGAAATAGACTTCCAATCTCTGCTTATACAAAAGCTGTGATTGCTTCCAAGATACAATTCAATAACCAGAAAGAAAGTGTAGGCCCAATGACGTATCTTGCTTAATAAAATACTCTTTCCTAATAAGGGAGCCCTTGGCCCAAAGGTAAGGGTACCCACTACCCAGCCCATACAGTTTCGCCATTATTTTGTTACACATTTCAAGGACACAGTAACTATGGACTAGGAATATCCCTGCATCATATCTCCTTGCTATACTTGTTCTAAAAGTTAAACAAGTCCATTTTGCTATCTATTGACGTGTGAAAAAACTGCTGGATGCGTGGCAAACAGTGCAGACCCTGATCAGATGCTATGTTCTGTGGCATCTGATCTGGCTCTACACTGTTTACAAAGACCTATCTGTCCCAAGACATGGTTATTATGGTAGTTTTTCACTCTTCTTCACGGTGTCATTGGTAGGCCATGGTCAACTGTGGCTCTTTCCGTACATCTTTTCTACTACTTTTTCTTAAGTCAGTAAATTTTGTAAA
Organism: Anodontia alba; assembly: GCA_964016985.1. NCBI lineage: Eukaryota > Metazoa > Mollusca > Bivalvia > Lucinida > Lucinidae > Anodontia > Anodontia alba. The sequence continues at coordinate 85,088,885 of OZ024829.1, forward strand.
CATACCACACTGTCCCAGCCCTCAGACCATGTGCAACGTGGAGTGCCTTCTCAATGTCTGGGGTGACCACTGCACCTGCTAAGCCATACATGTTTTTGTTGGCTCGATCAATTACATCATCTATGTCCTTGAACTTCAACAGCTGCATCACAGGACCAAAGATCTGTTGACACAAGTAAAGGATGATGATGATGATGATGAGCATAAGTGTAGATAAGAGTGGGTATAAGGTAAATAGTTTTCTTATTTCTCCACGAAGACATATGTTGTGGGTACTCATTAGAAGCGCCTCGGTGAGGCGCTTCTAATGAGTACCCACAACATATGTTTTTGTCGAGATATAAGAAAAATATAGACACTTTTTGGTTGAAAAAAGTGCCTTATCAAGAGCTATGATGATGATTTGGTGTTTTACATCCCTTTCAACATTACTTTAGTCATATCAAGATGATGGAAGGGTTATAATGAAAGGCTCTGTGCAACGAAGTGCCCTAAAGTCATGAGCTGGATTCCAGCACAGTGGGATTCAAACCCAGGACCTTATGACCCAAAGACGAGAGTGCTAACCACTCTGCCACCCAGACATTTTCATGTTCTGTTCGTACCAATAGTTAATCCTTGTCATGCTGAATAAATTAAGATGCCACGCCCACTTCCAATAGTCAGCCAATCAGTTTACTTGATCCAGATTGTTGATATCAATTCACATACTGAGTTGCAAAACAGTGCCAATCCAGATCAGTTAGCTTCTTCAGAAGCCAAATGATCTGGATCTATACTGTTTGCAAATGCAGGATAGGATATATCATGGTTCAGCAGGACAGGGGTTAAAGGTACGCATACATGTGATAATTTTTTAACTGTACGAGGGAGATTTGCCATTGTGATGAGGGAGATTCTTAACAAATGTAAAGAACATATAGGGAAATTCTCAGTTCAAATGAGGGAGACTCCAAAATTTTGGCATAATTTGGGCAAAAATTAGCGTCAAAATAAGGGAGTCTCCCTCCTGATGAGGGAGGTATCACATGTATGGGTAAGAGGGGTTGGATATCCGGGTAAATATTTTCTCATTTCTCCAAAGGAATTACCGTAACATGTAGGCACTCATCAGAAGCAGCTGACCCGGAACATCTAATGAGTATCCAGAACATATGTTTTCATGAACAAATAAAAAACTTTTGACTCAGTTCTTGTAAACCCATGTGTGTCATTTTGTGAGGTCTCCCAGAAAAAGAGAGAAAAGGAACAGAGAAGCTAGCAAATGAGAGGGGAGAGAGAGAAATATTACATATCTTATGGATAATGATATAGTTGGTACTTCCTACAGCGAAATATTTCCTAATGTGAAATTATCAATGCATAAATGACGTCATGTATAGCATTATATGACGTCAAGTAATGTATGTTTGAAGCAATTATGACTTCATTAAAGTAAGTAGAATGACTAAAAGTCATTTTGGTAAATGCAATAGAATGTTTAGTCCACAGTTGTTTTAAAATAAGGGAAATAATTCCCATCAGTATTGATATATATTTTTTTTTTTTTTTTTTTGATATAGGTTTTACGGCCCTTTCAAGAATATTTCACCTATATCGAGTCCATCGTTCATCAAAGGTGGGTGAAAACTGACCATCCATAAGCAGAACTTGGCTTTCCCACATGTGACCCGAGCAAGGCTCAAACAACAGCGTTGAGAAACCTAACAGATTAAGAGTCAACTCTCCTATCCACTAGGCTACGGGGGCCCGCCAATCCACAAGTATTGAAAGTCCTGATAAAAACCTTGTGATGAAGCACTCAGTTTTAATCAGACTTTCAATGTTCAATTATTTCCTGTATTTCAAAACAACTGTGGACTAATGTCTATATGTAACAAGACAAGGTAAAAGGCAAATGGCAGCACAGACATGGAAAAAATCATAGTTCCAAAGAAGATGGGGTTGTTTGTTATTTTTTTTAACTAAAATAAAGATATTTTTCTTATTTTTGCAGGAAATAATATGTTGTGGGTACTCATTAGAAGTGCCGAGGCACATCTAATGAGTACCCACAACATATGTTTTCATGCAAAAATAAAAACAAATGTTTACTAGATATCTCCTCTTATCTGGAGGTACAGAAATACTCACATAACCCATTCTTCCACTTGCTGAAAGTATAACAGATATTACCACCACCTTAGCTACCATCACACATAGGAAAGCTATCAATACACCTTGTTAGAAAAAAATGTCTTATCTAAAAGGATAATAGGGATTTTCCTAGCCATGAGACCGTATATCTGCCCCAATTTAGTGACACAATTGCCCAAAATCTATAGAAAATTCCCAATTTCTTTTTTGTCAATATTTAGAGCAAAACAAGAAATTGCCAATAAGCACTGGTTATCAGATACCCCTGCTAGGACCAAAACGTAATGGACAGACATACGGACAGACAACAAAAAAGCAGTATACCTACACAAACACAGTTTGCAGGGGGTATAATTAGAAACATCATTATTTCTTAGTTAATAAACTACTAAATATTCTCCCAAGTTAAAATCATACACAACATTGAAAAACACAGACTGAATGGTAGATTCACGTATTATAATTACAAAATTTGATGGTCTCTGATCAAAAGTTCAAAGGAGTAGGAAAATCCCTGCATAATTTACCTCTGTGGTAGCAATACTCATATCATCCGTGACATTGCTGAACACTGTTGGCTGTATGAAGTAACCTTTATCTCCAATGCGGTCTCCACCAACCTGCAGGGTGGCACCCTGCTGTTTTCCACTCTCTATCAGGCTGAGTATTTTATACATCTGTTCTTCATCAATCTGCAATGATAACAGAGCAGTTGGCTGAATGGGTTGGAGTAACTGCCCAGTAAAAACTATATTGGTTGCTTCGAGCCAGTCAGTTTACCTAGCCACACTTTTCCTTGGCAAGCTTAGCCCTGTGCACATTTTAGGGCCAGAAACTGGCAACTGCCCTTCTTGAATCAGTAGAAAGGAGAGATGGAAAATATCTCATGATCATTTGTTTGTGTTGAGGTTTTACGGCCCAGTCAACCCAATGGGGTCATGTCAGTTTACCTAACCACACGTTTACTGGTCAGGCTTAGTCCTCTAAGCGGTTAACCAGTATTGTGCACATTCTTTCGCCAGAAACTGACAACTGCCCTTCTTGAATCAGCGGAAGGGAGATGATCAAACTTCAAAGAAAAAATGTTGTAAAACCCAGCGGTGATCGACCTGCAACCTCCAGTTGGATGTACATCTGACTGAGTCACCAAGGCCAGCTATCAGAGCAGTAAAAAAGCTATTATTCTCAGATTTTTTGTTTTAGAGTTGACATCTTTTCTGAAGGGAAAAAAATTTAACAGACGTTTCCTCATCTTGCCATAGAAAAATGATTATTTCTATTTTTAGTACATAAAATAAATTTTGAGAGAGATGCCTCCCTTGAAAGTGTATCATTCCCCTTAACCCTTAAAATGCCAGGAAAACCTGCATCTGAAAATGTCACCTGTTATTGTCGTCTGCTGAATATTCTTGCAAACTTTTCAAACCTATTTTTGCATACAAACAGTGTGAACCCTGATCAGACTGCTCCTAGAGGAGCAGTCTGATCTGGGTCCACATTGTTTGCAAAAATGACTTTTAAAATCACAAGCAGATAACAAAGCAGATGGCAATTGTTGTGATTGGCTGTTTAAGGGTTAAGACTGTACTGACTATCAGGTGATGTGTTGCAGAAAATTCCCTGACATTTCTCTGATTTTTACCTGGATCAAATTCTGTTTTTCCCCGTACCAAAGTGCTAAAAATTTAACAGACGTTTCCTCATCTTGCCACAGAAAAATGATTATTTCTATTTTTAGTACAGAAAATATACCACCCTAATTGTTTAAACCAAAATGTTTTTAAGTTTTTAGACATACACTTTCTAAAATAAACATTAATTTGTTAACAATGCCAAGTGAGCATGAAAAAAACAAAATTACAAGGATTTCAATCACTCAAAGTGGATAAAACACCTGCCATACCCAAACATTTTTAATCCAAAATTAAGAAATTCCAAGACTTTTTCCCCGACTTTCTTGGTATTTAAAATTTTCCAGACCATTTTGCAAAATTCCTTTGACCTTGAAGAAAAATAGGATTTCCCTGACATTTCCCTGACATGTGGCCACCCTGAAGCTGTCTGATCTAGGCATATCTAGGATTATAATTATCTGAATATTTACAGTAATTATGGTATGTCAGCTGTGGAATCCAAAAAATATTCAGATACATTGTGTAAATGGCAATTTTCATTTTCTCGAACCCTGCTGTGGATGTAGGATTGGTTCAAACTTTCTGAAGGGTTCGATTTGATCAACTATTGCACTTACCCAAAGTGTCTGCGCAGACAGACAGATCTAAGCAAACCGTGTAGACCTAGATCAGATGCTGCAGCATGCAGTATCTGATCAGTGTCTACATTGTTTGCCCATCACCCAGCAATTTTACACACATTCAGGGTAGTAAAATGGACTTGTTGAGTTGAACAGAAGCATAAGATAAAGAGTAAGAGGTGCAAATATTCAGGGTAAATATGGTATCCCACCCCAATTCCACCACCCCCCCCCACCAACCCCTCTGAATCTGCCTCTGTATATACAGTACCTGAGGTCCCTGGTCCGTTTTTTGATCAAACGGATTTCCCACAGTCCTCTTCGCTGCTCTGGCTCGGCTTCTCTCGACAAACTCGTCGTAAATCTTCTCCTCCACGTACGTCCTTGATCCAGCTGTGCAGCACTGACCATGGTTGAAAAAGAGACCAAAATGAGCTTGCTCAACAGCCAAATCCACTGCAAAGGACATAAAAGAGTACTTTAGCTCAAGATGAAATTTTTGGCAATATCATATTAACCCTAAATAAGCCAGCACATGACAAATCTATAATAAGACCAGTCTGTGTGACCAGCAAGGACTCAGATCAGTCTGTACATCCACCAGTATGGCAAGGGTTCTCGTTTATCCCTTTTTCATTAGCCCAGAGGCCATAGAACACACATGCTATCAGTGAAGACTGATCAGACTGTGCAGATGCACAGGTTGATCCGAGTCTTTAGTTGTCGCACAAGTCTTATTGTAGGTTTTCTAGAGCGCTGGCTCGAAATCTAAACAAACAGTGCACAGGCCCAGAACATGTAGAATAATGCATCTGATCAGGGCCTACCCTGTCTATTATTCATCAAAAACTGTACAGGGAGGAGCATCACGAAAACACACCTATATAATTTTGACCCCCTTAAACCCCACTTTTATATAGTAAAACTGGGGTTTACAGGGGTATACATTATTTTTCTTATTTCTGCTAAAAAACATAGATTGTGGGTACTCATTAGAACCACCTCGATGGGGCGGTTCTAATGAGTACCCACAATCTGTGTTTTGAGCAGAAATATGAAAAGTATTAGATTTTTTTTTATCTGAAAATTTTCCATTTTTGATGGTAAAATTTTCAGTATATTTGAATAGGCATGTTTTCGTAATGTGAGAGAAAGAAGTGACATAACGAAAACATACCTATATAATTTTGACCCACATAAACCCCACTTATATACAGTAAAAGTGGGATTTACAGAGGTATACATTATTTTTCTTATTTCTGTATGAGAGCAACATTATTTCCATCCATCCATCCATCCATCCATCATGCTATTAGCAACATTAGCACCGAGCGTGGTAATTTTATGATGGTGTGCCATCGACTGCGTAAGCTAGTATTTTTCTTATTTTTACTTCTTATTTTTACACAAAAATATATATTGTGGGTACTCATTAGAAGTGCCTCGGTGAGGCACTTCTAATGAGTACCACAGCATATGATTATGGAGAAATAAGAAAAATATCAGTAAGTTTTAGTTGAATAAAGAGTCTTATCTGGAACTATGCAACATAGTCCATTCATAGCCAACTTACTATCTGCATCAGCGAAAATAATATTGGGACTTTTCCCTCCTAGCTCTAGAGTGACTCTCTTCAAGTTACTGTTTGCTGCATCTGCTGCTACCAGCTGACCAACCTAGAAATGAAGAAGGCAATACATTACTCAGTGAAATCAAAATGTCCGATACACCAATAGTGATCCCCCAACAAGCCATAGTTCTAGACAAGATGTTGTTGTTTTTGTTGTTTGTTGTGTTGTTGTTTTTTTCAACCAAGATGCATTTATGTTTCTGCACCTCATATCTCATGATAAAAGGGGGTATCCAGATTTTATTTGTTTGTGTTGAAGTTTTACAGCCCAGACAACCCATTTAGTCATGTCGAGCATGGTCAGTTTACCTAAACACACCTTTTCCTGGGCAGTTTAGTCCTCTAAGTGATTAACCAGTACTTGTGCACATTCTTACGCCAGAAACTGACAACTGCCCTTCTTGAATCAGTGGTAGGGAGAGAATGACAGTAGCAAATATTTCAAGATCAATCTCCACAAAAGAATGTTGCCGGACCTGGCGGAGATTGAACCCACAACCTCCTGATCACCAGTCGAACACGCATCCAACAGAGCTACTAGAGCCAGCAGGCTATCCAGATAATACTTTTCTTCACAAAAACCCATGTTGGGGCAAGGCACTTATAATGAGTACACACAATGTATGTTTTCTTGGAGAAAGTAGAAAAATGTCAATACCTTATGGTTGAAAATATTGCCTCATCTGGGGCTATGGCATCTCCATGACAACAAATACATGTATACTGTGGCCTTGTGGTTGCACATTTGAATTCCCTCAATGAGTTGATTCAAATAAGTATTCACAACATATGTTTTTGTGACAGAATAAGAAGAACTTTAACCCTTCTCTTGCTGAACACGACATGCCCTTTCTTAGCAAACAGTGTAGATCCAGATCAGTTGGCTTCTTCAGAAGCCAACTGATCTGGATCTGCACTGTTTGCCATTCAGTATTTAATTTGAATCAACAACTTGAATCAAGTAATCTGACTGGCTGAAAATTAGAAGTGGGCATGTCATCTTAATTTATTCAGCATGACAAGGGTTAATCTGGATACCCTTCTATTCTAAAGCCAGGCGCCCGAGGTTATGCTCAACTCAGCTGAGCATGAAATTGGTCCTGCTTATAAATCTCAAATTGCTAACAGTTGCAAATTTTTTCTTACCAAACATAGCTAAGCATAAAAATTTCTTTGCTATGAAAATGCCAACTATTACTGTTGTTGGCATTTTCATATTTATTAGCAGAAAAAATTTCATGCTCAGTTGAGTTGAGCATATAAAAAATTTTATAAACTCGGGGACAGGATACTGTCTTCTATGCTGACTCATTGAAAGCATAATTCATGCAACATCTATGGCTTAACCCTTAAAGCGCCAGTCACAACTACTGTCGTCTGCTTTGTCATCTGCTTGTGATTTTAAAAGTAATTTTTGCAAACAGTGTGGACCCAGATTAGACGGCTCCTTTAGGAGCAGTCTGATCTGGGTCCACACTGTTTGCCTGTATGTAAAAATAGGTTTGAAAAGTTTGCAAGAATATTCAGCAGACGACAGAAACAGACGACATTTTCAGATGCAGGTTTTCTTGGCGCTTTAAGGGTTAACATAGGTAACAATCACCATTGTACTGGTGAAACAAAACATCCCTGCTGTAAGAGTTAAAATGATGAGATTTGGAGTTTTACGTCATTTTGTATTACTGAAATTACATCAAAATGTAGGGGAGATGCTGAAAGTCTCTTTGCAATAAAGGGCTGTACATGTCCAGTCACAAGCTGAATCCTTATCTAGCAGGATTTGGACCCTGGGCCCAGTTGTTCAAAACTAACGATGTCGTTAGTTAACATATCGTTAAAACTTTGATCATCAAATACGGCTTATACATTAACATTTTTGCTGAAAAAATGTGAGTAGCTTTTGCATTTGCAAAAGCTACTCACATTTTTTTTTCAGCAAAAATACTGTGAATTAGATATTGTACTTACTAGAACAGATAACATTTTGATCACTAACAAATTTGTTAAGCTAACAAGGCTCAAAACAACTGAGCCCTGGAGTTTTTGTTCTGAAATCAGAAGCATTAACCACTCAGCCATGCAGAGGTTTCCAGTATAAGAGTTAAGGTAAATACATAACATCAAAGCTTCAATTAATCAAACACCGAGAGCTTGTTTACCTTGGCTGACTAGAACTCATTTTTGAGTCTCTAGGAAATTCTTTTGACAGCTCAAGAAAAAATAAATATTTAATGATATTTTAGGGATCTTTTTCCAGTTTATTACCAAAATGTATGCTGTGTGTACTCATTAGAATTGCCTCAAGGGGTATTTCTAATGAGTGCACTAAATATACCATTATTTTATAGATGATCAAAAAGAAATATTATTATAATATTGTTTTGTGAAAAAAAAGCCTGTGTGTCCCGCCAGGTACAACAGATATATGTATAAGAAACAATGTTAATACATGTAATTACCTCTGTCGACCCTGTGAAGGCAACTTTGTGGACATCTGGATGTCTGGAAATGGATGCCCCAGCTGTTGGCCCATAGCCAGTTATAATGTTAAGAACACCTGGTGGGTAGCCAGCCTATACAAACGTAAAAGTCATTGCTTAACCCTTTTCATACTATTAGCATATATTTACTCATTTACAAACAGTGTAGACCCAGATCAGACAGCTCCTTCAGAGCTGTCTGATCTGAGTCTATACTGTTTGTATATACAATCTGTTTTATCCCAGTCTGAACTCTTTACTGAAGAAACATAATTATCTTACTTTATTAGAAAAGGCTTCAGTTCAGGACATTATAATAAAAAATGTTCAGCATATTCTATGCAATATAGCATGCGTAGGGTTAAGATATTTAGCTACTGTTTTTAATAAAGAAAACTTATCACTTTTTTTCTATATATTTTACTACACATTTCATTAACAAGTTTATGTACAATGTAACCCATGTTCCCTGTAATACATAGTGATTTCTTTTATTACCCTTGTAAATTTTGTATACTAATCACTCATTCTCAATTTCGATGTAAGGTTAATTTGGATTTGTACTTATACATTGGATTAGTACTAAAAGCATTTTTTTTACAAAGTTAATCCCATATTTGGAATTTACTGACAAAAAAAGAATTAAACTATGGAAGCCAGTGCCAGTCTAAATGTGGCTATACCGTAAATGCATTTACCTGTGTGTGTGCGTGTGCGTGTGTGTGTGTGCGCACAACTCACCTCCTTGGCTAGTTTTGCGATATGAAGACCAGACAATGGGGTCTGTTCTGCCAACTTCATCACCACAGTGTTACCAAGTGCCAAGGCAGGTGCCAGCTTCCAAGCTTGCATAAGCAGAGGGAAGTTCCACTACAAAATTAACCCCATGCATTTATGTATGCTTATCAATCACTAACAGTCCAAAAGCATGTATACCACAACCTATTTATAACACTGTTACTGAGATCCAAAATGCAATTTTAATTGTGTTATATCATGAAAACATACCTATGTAATTTTGACCCCCTTAGACCCCAGTTTTATATAGTAAAACTGGGGTTTACAGGGGTATGCGTTTTCTTATTTCTGCGCCAATACACAGACTGTTAGTACTCGTTAGAACTGCCTTGCAGAGACGGTTCTAACAATATCCACAATCTATGTTTTGCGCAGAAATATATAAAATTCCAGAATTTTTATTATCTGAAAGTTTTCATTTTTTGGTGGTAAAATTTTCAGTATATTTGAATAGGCATGTTTTTGTAATGAGCTGAACAACCATCTTGTTTCCAAACAAAAATATCTAATTACATAGAAAAATTACCATAAATGGTCATTTTTCATAAATGGTCATTTTTCTATATAATCTATACATTTCTGATGGGATACAACTCTTCTGAGTTACACCATCTTATAACTGAACTGTCTTATAATAAACCATCTTATTAAGAGATTCCAGTGTAGCATTATACCGTATTCGACATAAATACTGCACATACCCCTATAAGCGCATAGTCAGGCAATTCCGTAGTCTTCAGATAACAGCCAGTGCACGGTACTTTCTGTCTACTTCTTTATAAAGGCATATGTTGTGGGTACCTATTTGAATTGCATTGACTTGTCGACGCAATTCAAACAAGTACCAACAACATATGCTTTTATAAAGAAAATCAGGAAAAAAACACACATACATAAAAACATCACTTAAGCATCATTAGATACCTCCTTCGCTGATCTTGTTTTAAGTGTACACTCAGTATAGGTGGATACATATTTTGCCACAAATTTTCCCAGTAATTTTGAAAACCCTAAACGCATGGTACGGTAATTAGGTTCAATATGGTAGTTTTAAGCAGTAAGTTTTACAATTTTGTTGGACATACACTGAGCTTAACTGAACTATCCTGATACATAGATCAATGTATTTTGTCCAAAACAAAAGGTTACATTAGTCACATTAGTGTCATTATTAAAATTTGCTAAACAATAACATTACACAAGTTGTGGTAATACATACTGGTATGATCTGTCCACATACTCCAACTGGTTCATGACGAGTATAGGCAAAGTAATCTCCCCCTAGAAAATAATAATTAGCCTATAGTTATGTCACAGACATAATCAAGCATTTAGAAGCAAAAACTTAACAACCCTTAAATTGCCAAGAAAACCTGCATCTGAAAATATTGTCAGTTTATGTTGTCTGCTGCATCTTCTTGGAAACTTTTCAAACATACTTTTTGCATATAGGCAAACAGTGTGGACCCAGATCAGACTGCTCCTAGAAGAGCAGTCTGATCTGGGTCCACACTGTTTGCAACAATGACTTTTAAAGTAACCGGCTAAAGACTAAGCAGACGACTATTGTTGTGCTTGGCATCTTAAGGGTTAAACCAATCATGGGTATACCTTTCAGCAGTTATTTTGCAAACAAAACTCTACAAAGTTATTTGATTTTTACAACAGTTTACAGAAATATTTCCAACAAAAAATATCATTTCCGAAGATCCCAAAATGACCACATTTGACAGCAGAATGCAAAAGTCTGCACTTAATTTTGCTTATTCTGTTTTCAGCCTTGCTTCAAGAACTATTAAGTTTATACATACAGTAGAACCTCAATAATTCAAACTCCAATAATTCAAAATTCTCAATAATTCAAAATCATTTTGAAGTCCCAACTGAAATATATGTACATGTATGCATTTTAACCCTCAATTATTCAAAGTCTCAGTAATTCAAACAAAACTGTTTGGTCCCTTGGACTTTGAATTATTGAGGTTCCACAATTAACACTTAAAGTGCCAAGCAAAACTTGTAGCAGACGACATTCAAAAATTTTTTTTTATTTTTCAGAGAAAACAAGTATTGACATTTCATGTGAATCGTCTGCCAAGCAGACGATTCACATGAAATGTCAAGACTTGTTTACTCTGAAAAATAAAAAAAAGTAAATAAAAAAATTGTCGTCTGCTGCAGTTGTGACTGGCGCTTTAAGGGTTAATAAACTTTGCTGCGCAACAAGCAGTCTCGGAGCATGGATCAAAAACATTTTATCCACAGCCAAGTACAGACCTGTTTCTTAGTAAGACATGTACATGACCCCAGCATTAATAAATATACATTTTATGCAGTATATCAACTACTTGCATACTTACAAATAGGAGTTGTTTTTCCTTGGTTTTTATCTGCCCATCCAGCATAATATCTGAAATTATAAAGGGCTGTGTCAAGGGAAAAAGGAAATGACCCTTATAGGCTTCTAGGTTACCGTCAGATCCTGGAACATTTGATGGTGTATATATTTGTTTACATGTAAAGGAACAAATAAAATATTGTTTAAACCAAGTGAAAAAGTGTCTTTGAACATGCTCAAAGTTCTTGGATTCACATCACCATGTGCATGTGCAAAGTATCATCCGGGTTTTTATTCTCCATTCATACATTCTATAGTATCCAATGATTCCTCTAGAGGACAGGGATGGCCCTGATCAGACTGTGCAGATATGTGATAGTTTTTTTTTTATTGTATCACACAAGTGAGCTACAAATGAGGGCAAAATATTCGTTTTTGTGTGCAAAGGGATTGGGGGGGTATAAATGGTCAAAATGCCCCTGAAAAAACTGCTCGTATGAGCAGTTTGGTCTAGATCTACAGTGTCACAAGGTATAGGTATAAAGTGAAATGGTACTTCTGGTACAATACCATTTTGACATGATAATTTGTTGGGAACAAGCAGCTACTGTCAGATTCCTTACTAAAATTGACTTGTTCAAATTTTGGTGTAAGTTTTGATAAATGTCCTGGGCCCAGTTGTTCAAAGCTTTGTTAGCTTGATGAGCTCCTTAGTCGTCAAAATGTTAACTGTTCTAGTTCGTAAATATCTAATTCACAGGTATTTTTGCTGATAATATGTGGGTAGCTACACACATTTTTTTAGCAAAAATATCAGCGTGTATGCCATACTTAATGATCAAATTTTAAACGATACATTAACTAACGACATTGTTAGTTTTGAACAACTGGGCCCAGATGTTTAAGTCAATTACCATGGTATTCTTTTTCCATTATCTAACCCATTTATGTCAAGTGGACTCTTCTACCATAACTCTTTAGAGCAGTCTATTTCTAATAGCAAAAGTCTGGCTACTTTTTATTATTACTATGTCTTATAGAAATTCCTGTAATACAAACAGGGCAGCCCTGATCAGATGCCACATTCTGCGGCATCTGATCTGGGTCTGTACTGTTTACCAATAACCATTTTGGGGGTCTCCAGACAAAAATGGGCTAATGTCTCCAGCTCCTAAAACAAGGGTGACTAAAGCTTTTTACCCTTGTCCTGCTGAATAAATTAAGATGCCACACCCACTTCTAATTTTCAGCCAATCAGATTACTTGAGTCAAATTGTTGCTATAAATTCACATACATTGTACTTTATGACAAACTGTGCATATCCAGATCAGTTGGCTTCTAAGCCAACTGATCTGGATAAACACTGTTTGCTAAGGCAGGGTATATCCGGATATCCGGTTTTATCTGGACAAGGGTTAAACACTACCGTAGCTCGAGATATGGCCCCACTTTCAAGGGAAAAGAACTGATATATTTTTATTTCTCCAAGAAAATTTATGTTGTGGTTACTAATTAGAAGATATATTTTTATTTCCCCAAGAAAAGTTATGTTGTGGTTACTAATTAGAAGTGCCTCACTGAGGCACTTCTAATGAGTACCCACAACATATGTTTTTGTGCAGAAATAAGAAACTATATGCATACTGCCAGGATCCAATCTTGGGGCTTTGTCACAATATTTTTTTCCTTCCAATTAGACTGACCTGAAACATCTAAGCACCATCTCCAGATCTATATTGTAAGCAACATTGTATGGTTTACCATTGTCCAAGGCTTCCAGCTCCTACAATAAAGGATACTTAAGGATAATATAGACTGAAAAAACTCCCGTACACCATATATTAGAAGAGTCGAATTTCAATTTTAAGTATGTCATGCTATTTATTATTTATTTATTAGAAATTTCATGGATACATGCATACATACATACATACAAGAAGAGTACATGTACCATTGGATTGGACGTAGGCATAGCCTATTTTAGTCCTTTCCAATATGTCATGCTATCAGATTTAGATATTCCTAGAGAAAATGGCTAAACTATTAATTTGTAAACAGTGAAGACCCTGATCAGATGCCCCATACTGCTGCACCTAATCTGGGTCTGCACTGTTTGCCAATTACCCTTTTAGTGACCTCCAGACAATGTCTATTATTTGAGTAGCAGTTTTACAGCCCAGTCAATACTGCTATGGTCATATCATTCTGGTCAGTGAACCTACGAGGCCCTCGTACTCACTATTCCTGGAAGGACTTAGTCCTCTTAGCAGTTAACCAGTACTTCTTGCACAAACTTTTAAGTGACACTGGTCACAACTGCCCTTTAATCAGCAGGTGGAATGGGGAAAATAAAGTTCTGTAGAAATTATTTTATGAGCAATCTCCGCAAACTTGAAAGTTATGTAGCCAAGCTGGGATTCCAACCAGCAACCAGGTAAGATGATAACAGATATAAAAGAAACTATTGTTCAGATATAGATATGCCCAGTAGCCCCTATGTGACTCAGTTGCCCAGTTAGGTTAAAAATCTGGGCCCAGTTGTTCAAAACTAACGATGTCATTGGTTAATGTATTGTTAAAACTTTGACCATTAAATAAGGCATATATGCTAATATTTTTGCTGAAAAAATGTGAGTAGCTTTTGCATTTGCAAAAGCTACTCACATTTTTTCCAGCAAAAATACCTGTAAATTAGATATTCTACTTACTAGAACAGTTAACATTTTGACCACTAACAAGTTTGTTAAGCTAACGATGCTTTGAACAACTGGGCCCTGACTACTACTATATAGACATGAATGCTAGAGTTGACAGACAGATGACCTAACAGATGGTCAGAAAAACAGACCCCTATATCGAACCCGTTTGCTAAAAAAGATGCAACTAAACTAATTTTGGCTGAAGATTGTGCCTGATTTAGAGCTATGGGAGTGAGCAGCTATAGGACTCAGAATCACAGAAAAACTGAGTTTAGAGTGAAATGTCACGCCCTTCTTTCTTGAAAAAAAGAATGTTTGAAATTTACATACCGGTAGTCCAGATAAGGCACTTTTTTCAACCGAAAAATACTGATTATTTTTCTTGTTTCTCCACAAAAACATATGTAGTGGTACTCATTAGAAGCGCCTAACCCAGGCATTTTTAATGAGTACTAACAATGTTTGTTTTTGTAGAGAAACAAGAAAATTATTATGTGGATACCCCTCTTATCTGGAGCTACGTTTTACGTCCCTTTCTACATTATTTAAGTCATATTGATTTTGTTTTATTCAGGCTTTACATCCCTTTCAACAATTTTCAGCTATATCGGGATGGTGTCTGGGTGTGGCAGGGAGCCTCACTGAAATATCATGCCCAAGACATTTGGCATGATATGCCACTCAGACACATTATGACACCGAGTTGACCAGTTCTGATTCCTAGCTCTATTTTCTTACTGCTTAGTGCCAAGGGAAAGAGCAGCTAGTACCATTTTTAAAGTCTTTGGTATGACTTGGCCAGGGATAGAACCCGCAGCCTCCCAATCGCAAAGCGGGTGCTCTACCAACTGAGCCACTGAGCCAGTTAAGTCATACTGATATGATATCAGGGTGATGATGAGATATTCTGTGCAATGAAGTACCCTACAATATTAAGAGGATTCCCCATGATCCAAAGTCGAAGCATTAGCCACTGGGCCGACACATTTAGAATACCATTACTAAAACACGCCTATTCAAATATATTGAAAATTTCACCACCAAAAACTGGAAGTTTTCATATAAAAATTCTGATATTTTTTACATTTCTGCTCAAAACATAGATTGTGGTACTCGTTAGAACCACCTCACCAAGGTGGTTCTAATTACCCACAATCTATGTTTTTGAGCAGAAATAAGAACAAGAGGCCCACGGGCCACGGTTCGCTCACCTGAGTGACATAGCTACTGCAGACATGCAGATGTTCCCAATAATATATGCAAAGATTCAGCCATAAGGCATCCTCGGTTTTGGAGAATAAGGTTTTTAAATGTTTTTTCCCATACAAATGCATAGGGAAGCAAACTTGTACGACCATTATTTTAGCAACTTTGGTAGACCCCCTGTCCCCGATGATTTAAGCCCCAAGGCATCCTCGGTTCTGGAGGAGAACATTTTTAAAGGTTTTAACCATATATGGGCATGGCAGCCATCTTGGTCGATGAACTGCGACCATTTTAGCAATCTTTCATTCCCGCAACCTATGGAGGCTCCATATGAAATTTGTGCAAAATTGGCCCAGAGGCTCCAGAGGAGAAGTTGTTTGAAATTCTGAATACATTGTATTTTTCCCATACAAATATATAAGGAAGCAAAATTGACCTCATGGTAAAAGGTCAAATGTCAATGTACAACCATTATTTCAGCAACTTTGGTAGACCTCCAGTTTCCAATGATATATGTAAAGATTCAGCCACAAGGCATCCTCGGTTTTGGAAAACAAGCTTTTTACAGGTTTTTCCCATACAAATGCATATGGAAGCAAACTTGACCTTGCTGTAAAAAGGTCAAATGTCAATATACAACATTTATTTAAGCAATTTTGGTAGACCTCCCGTCCCCAATGACTTATGCAAAGATTCAGCCCCAAGGCATCCTCAGTTCTGGAGATGAAGATTTTTAAAGGTTTTTACCATATATGGGCATGGCGGCCATCTTGGTCAGCTAACCGCGACCATTTTAGCAATCTTTCATTCCCCCAACCTAAGGAGGCTCCATATGAAATTTGAGCAAAATTGGCGGAGAGGCTCCAGAGAAGAAGTCCTTTGAAATTCTGAACATTTTTCCCATATAAATGCATAAGGAAGGAAAAATGTCCTTACCATAAAAAGGTCAAATGTCAATGTACGACCATTATTTTATCAACTTTGGTAGACCTTCAGTTTCCGATGATATATGTAAAGGTTCAGCCAAAAGGCATCCTCGGTTTTGGAGATCTAGATGTTTAAAGGTTTTCCCCATACAAATGCGTAGGGAAGCAAACTTGACCTTGCCGTAAAAAAGTCAAATGTCAATATACGATATTTATTTTAGCAATTTTAGTAGACCTCCCATCCCCGATGATTTATGCAAAGATTCAGCCCCAAGGCATCCTCGGTTCTGGAGAAAAAGATTTTTAAAGGTTTTTACCATATATGGGCATGGCGGCCATCTTGGTCAATGGACCGCGACCATTTTAGCAATTTTTCGTTCCCCCAACCTAAAGAGGCTCCATATGAAATCTGAGCAAAATTGACTCAGGGGCTTCAGAGGAGAAGTCATTTCGAAAATGTTAACGGACGGACGGACGACGGACGACGGACGAAAAGTGATCACAATAGCTCATCCTGAGCATAGCTCAGGTGAGCTAAAAATAATATATATACCCCTGTAAACACCAGTTTTACTGTATAAAAGTGGTGTTAAAGGGGGTCAAAATTATATAGGTATGTTTTCCTGATGCAAAAATTATTATTCTTTCATTGTCAGCTAAAATTTAAATTTGTATAGCTCCAAGTAAGAGAATACCAGGGCCCAGTTGTTGAAAACTAACAAAATTTTCGTTAGCTAAAGTAACGTTAAAACTTTGGTCATTAAATATGGATAATACACTAATACTTTTGCTGAAAAAATATGAGTATCTTTTGCTACTCACATTTTTTCAGCAAAACTACCTGTGAATTAGATATTCAGTACTTACTAGAACAGTTAACATTTTGACCACTAACAAGCTTGTTAAGCTAATGACGCTTTGACCAACTGTGCCTCGGTAAATATTTTTCTTACTGCATATTTGTCCATGAAAACATAATGTTGTGGTACTCATTAGAAGCACCTTGGGGAAGTGCTTCTAATGAGTACCCACAATGTTTTCATGGACAAATAGGAAAACAACTTTTTGTAGCTGACAAAAATGCCTTGTACATGTATTCATCTTGCAAAGCATAATACTTACAGACAAGTACTTTCTGTCTCTCTCAATCAGATCAGCGAGCTTGTTCATCAGGTAACCTCTCCGACTTGCATCCATTCTTCTCCATGGTGATCCCAGCTTGAAGGCATCAGTGGCAGCTTCAACAGCGATGTCTACGTCAGCCTATACAGATTTAAAATTGTATGGTCTTAGCACTCTACATGCCTCCTCAGATAAGATGCTTTTTTTCAATCCAAAAGTATTGATATTTTTTTTATTTCCGCACAAAAAAATATGTTGTGGGTACTCATTAGAATCACCTCACAGAGGTGCTTCTGATGACTACCCACAGCATATGTTTTCATGGAGAAATAAGAAAAATATTATACGGATACCGGCTTTTATCTGGCGGTATGGTCCTAGCGCTCTAGGTATGGTATTTATCCTAAGTATTTGATCAGACAGCACAGCTCAAGATTAGCGGGATACGCAAAAAATATTTTCTTATTTCTCTAGTGGGTACTCATTAAAAGCACCTCGCTGATGTGCTTCTAATAAATACCCACAACATATATTGGTAAAATGACACTACATTTTATTTTGATTGAAAAATTATGCCGATCTTGAGCTAGGTATTTAAACAGTCATAGGCCTGAAAGAACACTGCAGACCAAGATTGTATGGTACAGAATGTGGCTTCTAATCAACATTTACTCTGGGCCCAGTTGTTCAAAGCGTCGTTAGCTTAACGAGATCGTTAAGGGTCATTTCGTTAACTGTTTTAGTGGATTCAATATTCTGATATTTTTTGCTGAAAAAATGTGAGTAGCTTTTGCACTGCAAAAGCTACTCACATTTTTTCAGCAAAAAATTTCAGCATATTTGCATATCACTTGATGTAAATTTTAACGAATCGTTAACTAACGATGTTGTTAGCTTTGAACAACTGGGCCCTGTTTGCCAATTATCCAGCAATGTTTTTTTACACATTAAATGGCCTTGTTCAAATTTTAGGATAAGAATGGTTAGGAGTTAAAGTGTCCCAGCATAGATCCAGAAACGGCACATTTTTCAACCAAAAATTGTTGATACTATTTCTTCATGTAAACAGAATGTTGTGGTACTCATTAGAAGCACATTGAGGTGCTTCTAATGAGTACACACAACATATGTTTTTGTAGAGAAATAAGAAAAATATTTCCAGATACCCTCTCTTATCTGGAGCCAAGTCCCAGTATTTAGAGTGTATATGGTAAATCTGTGATATAGCTCTGCTAAACTCTTTTTTTCATATTTTTTCGCTTGATTTTTGGCAATTTCCTTTTTATATGTTATTTTGTTGTGTTGAGGTTTTACGGCCCAGTCAACCCAATGGGGTCATGTCAAGCGCGGTCAGTTTACCTAACCACACGTTTACTGGGCAGGCTTAGTCCTCCAAGCGGTTAACCAGTATTGTGCACATTCTTTCGCCAGAAACTGACAACTGCCCTTCTTGAATCAGCGGAAGGGAGAGAATGACCGTAGAAAATATTTCATGATCAATCTCCACGAAAGAATGTTGCCGACCTCGGCGGGGGTCGAACCCGCGACCTCCTGGTCTCCAGTCGGACGCGCATCCAACTGCGCCACCGAGGCCGGCAGTATGTTATTTTGTTCATCTGTATAAAAGATAGGAAGCTGGAACCTTTTGGAGAAGTTTGCACAGGTCCTCCTGGACAACTTTCTTGCTGGACATGTTTTTCCAAAATAACAAATAAAAAAGTTATCGCCCAAAATCATGCAAAAAAAAAAAAAAAAAATGTATATATATATATATATATATATATATATATATATATATATATATATATATATATATATATATATATATATATATATATATATATAACGTATCTCCAGATAAGGTGCTTATTTTACTCTTAAACTGCCAATAACAACAATTGTCGTCTGCTTTGTCATCTGCTTGGGATTTTAGAAGTCATTTTTGCAAACAGTGTGGTCCCAGGTCAGACTGCTCCTCCTGAGCAGTCTGATCAGGGTCCACACTGTTTGCCTGTATGCAAAAATAGGTTTGAAAAGTTTGCAAGAATCAGATGACCACATAAACAGACAACATTTTCAGATGCAGGTTTTCTTGGCATTTTAAGGCTTAACCAAGAAGTACTGATATTTTTCCTACTGATGATCACTGATACATAAAAAAGGTGTTGTAGGTACTCATTAGATGTGCCTCACCATTACGCACTTCTAATGAGTACCAAAAATGTATTTTAATGTGGAGAAATAAGAAAACTGTTGCTATAATCAAATTTTAACCCATTTTAAACTGAATAAACTACCCCACCCTATATATTGGAAGAGTCCAATTTCAATTTTAGGTATGTCAGGCTATGTGATTTAGATATTCCTAGAGAAAAATGGCTAAATTATTAGTCTCGATCATTCTGCAGCATCTGATCTGGGTCTGCACAGTTTGCCAACTATTCTTTTATGGGTCTCAAGTTCTCAACACTAAAATAGGTAATCAATCTACTTTTGCAGCCAAAATGACAAGAAACTGATGGCAAATACTTGAAAGTTAACACTTAGAATGTTGCTAAATCAGCAGATGACAGGCAAAATAGAGGATTTGTTTGTTTTTTTTATCCCCAGAAAATAGGATTCGACATTTCATGCAAATTGTCTCACATGGAGATAATTTGCATGAAATGCCAAGCTCCATTTTCTGGAGAAAAAAAAATAAAAAAAATATTTCAAAATGCAGTCTGTTGAAATTTTTACCCAGCATGCTAAGTGCGAACTCTTTCCCTGCCAGTGGCCACTTAATTCATCTGCTGATACCCTCTGCAAACAGTTTGGACCCAGATCAGGCTAACAAAACATAGGGTCTGATCTGGATCCAAACTGTTTGAAACTCTGATGGTATTCCTGGAAGATTTTATTGAAAAAGTTAATTTAAAAAAAAAAAAATCCGGACAACAAAAAGGCATGCAAAATTACCCAGCATGCAAAGGTTAGAGCAGACAATTAGACTACCAGGAAGAGGGAAGAAAATATAATATAACTGAATCACAGCATTTTTCTTTGACATATATTTCCTGCCAATCATATTTACCGTATTCGTCTTAACTACTGCACGGTGCAGTTAGATTTTTCAACATAACTAGAAAAAAAAACCTTGCAAATATCCGCCTAAGGACACACTTTAGAAAAGGATTAGCAGTGGTATTCATGATAGAATTATTCAATGATGCTTATGTCTAATATTTTTCTGATTTTCTTTATAAAAGCATCTATGTTGTTGGCACTCATTTGAATTGCCTCAACAAGTTGAAGGTTCTCATTTGAATTGCCTTGATAAGTCTATAAAATCATGTTGTTGGTACTCATTTGAATTGCCTCAACTTGTCAAGGAAATTCAAATGAGTACCAAGTTACTACCAACAACACATGCTTTTATAAAGAAGCAGATAAAAATAAATGGCCGTACTGTAATACGAAGACTATGAAATGCTTGACTGTGCACTCATAAGTAGATCAAATGGTACCCTTAATTACCCTTGTCCTACTGAACCCGGATATACACTGTTTTGCAAACAGTGTAGATCCAGATCAGTTGGCTTCTGAAGAAGCCAACTGATCTGGATCCGCACTGTTTGCCATCAAATATGCAAATTTATAGCAATAATCTGGATCAAGAAATCTGATTGGCTGAAAATTAGAAGTGGGCATGGCATCTTAATTTATTCAGCATGACAATTGTTTGTGTTGAGGTTTTACGGCCCAGTCAACCCAATGGGGTCATGTCGAGCGCGGTCAGTTTACCTAACCACACGTTTACCTGGCAGGCTTAGTCCTCTAAGCGGTTAACCAGTATTGTGCACATTCTTTCGCCAGAAACTGACAACTGCCCTTCTTGAATCAGCGGAAGGGAGAGAATGACTGTAGAAAATATGTCACGATCAATTTCCACGAAAGAATGTTGCCGACCTCGGCGGGGGTTGAACCCGCGACCTCCTGGTCTCCAGTCGGACGGCGCATCCAACTGAGCCACCAAGGCCGACATTCATGACAAGGGTTAATATTTGGATCACTACTTAACTCCTTACCATACTAGTCCCAGGATCCTAAAATTTGAACATCCATTTTTACTGCCAGGCGATTTGTCTAAAACTGCTGGACGTTGAAAACAGTATAGATCCAGATCAGATTCTGCATCATGGACCATTTCATCTGGGTGTACACTGTTTGCTCAGGCCTGTCTGACTTAATTCCTAAGGTAAATACGGTATTGTTTTTTCATTGTTTTTTTTTAATGTTTATCCAGCTATTGACAAATCTGTATTTACAAAATGTGCAGGCACATCCCTGATAGCTCCAGATAAGGCACTTTTTTAATCCATTTACATCAAGTGGACTCTTCCAACACAACTCTTTGGACCAATCTATTTCCAACAGCAGGGTGTCTGGTTAGGTTCTTATTGTTACTATGCTTTATATAACACCTGTAATAAATGCAAACAGTGCAGACCCTGATCAGATGCCGCATTCTGCGGCATCTGATCTGGATCTGAACTGTTTGTCAAATACCCACTTGGAAGTTTCCTGACTAAAATGGGTTAACTGAAGTGTTGACATTTTTCTTATTTCGCCTCAAAAACATATGTTGTGGTACTAGTCAGAAGTGTCTTGGCCTCAGCGGGGCGCTTCTAAGGAGCATCCACAATATTTATTTTTATGGAGAGAATAAGAAAAATACTTACCTGACACCCAATCTTATCTAGAGCTCTGTAAGCAATCTTACCAACTAACTGATTGTTGAACCCCTAAACATTCTTTGAGCAGATGAGACTGCACACTTCATAACTCCAGATAAAGAGCTTATTTTTTAACTGAAATATACTTGTTTGTGTTGAAATATTACAACCCTAACAACACTTTTTTCTGGGTAAACTTAGTCCTCTAAGTGGCTAACCAGTACTTGTGCACATTCTTTTGCCAGAAAACCTTATTCTTATTTGTCCATGAAAACATAATGTTGTGGGTACAACTCATTAGAAGTGCTCAGTTGAGGTACTTCTAATGAGTACCCATAACATGTTTTTGTAGAGAACTAAGACAAATATTCATCTGCACCTATAAGTAAACATATCATATTTTGTAGACAATCAAAGTGCATTGAAATATTTACCCTAAATTTTGGGACTGCACAGGTCTAGAAAAGAGTAGATATCAGTTAAATATTTTTTTTTTATTTCTACATAAAACATATATATAGTGGGTACTCATTAGAAGAGCCTCAGCAAGGTGCTTCTAATGAGTACCCACAACATATGTTTTCATGCTGAGGCACTTCTAATGAGTACCCACAACATACGTTTTCGTGCACAGTGGGTACTCATTAGTAGTGCCTCGTTGACATGTTTTCATACAGTAATAAAAAAAAATATCAATACCTTCGGACTGAAAAAGTTATCTTATCAAGAACTACGGGACTGGACATTTTCACTCTTTATCATACTAAAACAAGTAAATTTTACTTTCTGTTGATAGGGCTCTAAAAATTTTGAAATCTGAATCGGTCCAGCCGATGATGATGACGTCATCAAAGAGCCACTTTCCAAAGTGAAAATATAATATCACCTGTCATGAAAACTAATGACAATTGGCATATTCCTATAAATCCTTTTTAATAATAATCTCGATTTCTGTACATTGTTCTGTATACTTGGGTACTGGATTTCAAACTAGCAGATTGAGCAAAATGAGCAAAAAGTTGGACTCTGATCAGATGCTCAGTATCTGATTGGGGTCTCACCATTTGCTCTGGCCATTTGCCCCAATACTTATGATAAATATGGTATTTTACATATTTCTACAAGAAAATATAGTGGATACTATGTTTAATAAATACCAAGGTGTTTTTAACCCATTGTAGTCTGGAGACCCCTAAAAGGGAAATTGGCAAACAGTGCACCCCCAGATCAGATGCCACAGAACCAGCATCTGATCAGGGTCTAAACTGTTTGCAAATAGTTCAACCATTTTTCTCTAAGACTATCTAAATCACATAGCCTGACATACCTGAAATAGAAATTAGAATCTTCCAAAATACAGTATGGGCGAATTCATTCAGTTTACAATGTGTTAATGCTTACTATACTAGGTAAACATTTCGGCAGGTAACATCTTGACACATTTTCTCCAGAATATTGGATTTGCCATTTCATGCAAATTGTCTCCTTAGGAGACAATTTGCATGAACTGTTAAAACCAGTTTTCTGGGAAAGTATGGAAAATATTACTAATTTGTCATGTGCTGAATTTGCCGAGAGTGTGCTTAAGGTTCATAAGCACTCACAGCATAAGTTTTCATAGAGAAAAAAGAAAATACATATACATTTATCTGAGGACTTGTTAAGGAGGAGTATTTGATGATAATTATGAGGTAATTTTCTCTAGTTCTCCATAAAAACATGTGGTACATTTACACTGAGTATTTTGTGATAATTCAGGGACAAATTTCTGTATTTCTCCTTAAAAGCATATGTTGTGTGTATTCATTTAAGGTGCCTGGCCAATAATGGGTACCGAAAATATGTTATTTTCTTCATTACGAAAACACGCCTATTCAAACATATAGAAAATTTCACCTCCAAAAACTGAAAATTTTCATATAAAAAACTCTTATATTTTTCATATTTCTGCTCAAAACATTGATTGTGGGTACTCGTTAGAACCACCTTGGCGAGGCAGTTCTAATGAGTACCCACAATCTATGTTTTGATCAGAAATAAGAAAAATAATGTATACCCCTGTAAACCCCAGTTTTTCTATATAAAAGTGGGGTTAAAGGGGGTCAAAATTATATAGGCGTGTTTTCTTGATGTAAGGTGTTGTGGGAGGGAAATAATAAGATGCAATGATTTTTTGTCTTATCTAGAACTAAAACTAAGATGTAAACATTTCCTATGGGTGTATTAACATACCGTATCCAACCTAATTACCGCATAGACCCCTATAACGGCACAGTCAAGCAATTCCATAGTCTTCAAAATACAGCCAGTGTATTTTTTGTTTACTTCTTTATAAAGGCATATGTTGTGGGGTCCAATTTGAATTGCATCGACTTGTCGATGCAACTGACAAGTCGATGCAACTGACTTGTCGATGCAATTCAAATGAGTACCCACAACATAAGCTCTTATAGAGAAAATCAGAAAAAAAAAAAAAAAAAAAAAACACAACAACATCGCATAAGCATCATTTGATAAGTCCTTCACTGATCAGTTTTAAGTGTACCCTTAGAACATATTTTGCAAGTTTTCCAAGTATTTTTGAAAAACTGAAACACACAATGCGGTAATTAGGTTGAATATGGTAACTAGAATTATCACAGCAGATACTCCATATCAAACAATAACCCCAGATAAGGTACTTTTTCTCAACTGAAAAGAACTGATATTTTTTATTTTTTCTCCACAAAAACATTTGTTGTGCTACTCATTATAAGAGCCTCATTCAGATGCTTCTAATGAGTACCCACAATGTATGATTTTGCAGAGAAATCAGAAAAATATAATGTGGATACCAGCTCTTATCTGGAGCTATGCCTTAAACAAGCACTCTGTTATCTTGTGTCCTCTACCTTATCTCCTTCGGCCACCTCGCATATGACCTCGCCTGTGCAGGGATTCAGGGTAGGAAATGTCTTCCCGCTAACAGCGCCAACAAATTCATTGTTGATAAAACACTGAAAAATATAAGCAAAGAAAATAAGTATCATATATCTATTCTAAATAACTGGCTCTTTAATACTTTAACCCATTTTCATCAAATAGACCAGTCTACCACAACTCTCTGGACTGGTCTATTTCCAATAGCAGGGTGTCTGGTTAGTTTTTGTTATTACTAGGTTTTATAGAAATTCCTGCAGTTAACCCATGTCATGCTGAATAAATTTAGATACCACACCCACTTGTAGTTTTCAGCCAGTCAGATTACTTCATTCAGGTTGTTGATACAAATTCAAATACAGAATGGCAAACAGTGCAGATCCAGATAGTTGGCTTCTGAAGCCAACTGATCTGAATCTAGACTGTTTGCAAAGGCAGGGCATATCCGGGTTCAACAGGACAAGGGTTAATGCAAACAGTGCACACACTGATCAAACACCACATTCTGCAGCGTCTGATCTAGGTCAGCTCTGTTTGCAAATTACCCTTTTAGGGATCTTCAGACTAAAATGGGTTTAGCATGTGGGTCGAAATTTCAGCAGATGACTATTTGAATTTTTTTTTCTTATTTTTTCCCAGAAAATAGGATTTGACATTTCATGAAAACTGTCTCCTGTCTCCTTAGGAGAGAGTTTGCATGATGTGTCAAAGTCTGTTTTCAGAAAAATTTAAAAAAAAAAAATCATCCATTCATCATCTGGTGAATTTGCCCATGCAGTGGTAAAGGTTGAATTTTTCAATGCACACACATGCATTATTTTTACATTCTCAAGTGACTATGCAAGTTATTGTTCTACTGTGTAAAACTTGTATTCTTTGTTGCTGCAGGTTTACTAACAGGTCAGACAAAGATTATGTACTACACAGTTGGAAAAAATTTAAGCACCCTCACAAAATTTCACAAGACTTCATACATTGTATTATGAAATGTGGTAAAAATGGCCCAGCAGTTTCAGAGGAGAGGTTAAATTGTTTCAGAAAGATTTTATGATTTTATACATGTATATGCCCAGGGGCAAAGGTAGATAATCCCCTTGGACAGAAGACTTCATATTATGAATTTTGGTGAAAATCTACCAGAAGATATTGTATAAAGGTAAGAATGGACAACTGATAGACTGTGATCACAATAGCTCATCCTGAGCCTCCTGCTCAGATGAACTAAAAAAATACTTTTATTTTGACTTAGCCTGGCCCTCACAAATAAACCCCTGCCATGCTGAATAAATTAAGGTGCCATGCCCCCTTCTAACTGTCAGTCAATCAGATTACTAGATCCAGGTTGATACAAATTCACATACTGAATGACAAACAGTGCAGATCCAGATCAGTTGGCTTCAGGAGCAAACTAATCTGGATCTACACTATTTGCAGTGGCAGGGCATATCTGGGTTCAGCAGGACCAGGGTTAATACAGATAAGAAATTTAAGTATTTGAAGGTCACCTTCTTATCTATATCTAAGTCTGAAAGTCTGGTATCTAGAAGAGAATAATATGCAAGAGTAGTTCTCTTGTTTCTTTAAAAAAATATGATATGTTCATCTTATCTCCAGATAATAGGGGACATATATCCACAAAATATTTTTCCTATTCAGGGGCATAGCCAGGGGAATCCATGATTTAGCCAGGGCTTCAACATAAATTTGGCAATTCATATAGCTTTACTTTCACCTAAAATTTGTTCAAATGACAACAAATTTCAGAGATTTTATCAACAGGCTTCATCTTCATATAAGTCCTGGCTCTAAACCCCTTATTTCTCCACAAAAATATATGAGTTTTGGGTACTCATCAGAAGTACCTCAATGAGGTGCTTCTAAGGAGTACCCATAACATATGTTTTCTTGGAGAAATAAGAAAATTATATCAGTACTTTTCAACCAAAAACAAAGCGTCTCAATAGAGGGTCACCAAAGGAACATTTCTGCCACATTATATTGAAATCAATCAAATGGTTTCTAACAAGATCTTTAAAGCCTTTTATTCTGATTGCCATAGCAACCAAAATCCTGCATGGATTCCAATTTTTGTCAGTATCACCCAAAGATAATTTGTAAAATTTGGTTAAAGCTGGCTCAGTGGTTTAGGAGATGTCAAATGTTAACAGGAGCTAGACAGACAACAGATGGTGGACACCTGGCCTATCAAAATCATAGGGCTCCATCCCTCCCCTCAAAGTCGAAAATGGCCAAAAGGTCAAAGTAGGCTTGATATATTTATAGTGTTTCTCAAGCCTACTGTGACCTTTATGCCCTTTTGGACATAAAAAAAAAAAAAAAAAAAACATACGAGCTGTGCCGGCCCCTAATGACCAAAACAGCTCACCTTGAGCACAGGTTTTGCTAAAAATAGCATTATGTTACTGTAAAATAGTGATTTTTTAGAAATGGCTAGATCTTTTGGCTGTATATATATTACATTTGTGATCCAACCCAGAGGTTATAAAAACTTTTTTTCATGCTCAACTAAGCATGAAATTTTCTCAGCTATTAAATATGAAAATGCCAACCATAGCAGAGAAATTTTTATGCTCAGCTATGTTTAGCAAGAAAGAATTTGCAAAATTAATTAGTAAGCTGAGATTTATAAGCAGGAAAAATTTCATGCTCAGTTAAGCATGAAAAAAAAATCTCGGAGCCCGATACTGGCGATAGTTTCGTTTCGTTCTGTTCTATTCTGACAGCAGTGTGATGGTTGGTACCCTCCCAATATAATGGACTCTTCCATCAATTAGCTTGCTGATAAACAATTTTATTTCCTTACCTTCTTTGTTACAATTTCAGGCTCAGGATTCGGAGCTGGTACAGCCACTGACATACATGCTTGGTGCGTCCGAATAACTCCCAGAATCTGCTTGACACGGCGTGTACGCTGAAGTGCAGCCATTCTTCTGCGCGATAACAGTGAACAAGAATAGTCAAGGCCGAGAGCTTTTTCCCGGTTCGTTTATCTTTTCAGCACTAAACGCAGAAAACCAATCAAGGCCACATCTCCGTGGTACAGTGGGTTCACAAAAATACATTTTAGTTGATTTATTTATTTATTTTTATTTTTTTTTTTATTGGTAAAGTGGGCTCATTTATTCATTTTATTTGTTTATTTATCAAGAAGGTGCCGCACTGGCCATTAGTCTTTTATTTGACCTGTGCCATGTGAGATATGCCTAGAAGGCACATGTGCGCACAGCGAAGGCCCATATTACTCCACACCCTCGCACTCTGATCCGGGCCTTCGATTCGCGTCCGCTCACAGAATCAGTTTACACACGTGCCAAAAATTAGTCAATTTTTCTGAAAGTCCCATAGACTTAGGTATTTTGAGTTCTCGAAAAACATTTCCTGTGCATTTTTTTTTTTTTTTTTTTCTCCTTACCCAGGTTACTATCCGCTTTGTTCGCAGTGTTAATTTTTTAATTCTCAGCTTTTCTGCATGTCGCGGGGAACCCGGCACGAAATACTCAGTTTAGGGCGTATGCCGTTTGGAGAGATGTAGATATATGGAGAATAGAAAAGCTGACTTATTTGGGGCACCGGAGTGTCTTAAGATTGTCATAGCTCCAGATACGGACAACACATCACGAAAACATGCCTATATAATTTTGACCCCCCTGAAACCCCATTTTATATGGCAAAACTGGGGTTTACAGGGGTATACATTATTTTTCTTATTTCTGCTCAAAAACATAGATTTTGGTACTCGTTAAAACCGCCTCGCCGAGGCAGTTCTAACTAGTACCCACTATGTTTAGAGCAGAAACATGAAAAATATCAGAATTTTTTATCTGAAAATTTTCATTTCATTACGAAAACACGCCTATTCAAATATATTGAGAATTTTACCACCAAAAAATGAAAACTTTCAGATGAAAACTTCTGGTAGTTTTCACATTTCTGTTCTAAACATAGATTGTGGGTACTCGTTAGAACCGCCTCGGAAAGGCGGTTCTAACGAGTACCCACAATCTATGTTTTTGAGCAGAAATTAGACTGTATACCCCAGGGCCTGTAAACCCCAGTTTTCCTGTATAAAAGTGGGGTTTTAGGGGGTTACAACTATATAGGCATGTTTTCGTGATGTTTTTTTTTTGTTGTTGTTGTTTTTTTGGTGGTAAAATTTTCAGTATATTTGAATAGGCGTGTTTTCGGTAAAGTATGTTTTCGTGGAGAAATGACCTTCTTATCGGGAGCTATTAAACAGCTATCTGAGACGCCGCTGTTCACGAATACTCAAAAACGTCTTTTTCTTTTTTTTTTTTTTTTTTTTCTTATGCCGCGACTCATTTGTAACTTTGGGCCGGCCCTGGCAAACAGTGCACATAGATCTAGATGGGGCAAGGGGAATTGAGTTTCATGGGAAATTTTGGATACATATATTTGCTAAGTTTTGGATGTTCTACATGTACTTACGCTGAATATTCGCTCTTACAGTTTATCTCGTCATTACGAAAACATGCCTATTCAGATATACTGAAAATTCTACCACCAAAAAATGAAATTTTCCAGATAAAAAATTCTGATATTCTTCATATTTCTGCTCAAAACATAGATTTTGGGTACTCGTTAGAACCGCCTCGCCGACGCGGTTCTAACGAGTACCACAATCTATGTGTTTGAGCAGAAACAAGAAAAATAATGTATACCCCTGTAAACCCCAATTTTACTATATAAAAGTGGGGTTTAAGGGGGTCAAAATTATATAGGTATGTTTGCATGATGACTTCAGAAATTTCAACAGAAATATTAGTGAAGTATTATTTTACTAACCCATTTTAATTTGCTATCCCATTACTGTGAATGTATCTAAAATTACTGGATGAGTGGTAAACAGTGAAGACACTGATCAGATGGTAATATGATCAATTTGAATCCCTATGAAATACATGTAATACTGGATCCGCGCCTGTTACTTGGCTAGACATAGAAAAAAAAAACAGGTCAGCCTAATCGCGGAATGCGGCGTCCGATCTGGGTCTACACCATTTGCCTGTCATTCGGCAGTTTGTAGACGCAAAGAAAAACGTTGTAAAATGGACAATTCATCTTAAGAACACAGCTGCCGTTTATTCTGTGTGGTGCCCGTAGAACGTCTCCCATACTTCACCGATGTAGTGTATGCTTTTCGGTCCTTCGTGATCATTGAGCCCATCCTGGGTCAATTTAGTTGAGGGTTACTGACTACTTGACAGAAACTAGTCTGGCCCATAAAACTTGGGACACGTCAGGATTTTTCAGTTAGATATGTGTGTTTTCATTGCTCTCAAGGGTCATTCCCAGTAAGCATTCTACATAAATCTATAGCGGGCCGTTATCGGCCTGTCAGGATAGCTGACGGGCCGAGAATGGCCCGCTGTAGATTTATAAATAATGCTAGCTGGGTTCATTTTGGAATGATGTTTAAATTTTAAGAATAATATGGCAAGTAATTATAATGAGTCCGAATTTGCATGAGAGAAGAATCCGCCGTAGAGTGTACTTAACCACGCCTACATGGATAGTGATTGATTTTTTCCTCAGACAAGCATTGCACGTGTACTGCAACGATAAATATAGCGCTGCACTGGTAAATTTCATTAGAGCACTGGTAAAAATAACGCTGCACTGATAAGATTTATTGCTGCGCTGATAAAAGCTATCAGTGCACTATTAAAATTTATCAGTGCATTTGACCCCTTTGGTACACCGTATGTTTTGGGTTCCATGATTATCAGCCAGTTGCACGGAGAAGTCAATGGAAGATTATCAACTTCGCGTCCCTTAAAAGGGGCATTGGCAAACAGCGTAGACCCAGATCTGTTAGAAAGGGAGTGGTCCAAAGGGATACGGCAGAAGAGTCCACCCGGCATAAATGGGTTAACATTGATGAGTTTAACTAAAGTGCTGCATTTATCATCCCGCAGGAAACTCGTTACGGTGTCAAATCGATAACTCCTGTACTCGTATCTGTGAATTAAGCCCTTGGCCAAAAATGTATTAGTTTCCCTTGGTACTGTTATTGGCTACCTGTAATGATTGTTTATGTAACAATTTACGCTAATTCCAACCAAAACGTATTTTGACCATCTTTTACCTTGTTTGTTTGAATAGCTCTGCAGTAATTAAAAGTTGAACATCGTTTGACTTACTAAAGTCAACTTTATATCTCCGATAAATTCACTCACACACTCTCTCACTTGCTCGCTCACTCACTCACTCATTGGTTCGTTCGTTCGTTCGTTCGTTCATTCATTCATTCACTCACTCACTCACTCACTCACTCACTCACTCACCCACCTACGCACTCACTCACTTACTCACTTTGTCTGAAATTTCCTATTTTCTTACCATAAAAATGAAGTCAATCTGTAAGGCATCGAATTTACATTTCATCAATAAATGAATAAATAAATAGAGCCGCTGCAATTGATTTCCAACGAAGTGGCAACGGCGACCAGCAAAGGATTGGATAAACCAATACGCGCAGTCTAACCTTCGCTAGTCACATTAACTCTTTATCGAAGCCATCCAATGCATAGAGCGACCAGTGAGGTATCTAACTATACCATGTAAACTGGAAAGCTGATCTGCGTCTTCAATCACAGTGTTAAAAAACATGTGATCGGGTAATAAATAAATAAATAAATAAATAATTTGCATGATATTGACACAAGTTGCTGGTGTCAAGTGTACGATCGCGTGCTTAGAATGTCTTAACGAATTATATACAGAACTTAGAAAATTTTCGGCCATACTAATAGTTCGACGTTCGGATTAAAAGTAAGCAAAATTAGTCGAAGATGGAAGAAACTTCCTGTTTAGCTATATATGAATAAATTACATCATTGTAGTCAATGGACTACTAACTTTCAGCTCATACGTTATAATAGATTCGTAAATGCGTCTTCAATCACAGTGTTAAAAAACATGTGATCGGGTAATAAATAAATAAATAAATAAATAAATAAATAAATAAATAAATAAATAATTTGCATGATATTGACACAAGTTGCTGGTGTCAAGTGTAAGATCGCGTGCTTAGAATGTCTTAACGAATTATATACAGAACTTAGAAAATTTTCGGCCATACTAATAGTTCGACGTTCGGATTAAAAGTAAGCAAAATTAGGCGAAGATGGAAGAAACTTCCTGTTTAGCTATATATGAATAAATTACATCATTGTAGTCAATGGACTTCTAACTTTCAGCTCATACGTTATAATAGATTCGCAAATGCTAATTTATGTATGGTGTTTCTTACGTCCAAAAACGAAGATTCGCTAATTTGAATAAAATTCTTTAAGAAATTTAGGATGAAAAGGAAGCCGAATACTATGGGCTCAGATGGAAGAAACTTCTCATTAATGTATTCTATGATTTTTTATACCAGACTAAAGCGCTTGAACTGTTCTTTCACCCTAGACGTTATAATTTAATATCGGAAAATATATACATATTAAACTAGGAAAGAAAATTTTTGTGCATTTCTATACATATTCCTAATAAACTGAGGACCGTATACAGGTACCCAGCTAGCATTCTACGTAAATCTACATCGGGCCGTCATCGGCCCGTCAGCTACCCTGACGGGCCGATGACGGCCCGATATAGATTTACGTAGAATGCTGACTGGGTAACTCCGGAGCGCTCGGAGATTATCGGAAAATCCCGTGATAATAACGAATATTCTGCCCTATGTTCTAAATACTGGAACCATTACTCCTTATCGTACTTGTCCTAAGGTTTGAACAAGTCCTTTTTACTACCCATGATGTGTCTAAAAGCTGCTAGATGAATGATAAACAGTATAGACACGATCAGACGCCGTGGTCCATCGCATCTGATCTGGGTTTACACCGTTTGCTTAGGCCTGACTGTCCCAAAACTAAACATGAAATGTCTTTTTCCACACCTCAGTGCTCAAAAATAATGTATAAAAAGGTTATTTTCTTGCTATAAAAACGGCGTTTGCTGAATATCCCCGAACTGAAAGCATCTATAACACTTTACTCTTAAAGCACTTATTGTAAGTGCTTTACTAATTTACATGACTAATGCTCATTAAAGTTTTCAGTAGAATACATTCAGAAATAAAAATATTTCTTTTCAAATGTCAGATTTGGTCTGTTTATTACATGGGAGTAACTATTTAAATATAAGTCGGTGCAAATTGACCTGTCTTTCTGACCCCTCACTTGAATATACCAGATGACATTGTCGATTTCTCGAAGAGGGTACAAGCTAAATTATATATCCAGGCAATGTAATGAATGGTGGACGGTCCTTAAATTAGTTGCTGCCTCAGTCTGTTCGATCCGGCCTAAACAGTGAGTCGGTAGCGCATCTGACTGCAAATCCAAAGGTCGCAAGTTCGAATTCCAATCCAGCCATCATGAAAACACGCCTATATAATTTTGACCCCCTTAAACCCCACTTTTATATAGTAAAACTGGGATGTACAGGGGTATACATTATTTTTCTTATTTCTGCTCAAAACCATAGATTGTGGGTACTCGTTAGAACCGCCTCGCCAATCTATGTTTTGAGCAGAAATATGAAAAATATCGGGTTTTTTATCTGAATTTATTTTAGTTTTTGGAGATGAAATCAACTATATATATATTTGAATAGGCATGTTTTCGTAATGCATATAATTTTCGTAGAGATTGGTCGCGAAAAATGGCACACTTTAAAGAAAGAACAACAGAGTACTTTCATAAGGGGCGTATTTACTGATTCTTAGGCGATTTTTTTTTTTTTTATTTTCCTTGGTAAAAGCATATGCACTGATTCTCAATTATTAAATCCACTAGCCAAAAATATTTGGGAACATTTTATCTACGACTTATCACTTAAAAGTTATTGAACATCACAAGCACATGTATCTAGATATCAATTAAATCCATTACGAAAACACACCTATCCAAATATACTGAAAATTTCACCACCAAAAACTGAAAGTTTTCAGATAAAAATTCTATTTTTTTTTATTCATATTTCTGCTCAAAACATAGATTGTGGGTACTCGTTAGAACCGCCTCGGCGAGGCGGTTCTAACGAGTACCCACAATCTATGTTTTTGAGCAGAAATAAGAAAAATAATGTATACCCCTGTAAACCCCAGTTTTTCTATATAAAAGTGGGGTTAAAGGGGGTCAAAATTATATAGGCATGTTTTCGTGATGTACTTTTTTTCTGATGCATGCTTTCTTAGAAATGATGTTTTATGAAGACGGGTGGAATGTAACATAATCACCTTTTAAAAATCTCCGTTACACGACCATCTATTAAAAACTAAAGCAAAACTGAAAAGGTTTTGGTCCTGTGTGAAAAAAAAAACAAAAAAACAATCTGATTTTATAGTCTCAGTATAATGATTGCTCTGTACAAAACAATGTGTAATTTCGTGCTCAGACTAACAAGATTCTCCCATTTTTATATTCAAATCTGAACTATTTTGAGTAAAAAATTATGACAGCTGTTTTGTGCAGTACAAAAAAAGTTTCAAATATGGCTATACTTTTCTGGACCATATTTGAGTAAATTGGGTAACTGAAAATTAGATAACGTTATTCGCAAGTGTGAGAAAAAAAAAACAAAAAAAAAACAACAACACTTTCGACATGTTAGTTGGAAATCTCACTGTCAGTTGCAATACAAAGAATCAACCAGACCGGTAACATGCTGTTGGCACTAAAATGAATATCCACATTGTATGCTTTTTTAAGGAAGTAGATAAAAGTACACTGGCTGGCTGTGACCTTAAGACTATGAAATTGTTTGCCTGTGCGCTTATATAGATATGTGCGGTAAATAAGTTCGAATACATCCGAGAAATATCGTTTTAACCTTTACTTAAAGTGGCAATCGCAATATGTTGAAATAATTTGTTTTAATTTTTTAGAGAAAACAAGACATGACATTTCGTGAATCGGCTGCCTAGCGTTAAATGTGATGCCTTATTTTACATGAAATTTCCAGTTATTTTCTTTGAAAAAAAATTACTAAATAGAATAAATATAATTTGGCTTGAAACTTAGTCATATTTCACAGGCGACGGTCTTTTTTCATGATCTGGTAGTCGCGTGACTGTTACCCAGACTTACTATTACATAGGTGGTACCATGCTCTATTGTCTACGCCCATGAGTGTAGATTATATAGAGTTGAGAAGACATGGTAATGAATCCATTGTTGATGCACAATGCATCATTGACCTTCAGCGTCTTGGCTAAAACTAAAACACTGGGCTAGCTGGAATACTGAACATAATAGAATAGTATAATATTTATTGGAAAACCTACCTAGATAGCATTCTTCATAAATCTATAGCGGGCCGTTATCGGCCCGTCAGCTACCCTGACGGGCCGATAACGGCCCGTTATAGATTTATGTAGAATGATTACTGGGTACGTACACAGAAGATGACAGCCATTCACATACACTGTTTCGGCACACCCTTTTATATGAGTATTCATAATGGTTACCATTACCACACTTTATATAAGGTTATTGGGCATACATTAATTTTGATAATTTAACTTTGAAAGTGGGTGGATGCATTAGTACTGCTAAGCGCAGTTTCTAGCATCCCCGGGACAGCGTGAGAAAAAAATTGATATTCTTAACTTCTTATTTTAGTTTTGATGGAATAAGCCTAAAAAGCGAAGTGATCAGTTGTAATTATTTTAAATGTGAGAGTCATTCGTTTAGAGGCCAATGGGAAGAGATCTCACTTAGGCTTTTGCATTATGGAATTTAGCAGATTTAGCCAAGAATTGCATGTCAAGAACCCAAGACTATTCGTTTTAAAATCAGCTTTAAAATTTATTTTGTGCTAAGCGTAGACCAAGCTTCTTGTAAAAGTTAACTTTATGAAATTCGAAAGAAGAAAATCAAAGCACTGACAACACTGGTGAGTCGAGGCTCTGAATGGAGTCTGGGGAAATGGTCCTGAACGGGGACTAAAGACCGTTTCATTTAACCCTTAACTATCTGTAATTTAAGCAAACAGTGCAGACTCTGGTCAGACGCCGTGTTTTGCGGCGTCTGATCTGGGTGTGCACTGCTTGCCAACGACCCAATCCAGGTTTTACAGATAACCCTCTTTACAATTCACTCTGACGTCACAGTGACCGGAATAGTGCGACTATAAATAACCCTTTCCTGGATTTCGTACAAACGAGCGGTTTGATTTCATTGGTCAATGTTAATCATGTGGACAACAACCTTAAGGAAATGTTGGTGTATGTATGCAATAGATTGATTGTAAACAGTCGACCCAAAAATGAATGAGAAAGTGTCTTCAGCAGACGAGTTATATATTGACTTTTTTCAGCAACTATAATCATTTGAAGAGAAAATTATACACAAAGTTGTGGACAAGATCATCTGGGAGAATAAGACAGTAGACGTTTTGTTTTTGTTTTTATTTTTATTTTTGATCGATTGTTTACAATCGATCCAGATTATACATACACCAAAATTTCCTTTAAGGTTGTTGTCTACGAGATTATCATTGATCTATGTAATCAAACGGCGTGTAAGATGGACTAACCAAATGTTTAGAATATTAAACCCACAAGCTGTTGCCCCCGAACCGATCTCTATCTAAAACCTGGACTGGACGCCATAGAACGCGGCGCGGCGTCTGATCAGGCACTGCACTGTTTACTTAAATTACAGGAATGTAGGGGTTGAATGAACCAATCCTAGTCCCCTTTCAGGACTTTTTTTCACTAGCCTACACTCAGAGACAATCGACCCACCAGTGCTGTCCGTGCTTTGATTTTTTTCTTTCAAAATTCTATGTCTTATTCCTCAACCTGAAATTTAAATTCACGTTTTCTAGGGAAAAATGAAAACTATCACCAATTTGTTGTCTGCTGAGTTTGCCCAGCATTACGAAAACACGCTTATTGAAATATATTGAAAATTTTACAAAAAAAAAAAAAAAAAAAAAAAAAACGGAAAATTTTCAGATAAAAAACTCTTATATTTTTCATATTCCTGCTCAAAACATAGATTTTAGGTACTCATTAGAACCGCCTCGGCGAGGTGGTTCTAACGAGTACCACAATCTATGGGTTTTTTTAGCAAAAGAAAAATAATGTATATCCCTCTAAACCCCAGTTTTACTATATAAAAGTGGGGTTTAAGGGGGGTCAAAATTATATAGCCGTGTTTTCGTGATGGAGAGTGTAAAGGCGCATTTATTACAAAATGCAGTAAATCATATGCGTTCACATTGTAAAAATGCCCTGGAAAAATTCAAATGTGCAAGTTACTCGCCAGTGTTGCCTTGGATCCTTGCTCTTGTTGGCGCTTGTCATTAGGCGCAGGGATCCAGGGCTAACCACTCGCTGTCCCTTTGCACCTGAACGCAGCCCAGGTATTAACCCGAGCCTTCTCTGGCTGTTCAAAGCCTTTTTATTGATTTGGGGTCTTTGACAGCTAAAGCCGCCAATCAGTAAATATCAGAAGGCTTTTTTAAGTCGGAGATGGCTCGGATTACCCAGGTATATAGTGAACCTGCGTACTTTTTTTACAGTGCACTTATCTCTAAGACAATTTGGTTTTAGAATTTAAGAATTTGGTAGAGTTATACCAGGCCACGCCCAGTAAGCTGTAGATTTATAAAGAATGCTAGCTAGGCGTATGGTTTCTTTGATGTTCAAGTCCCTAATATTTTCCGAGTAATGCTTTTGATACATCTTTAAATACCTTTATACAGAAAGGTATCTTGGTGACAGAACAGAAAGAGTTGCGTTGTTTGTGCTGTGCAACTGACTCGATCATTGCTTCAATAGACCGTCAAGGGTACGTCCTAGGGGAGGCGATCACCTTTAAAGAAATAGTACTGTTATTATGGTCTATGGGCAATGGAAACTTTTTACGTCTTCTTCCCTGTCTACATCTGCCTCCCTGTCCCAGACCCATGTACCGGAAAATCTGTGGATGCTTAACTCATTTATGCCAAGTGGACTCTTCTACTTGAACACTTTGGACCAGTTCATTTCCAGTTTAAGGGGTGTCTGGTCAGTTTTGATTATTACCATGTTTTATTGAAATGCCTGTAATTAATGCAAACAGTGTAGACTCTGATCAGACGCTGCGTTCTGCGGCGTCTGATCTGGGTCTACTCTGTTTGCCAGTGTCCCATTCATAGGACATTAGGCACAAATGGGTTAAAATAACATGCACATGAATGGCTTCTTGGTGCAAGGAAAAGGGCAGTTTGGGGAAGATTCAACGGGAAAACTACCAAAGAAAAGAACACTTTCAAACACTACGTATTTGCACGCATCCTTTTTATGGTACAGCACTATACAGTCCAGGTCTGTAGAGTAAGTTAGTGTAACTTTTTGGAATCTCGTTCGATAAATTCGCGCGCGCGCACACACACACACACACACACACACACACACACACACACACACACACACACACACACACACACACACACACAGAAAACAACAAAAAAACACGCACACACACATTAACTTTACTCATAAAACAACATTTTTTTATGGCCCTTGGTATGCTAAATTCATATATATTTATATAAATTTTCAGTGTACAGTGTACCAGGTTTGTGCTAAATATTGTCAACCAATTATTTCGTCTGTCCCTTTTCTTAAAATGATCTCCACCTCAGCGTCATCAAAAAACACTGCATCTGCCACCCTCACAGTAAGTATGTAGTGATTCGGTCCGTTAAAACTAAGTTTCCTTGCAAGTATTATCATCCCTGTAAGTTGGTTAATAACAAAGGTATTGTTGATGTTTCCACTGATGATCGTGTAGCTTAACAAGGCATTGTCACCCACATCGGCATCAGTTGCTTTAACTTGTAACACTGGTTGATGCAGAGGACTACTCACAGTCAATGAAGCATTATACATCTTCTGGCTAAATATTGGTCTGTTATCATTCACATCCTCCACACGAATTCCAACAGTTGCAATAGAAGACAATGGCGGAATACCTCGGTCTGAAA
Source organism: Anodontia alba (assembly GCA_964016985.1). Classification (NCBI taxonomy): domain Eukaryota; kingdom Metazoa; phylum Mollusca; class Bivalvia; order Lucinida; family Lucinidae; genus Anodontia; species Anodontia alba. The sequence goes on from OZ024829.1 coordinate 85,128,140, forward strand.
CCTGAACAGTAAACTGATACATACTTTGAGTCTCTCGATCAAGGAATGACCTTAATAGTATCCGCCCCGAGGGCTCAACGATAAAAGGTATATTTAAAGCAGCTGGAGAATACGCCATACTATAAACAAGATGTTGACTTCCGCCTGAGTCCATGTCTGAAGCACTGACAGTCAGAATTAATGATCCTACAGGTGCGCTCTCCAGAACACTTGCCTGATAAAATTGTTTTGAAAACAAAGGAGCATGAAGATTGACGTCAACGACTTTAATATGTACTGTAGTATTAGTTGTCAACGGAGGTATTCCGTGATCAGTGGCTCCTATATTTAACCTGAAATCACGTCGTTGTTCGTAAACTAAAGGTTTCTGAATATAAATGTCACCTGTTGTTGTGTTTATGCCGAACACGCCTTCAGTATTACCACCCTTTATACTGTAGGTTATTAATGCATTAGGTCCTGTATCCAAGTCTGTTGCTACAATCTGATAAATCACAGGTTTGTTTCTCACGTCTATATTTTCTAGAATATTGACAGTATAGAATTCTTGTGTGAAACGAGGAAAATTATCATTCTCGTCATCAACTGTTATAACAACAGTCGCAGTTGTTGTAAACCGTACCGACAAACCTTGGTCTCTAGCGATCACAGCAAATCTATACAATGATTCTTTTTCTCTGTCAATCGATTTTATTGTTCGAATGATTCCTGTTAACGGGTCTATATTAAAAGATGTATAATTAGATAACTGTGACAAACTGTAGCGCATGGTCCCACTCACACCTTTATCTCTGTCGGTCGCTGATACTTGGATAACAGATGACATGATAGGTATATTCTCAGATATGGTTGAAAAGTATGTAGAGCGAGAGAATAGAGGAGCATTGTCGTTCTCGTCTGCAATAAATATATTTACTACCGCAGTTGAGGATAGTCTTAGCGGAGTCTGATTTTCGGCCCTAACAACTAACCTGTAGGTGGAACGTACTTCTGCATCAAGTGGTTTCATCGTTTTCACAGTGCCAGTAAAGGAGTCTATTGCGAACATTGTAGAGTTAGATGGATGATCAATGCTGTACCGTATAACGCCATTCAAACCCACGTCAAGATCATCAGCTGTAACTTGCATGACAGTTGTCATTACAGGGACACTCTCCGATACTGTTACATTATAGACAGCCTGAGTAAATACAGGAATATTATCATTCTCGTCCAGTACCGTTATGCTGAGAGTCGCTGTGCCAGTGCTGCTGTCATGGCTCCCTTTCACTGCTTTAACTTTGTAGCTATACGTGTCCAAACTTTCTCTGTCTAGTGAATACGCCGTCCTAACTATTCCTGTGACTGCATCTATAGCAAATGCACCATTACCTTCCAAACTGTATGTTATATCTATCCCATTGTCTGGATCTGAGGCAGACACACGAATCACAGATAATCCCGGCGGTTGATTCTCAGGCACGGACGCATAGTACATGGTCTCAGAGAAAACGGGATACGATGATGCCCTTTTAAGTCTGTTGTACGAATAATGTCTATTATTAGAATCATGAAATTTGAAAGAACTTGGTACATCTAGACACAGAACAGCTTGGATGTTAATCCAGCTTAAAAGCACACAAAAATATATACGAAGTTGCGGCATATTCATTTGAAATCCATATGATAACTAACGAAAACTCTACAATCTTGCTGCATTATTTAAGGGGAATGTATAACTTTCAGGGGAAACAGCTCTGTCAAAAGCGTTTTGCCTCCCTTCTGAAAAGAGGTCTAGTCTAGAAGAAATGAGATTGTTCCAAAGGGGAGCAAATTCTTTCCTTTTTGAGTAAACCACTTTTAAGACGGGCTTTGGTGTGCGGGAAAGCAAACAGGAAGTCACAAAAGTTGTCTCACTTGTAAACAATAGCAGAATATCTGACAAATGTTTCCAGCCCTCTTAAGTCGCGACAAGCGAGAAGGTACCCTCGATGCGTATGTGACTATCGAACGCCCAAATCAGCCTCAGCGCACACTTGTTTATACCATTCGACCAGGGTCTTCGTTGTCTGTTGATATATTCTAAAGTGTTCTACGATTCTTTTAGTGGACAGCGAGTGCCCAGGTAAGACTGCGCAGGAGCACAGTCTTACCTGGGCCTTCGCTGTCCCATTTGTCCAAAGGCAAATTTTTGACTGACACGGCACATTTTATCAGAGATATACATATAAAATATCCAGTACTGATGTTGAAATGCTTTCGTCTCGTGGTAACTTCATCATGATATATGATTAAATGATAACTACACCGTATAATAAGTAATTTTCGTGTGATCAACTTACATGACTGACGCTTGGCACTGTTACTAGAATTTAGAATATCTGATTACCTTCGCGCTATCAAATTTCATGACGCTTAGTTTTTTTTTTTTACGACATGACTGTGGCATTTCCCTACCGTATGAAAGTAATTTTCGCGTAATCAAATTTCATGACTGACGCTTACTTTTTTATGTCATAGACAAAGACACTTTACTAGAATTTTGAGCATCTGAGTAAACATAAAAATCAAATTTCATTTTTGACACTTTATGCACCAGTTATGGTTTGAAACTCCGGCCACTATGGGGCCGAGCATGGCAGGGATATAGCGGGATTTAAAGGCCACGATTTCCCGTTAGTGTCGTAGATGTGCCGGGTTTTAATTTTCCGAAAAAAAAAAAAACAACAACATCTGAAAGAAATAGCCAGGCGTTCAGCCGGGATTTACCGGGATATAGTACAGTGTATTCGTCGGGATTTAAGTTCTTCACAATGTGTGTGTGTGTGTGTGTGTGTGTGTGTGTGTGTGTGTGTGTGTGTGTGTGTGTGTGTGTGTTTTAAAGCCCGCTAACATGAGGCATCTCCGTGGGACCCAGAGTAAGAAAATTTATCTAAATGGTGTGCTTCATTTTTGCCACCTTTGGGAGGGGACGAGAGGGTATAGAGGCTTTTAGCAAGGATTTTACCATACATTTTACCCCGCAGTCCAGGGCCTTTAGCAAGGCTTTGCAAACTCAAATGTTAAAAGCTCTGCTATTCCCCGAACGGGACTACAAATGACTGGTGCATAACTTGTGTATGCCATGGTCTCTAGTACTTTACTAGAATTTTTATTTGATTTTTCACCGATTCTCAAGAAATTGGGATAAATAATGACATAGCATGAAACGTTCAGTTATTTGTAGTGGAATAGGTAACCAATTAAAAGTTGATGTTCTGAAGTCTTTGACACTACCTGAAATGTTTCAATAGTGAGTGAAAAGCCCCCCACCCCCACCCCACCCCCCGCCCTCCCCCCTCCCTCCCTATGATATTCTAGATCCCTAAAATTGTTTTTGATGGAGGAATGCTATTCGTAAAAATAAAAAAAAAAATAAAAAATAAAAAAATACATACATACTTTCAGCTTTACTTTACGAGCCTACCTAAAGGTATTTAGTATAGTAAGAGAAATGATGCTCACGGCCCTACAGTGGAAGAGAGACAACTTGAACTAATATAAATACATGTACACGTGCATAGTAACTTTTGCTGGCTACTATACTTCGTCAAAAATAATTTCAATTGTGCAAATTAATGCGTCCAAAGACATTCATTCACCAGGACCTGTGATATGTGAAATTAGTCCCCAGCTCTCACCAAAGAAGTAAACCTAGCCACACCATCCTTTGCACCATCAGCGGAGGAGATAATCGAATCTGCAGGACATTCCATTCTCTAATGGTTTGAGGGAAGACTGAACCCTTGTAAATGTCAATTATTGCAGTGGGAGTCTGACAAGTTAATGAGTGGTGATTTCTACACAGTTTAATTGTGTGTGTGTGTGTGTGTGTGTGTGTGTGTGTGTGTGTGTGTGTGTGTGTGTGTGTGTGTGTGTGTGTATGTGTGTGTGTGTGTGTGGGTGTGTGTAGGGGGGGGGGGGGGTATGTTGGAATGCTGGCAACACCTTTACCTATTTGTACAAGAGTATTTATCTTTTTCTTGAGAGATTCCCATGTCTTAATTTTTACCAGTATTCCAATCATACTCCCAGTTTCAAAGCAGTAATTGGTAATTACAAACTTAGTAGCCCTATTCTGAACTTTTTTTCTATTTTTTTTTGAAGAACCACGCCTTGAGAATCCCAATCACACCTGCCATATTGCAAAACCGGGCGAACAAAACCTTTATATGCTGCCTCTTTCACATCGTGAGGACATTGATAAAGATTTCGTCTCAAACAACTTACAAGGCACGCGTGTAAGGCACACAGGGCGATAATTATGAGTAAGAGCTCTATCCCTTTTCTTAAAAAGGGGGCAAATGTTTGCAAAAAGCCATTCTTTGGGGATTTCACCCGCGTCAAACAAATGTGCAAGTACTGGACGAAGTTCATTTGTTAGTTCCTTTAGAGCTCTATGATGAAATTTAAGCATATTAGGTTCTAAAGCTTTTGAAGGATTCATGCCTTTAAGTAACTTGATCATTCACCAGGACTGTGATATGTGAGATTAATCCCCAGCTCTCACTAAAAAGTTAAACCTAGCCACACCATCCTCTGCGCCTACAGCGGAGGAGATAATCGAATCTGGAAGGGCATTCCAATCTCAAATGGTTTGAGGGAAAACTGAGCCCTTGTAAATGTCAATTCTTGCAGTGGGGGTCTGACAAGTCAATGAGTGATGATTTTTATACAGCCTTATTATGTGTGTGATTTGGGGGTGGGGTGGGGGTGGGGGTGCGGAGGCGTGTGTGTGGGGAGGGGGTGAGGGGGGTCTGTGAGGGCTTGTGGCAATTAAAAATTAAACACCCCAGACATCAATAGACCATTTATGGAAAAAATAATAGTCTATTCTATTTCCTCAGCGGAGGTCTCAGGTATTACCATTCAGCTAGGAACCAATACACTGAGAAACGGAAACAAATGGGTAGGTCAACTGAGAGTATTTAATATTAAGAATATACTGGTTAATTTATGTCTTTTATAAAGGTCGTTTGATTATATGAAGACCCGAACTTTTACCCTGGCATGTTGTTGTTATTATCAAGTAGAATTAATTTAACAACTCGACTTACACACTTCTTATAATGACTGTGACCCGTTTTCATCAGGCACTAGTTACCAATCATAATCGGAATGTTTTACTGGGGATACATCAATGGACATACATTTACCAGGGCCAACGAATGTGAAGACTAGTCTCTAGATCTCATCAGTGATGTGAATCTAATGACAAGGTCCTCAGAACTTTCAGTAGAGGATATAAATCTGCAGGTAGTGCATTCCAATCCCTAACGGTGTCTGGGAAGAAACTGTACTTGTAAATGTCAGTTCTAGCATGTGGTAAGGCTGGCTAATTAGAGCTGAAAGGATAATCAATTATCAGTCATGCCACTATGATTAGCTGAAAAGATAATCAATTATCGGTCCTGCCAATGTGATCGATAATCGATTAGTAATCACTGAAGATTTGGTCATAATTATGTCTCCCCATTTAGGGTTGGGAGATATATTGTTTTTCCCTGGGTGTCTGTCTGTCACACTCGTGTCTGCTCTATAACTTGAAAACCGTTCAAGCTATCTTCACCAAAGCTTCATATAAAACCATTGAAGCTATCTTCACAAAACTTCATATAAATATCAGTCAACATTAGACGACGTGCATAGCGCAAGAACCATAACTCTTGCATCTATACTTTTTGAGTTATTTCCCTTGGACTATGTCACAAAATCATGTCTGCTCTATAACTTGATAAGCTTTCAAGTTATCTTCACGAAACTTCATACAAATATCAGTCAACAATAGATGACATGCAGAGCACAAGAACCATAACACTCGCATTTATACTTTTTGAGTTATTTGCCTTGGACTCCGTCACAAAATCATGTCTGCTCTATAACTTGAAACCCGTTCAAGGTATCTTCACAAAACATCATATAAATATCAATCAGCATTAGACAACGTGCAGAACACAACAGCCATAACTCTTGCATCTATACTTTTTAAATTATTTCCCTTGGACTCTGTCACAAAATCGTGTCTTCTCTTTAACTTGAAAACTCTTCAAGCTATTTTCACAAAACTTCACAATCAACATTAGACGATGTGAAGAGAGCAAGAACCATAAATCTTGCATTTATACTTTTTGAGTTATTTCCCTTGGACTCCGTCACAAAATTGTGTCCCCTCAATAACTTGAAAACCATTCAAGCTATTTTCATGAATCTTCATGTGAATATCAATCAACATTAGACAACATGCAGAGCCCAAGAACCATAACTCTTGCATTTATACTTTTTGAGTCATTTCCCTTGGACTCTGTCACAAAAATGTGTCCGCTCTATAACCTGAAAACTGTTAAAGCTATCTTCCCGAAACATCATATAAATATCAATCAACATTAGATGAGGTGCATAGCGCAAGAACCATAACTCTTGTTTTTATAGTTTTTGAGTTATTTCCCTTGGAACTTTGTCACAAACTCATGTCTGCTCTGTAACTTGAAAACTGTTCAAGATATCTTCAAGAAACTTCATGCAAATATCAATCAACATTAGATGATGTGCAGAGCACAAGAACCATAACTCTTGCATTTATACTTTTTGAATTATTTCCCTTGGAACTTTGTCCATTGCCGGTGGCTCAGTTGGATGCGCCGTCCGACTGGAGACCAGGAGGTCGCGGATTCAACCCCCCGACGAGGTCGGCAACATTCTTTCGTGGAGATTGATCATGAAATATTTTCTACGGTCATTCTCTCCCTTCTCCCGATTCAAGAAGGGCAGTTGTCAGTTTCTGGCAAAAGAATTTGCACAATACTGGTTAACCGCTTAGAGGACTAAGCCTGCCCAGTAAACATGTGGTTAGGTAAACTGACCGCGCTCGACATGACCCCATTGGGTTGACTGGGCCGTAAAACCTCAACACAAACAAACTTTGTCCATCATAAAAAAAGTGTCCACGCTATAATTTGAAAACCGTTCAAGATATCTTCAGGAAACTTTATTTGAATATCAATCAACATTAGACGACATGCAAAGCACAAGCACCGTAAACCTTGCATTTACACTTTTTCAGTTATTTTCCTTGGAATCTCAGTAGTTAATATAAATGTTCTCTGAATGTACAATACAGTATGACACCAAAAGGGGGGAGACATCTGTGTTTTTGTAGAAAAACAAATTCTAGTTTTACCTGTCTGTCTGAGCATGATGCTTACCATATTTGGTCAGATAGGCTGAGCAAATAGTGTAGACCCAGATGAGATGCTGCAAATGCAGCATCTCATCAGGTCCTACACTATTTGCCACTTGTCCAGCTATTTTTAGACACAACACTGGATAGTAAATTGTACTTGTTCAAATTTTTAGATAAAGAATGATAAGGATTTGAGGTGTCTGAATACGAAGGCTAAATACGGAAAAATAACAGACACAGAAATCAAATGATCGATTCTTAGGAAATTTGTAAAGATTATCATTTTTGTGAAATTTATCGATCAGTTAATTGATTATCCGATTAATTGTGCCACCCTTAGGGTATGGCACTTTAAATGCCATTGGATGCTGATTCCTACTGCGCCTATTTGGGGGTTGAAGGGCGTCACAAACTCTCAGACCTTTGAATAGCAATACGAGTTTACTATCTTTGCATCTCTTGTGAAGAGACTCCCACCCTAACTGTTCAAGAATGCTAGTCATACTTCCAGTTTCAAACTCAGAGTTGTAGTTTCCAGTCACAAACCTAGCTGCACGATTCTTAACCTTTTCTAGTTCTTCCTGGACCACTATTCCATGCGGGTCCTAAACAGGGCGAGCATACTGCAAGACTGGTCGCACCTGCCCCTTGTATGCCATTTCCCTAACATCTTGGGGGCATGACGATAGGTTACATCTTAAGATACCAAGAGTTCTGTTTGCTTTTTTGCTAACATTGCTTACATGAGTATTCAATTTCAAATCCTTAGAAATTGTCACACCAAGGTATTTAATATTATTCCATGCGGGTCCCAAACAGGGCGAGCATACTGCAAGACTGGTCGCACCTGCCCCTTGTATGCCATTTCCCTAACATCTTGGGGGCATGACGATAGGTTACATCTTAAGATACCAAGAGTTCTGTTTGCTTTTTTGCAAACATTGCTTACATGAGTATTCAATTTCAAATCCTTAGAAATTGTCACACCAAGGTATTTAATATTATCCACATTTTCGAGGACTGTTCTGTCTAAGGAGTAAACTGCATTGATCTTGTTTATCCGCTTCCTAGTAAGCTGCATAATGTTACACTTCACAGGCTGAAATCTCATACCCCATTCCTGGCCCATTTGCCCAATTGATCAATATCCTTTTGGAGTTTGGATGTGTCTTCAATGCTATCAGTCTGATGATAGAAGACCAAGTCATCAGCGAACAGATGATTCTCAGATTCTATTCCAACCATGATGTCATTTATATACAAAGAAAACAACAGTGGATCGAAAACAGGTGCCCATTGCGATTTTGCACCATTGATTACTACCCTTTGTTGCCTATTGCACAGAAATGAATCAATCCATACTAAAGTTTTCCCACTTATGTCATATCCATGGAGTTTGCATTTCAGAAGTTCATGAGGAGGGGTGTCAAAGGCCTTCTTGAAGTCCAATATGAATGTATCTACTTGACCTCCTGCATACAAAATTTTAGCCCAGTCATTTATTACTATGATCAAGTGAGTTTCACAGCTATGGTTCTTCCTGAAAGCATGTTGCCTGTCTGATAGAAGCTTGTGTTCATCAAGATGAGCCATAATATTTGTACATACTATGCGTTGAAGCATCTTGCAAGGAACACATGTCAAGGATACTGGACGATAGTTACTTGGTAAAGCTCTGTTGTCCTTATAAAGTGAACAGATGTTAGCCAAAGACCATTCCTTTGGGATTTCACCCTTATCATGAGATTGTTGGAACAAATGAGCAAATACAGGACCAAGTTCTACTGCAAGTTCTTTAGGATGAAGTTCATCAGGTCTTAAAGCCTTTGAGGGATTCAAGCCTTTCATCATTTTTATGCACCATTTGAAATGTGAATGTCACTCATAGGCGGAGCTGACTTCTTAAGCAGCAGGACCTCACTTTCCAAAGTCTTGGAGAATACATCTGTAAACTGACCATTGAACTTTTCAGCCTGCTCAGTTTCTGACTCAGCCAAACCACAATATGCCTAACATCCTTATGTGCTGTCATTCCCGGATTTATTCAGTGGACATATCTAATAAATATTTAGATCCTGATGTTGATGGAGTACCGTAATTGTCCTAAAATTTCAAACACAAAAGTGTCTGACAAAATGACATATGCAAACAGTGCAGACCCAGATCAGACTGCTCCTGAAGGAGCAGTCTGGTCAGGTCTACACTGTTTGCCATTCCACGCAGAAATTTAAGAAACAGTTGCATAAAGAGCAAAATTAAGGTCAAAATGGTATTGAATAAAGTGTTCGAAATTTTAGGACATTTACCACATATGAAATACCTTTACTGTATTTTCCCTAAATATTGGGACATAATTCTTTACCATACTTGTCCTAAAATTTGAACAAGTCCATTTAGATATCTGTTGATGTGTCTAAAAACTGATGCATGAGTGGCAGACAGTGTAGACCCTGATCAGATCCATGTCATGCAACATCTCACTCTGGGTCTACGGTTTGTTGAAGCTTGTCTGTACAGTACTAAGGGTAAAACTGGTATTCTGCTTAATAGGTATCTGAATAACAATTATTAACCCTTGTCCTGCTGAACCCGGATTTGCCCTGCCTTTGCAAACAGTGTAGATCCAGATCAGTTGGCTTTTGAAGAAGCCAACTGATCTGGATCTGCACTGTTTGTCATTCTGTAGGTGAATTTGTATCAACAACCTGGAAAATTAGAAGTGGGCGTGGTATCTTAATTTATTCAGCATGACAAGTGTTAAGTGTGTGCTTACTATAAATGATTTAAAAATTCAAACAGGGAAGAAAAATCAGCTGTTATTCTCAGTGTTAAATGTTAAAAATAAGACTTGGAAATAATTAATACATACACCAGGTAATAAATATTCTATTCAGAGGAATATTGGTATCATAGCTGCAGATAAGATGCTTATTCTGCAAAAAAGTATAGATATTTTTTCTCATTTCCCCATCAAAACAATGTTATGGGTACTCATTAGAAGTGCCTCACTTCTAATGAATACCCACAACGTTTAAATTGTTTTCATGAAGAAACAAAAAAAATTATTATGTAGATACCCCCTCTTATCTGGGATGAGTTGCATAAGTCGAGCGCTTTGCAGTGCTTCGCTACGCAATGGTACATTACCAAAAAGCACATCATGGCGCCTCATAACTGTGTTCAGAGCTGACTCGCTATCTGAAACTGACTGTTGCATAGCAACCAGACAAAATCAAATGGTGGCACCTCTGGCTTTTTACGAGAAATTCACAGTTTGAAAATCGTGTCATTATGACAGACATTTTAGAAGGCGCTCCCATCAAAGGGACCATTGCATAACAAGGACAAATCACTACAGAGTGCTACCTGAAAGCACTTTCCTCATGCAACTCACTCCAGAATCTAAGTGGCACTAGAAAAAAAAAAAATGTTGATGAGTCAATTCACAATATTCTAGATAATTGAAAAGGGGAATAGATACGCCGGAGTTTCTCCATCACATTTAATAGGGGCTACTCTTAAAGGAAAGAATTTGTAGTGTATGCCTGCTGTACTACAAGCAGGTTAGGGGATGGGGGCATGACAGCATGTCAGTACTTCTGTTTCTGCACTGTCATGAGCTTTTTTCTTCCTACCCTACTGTTCTCTCTTTCCTTACCTCTATTCACACTTCTGTCTCTCTTATCATCTCTGGGAGATGACACAAAATGACCCACAAGGATTTACATGTCGTAAAACAAGAACTCAAACAAAACCAGTCCATACTACTGTAATAACCCTGTGTATTGGGACAGATAGGCCTTCGCAAACAGTTTAGACCCAGCTCAGACACCGCAGAATACGGCCTCTGGTAAGGCCTGAAATATTGCTATATGTATGGCAAACAGCGTAGACCCTGTCAGGGTCTACGCTGTTTGCCACACATATACATGTAGCAATATTTCAGGCAAATATTGCTATATGTGTGGCAAACAACGTAGACCCTGTCAGGGTCTACGCTGTTTGCCACACACATTAAGAGGAAGTAGAATGGACTATTTAAAATTTTAGGACAAGTATGGTAAGTAGATGAGGTGTCCCAATACTTAGGGTAAAAACGGTAACTTTTTCTTGGATTGATACATTTTGGGCATTTTAGTGACAGATCTTAATCAGGATAGATGTCTGATCAAATTTCTCATTAAAGTACAGGTACTACTACTTTGGGAATTTCCCGAGTCATGACTAATCAATACAAGTGTTAGTCAGATGCATGTGTATCTTAGTAATGACGCTAAAAATAGACAATCTTAATGGTTGATTTTACCATGGGAAATTTAGCTCCAGATAAGAGGGGTTATCCCCATAATATTTTTCTTATTTTTGGCTCACCTGAACGGAAGGTTCACAAGAAGAGCTTATTGCAAGCATACCAATGGTCCATCATCAGTCAACACTTTCATTATAAACATCTTCTACTCTGAAACCACTGGATTGATTGAAGTCAATTTTTATATGGAACATCTGTGCCTCACAGAAACAAAAGTTTATATAATTGGTCCTGGTCACATGACCAACATGGCCACCATGCCCATGTATTGTTAACCCTTTAAAAGCTTCTTCTCCAGAACCGTAAGTCAGATGACCTTGGAACTTGGCACACAGCAGAAGGGACAAGCCCTACAAAAGGTATATAAATGATGACCCTTGGTTGACCTTGACCTATTTTACAACAAGATCAACTTTGTTTATTTAAGCATTTATTTTTGGAAAACTCCTTCCAAACTTTCAAACATCTGCTACTCAGAAACCACTGGACTGATTGGAGTCAGAATTTATATGAAACATCTTTGCCTTGTGGGAACAAAAGTTTGTATAATTGGTCCTGGTCACTTGACCAAGATGGCTGCCATGCCCATATATTGTAAAATACCCTTAAAAAAATCTTCCTGTCCAGAACTGTAAGTCCGATGACCTTGAATCTTGGTACACAGCAAAAGGGACTTGAACCCTACAAACTATATATAAATGATGACCCTTGGTTGACCTTGACATATTTTACAGTAAGGTCAACTTTGTTCATTTAGGCTGTTATATTTGAAAAGTCCGTCCACACTTTCAACCATCTTCTCCTCCAAACCACATGACCGATTGAAGTCAGATTTTATATGGAATGTCTATGCCTCGCGGGAACGAAAGTTTATATAATTGTTCCTGGTCACATGACCAAGATGGCTGCCCTGTCCATATTTGGTGAAAACCCTTTAAAATATCTTCTTCTCCAGAAAGAAAAGTCAGATGACATTGAAACTTGGCACACAGCAAAAGAGACTTGAGCCCTACATAGTTTATATAAATGATGAACCTGGGTTGACTTTTATCAGTCTACAAGTTTTTTTTTTGTTTGTTTAACTTAATACAGTTAAATTAGTTAGGCACTTTAGCATGTATAACTTGTTTACATGTAAGTTGCATGTATATGGTCATTTTTGACTTTCATATTCTAGAGTTATCGTATTTTTTTTATGGGCAGGCAGGATTTTTTCTGATAGATCTTACATAACCTTATGGTAAAGTAATAAAACTCTGTATGCATCATCAAGAATTTTGTATGCAAGACTTGAAGATCAGAAAAAATGCTACTTTATAACTTGTTACAGTTATTTTTGAATGGTTTACTAATTTTACCTTGACATAAATAACTTGAGACATAACCTAAACAAGTTTTTTTTCTGTAGCCTCACTTTGTAATTACTAGCAAATAGGAATATACAGTAAAACCTCAATGGCTCGAACACTGATGGCTCGTTTACCATGGCTAGTTCGAACTCGTTTTCAGTCCCAATGAAATTCTTCAGATAACTCCAGAAAACAAATATTTAGGAAATTTTCTTATTTTATGATGAAATTGTATGTTGTGTGTACTCATTAGAATAGCCTTATTGTATAGAAGATGGAAAAGATTTCCCTAAATTATTGCCATTTGCTTCCTGACCTGGCGTCATGATTAACCCTCAATGGCTTGAACTACCCATGTCTCTAACAAATTTCAATGGTCCCAAAGATGTTTGAGCCATCGAAGTTCGATTGTAATAAGTTGAAAAAAATAAATAAATAACTTGTAGAGGTTATGCTCCTGACTGCTTATCAGGATAGATATCTGATCAAATTTCACATTGAAGTACATATTGGAGGATTTCCTGAGTCATGATTACAACAGTGAAATATGATATTTAATCATGTTAAAAACAGGAAACATTAATTGCTGATTTTACTTTTGGAAATTTGCTCCAGATAAGAGGGGTTATACCTTTAATATTCTTCTTTTTTTTTTATGAAAGCATGTGATGTAGGTTATGCATTAGAAGCACTGCAGTGAGGTCTTGATACTGAGCACATAACATGACACAGGGCGCCTTCATTCTAGTATGACCGCACAAAAAATGCCCCACTCGGCACTTCAAATCCTAGCTGGAGCATTGGTGAAATACAGTAAACGTCCTAAAATTTCAAACACCGAGGTTTCTGACAAAATGCCATATGCAAACAGTACAGACCCAGATCAGACTGCTCCTGAAGGAGCAGTCTGATCAGGGTCTACACTGTTTGCCATTCCACTAAGCATTTTTCCAACTGTATAAAAAGCAAAATTTAAGCCCAAAAAGTATGGAATAAAGTGTTCAAAATTTTACCATACACTTGCTCAAATTTAGGATAAGTGTGGTAAGAAGTTGAAATGTCCCAACATTTAGGGTGAATATAGTAGTATTTTCTCATGTTTTTAATGCAGGTGATTGAGGGACCAACAAGATGATGATTAAGATCACTTTGAAGCTTGTTCGTTCGACTCGAGATTGTTTAGCGCATGCCAGGCGCCTTCTCCTCACCTACAGTGTTTATGCCTTTTACTCATTCCGGGATAGGAAAGGGAGACAACTAGTTGATGACAAGTCTGTTCCTGTCGATGGTCCAAGACACAGCTTACAGTATTATCATGTTGAGCATTTTCTTCTATCACAGGTACAAATGGAAACCTTATGTACAAATGTATGGTAAAATTAACCCTTTCGGCCCTAAGTATCTTAACCCTTGTCCTGCTGAACCCGGATATACCCTACCTTTGCAAACAATGTAGCTCCAGATCTTGGCATCTCAAGAAGCCAACTGATCTGGATCTGCACTGTTTGCCATTAAGTATGTGAATTTATAGCAAAAATCCGGATCAAGTAATCTGATTGGCTGAAAATTAGAAGTGGGCGTGGCATCTTAATTTATTCAGCAGGACAAGGGTTAAATATCATCCTGTCAGTACTTTAAGATACATCAAAGTGTAGTCAAACAGATATGGAAAAATTGTATGTGAATTTTATGTGCTAAGTCCAAATATATTTGGTAATTATGGTATAATTTTACATGAAAAATGTAAATATAAAGTTATAAGACGAATCCCTATCTTACTCTACCTATTTTTTAGCTCACTAGAGCCAAAGGCTCGGGGATGGGGGTGTGGGGGTGGGGATGGGGAGCTTGTAAGATAGTTAGTTGTCTGTCATCTGGCGTTGGCATGGGCGTCCACATTTTCAAATGACATCTCTGAAATGGGCCAGTTGAACCAAATTACATGTGGAGCCTCCATGGGGTGGGGGAACAAAAGCTTTTTTTATAATGTGCGGTCACAAGACCAAGATGGCTGCCGTGCCCATATATGGTAACAACCTTTGAAAAACTTCTTCTCAGGAATGGCAGATGACCTTGAAACTTAATATGCAGCATTAGGGACTCAGGCTGTACCAATTTTGTTCAAATGATGACCCTTGGTTTACTTGACCTACCGGTATTTTACAGCAAAGTCAAATACGATCTTTTGAACTTCTGTATTGGAAAAAGGCAAACTGGATTTTTCTGAAGCTGTTGTAACCTATGACATTGGAAGTTGATATATGCAATCATCTAAACATTTTTTTTTATAAATACCAAAGGTCGAGGTCATTTATTGACCTTTGTCCATGATGCCTCAGATTCAGTATTTTTTTCTTCTCCTCTAAAACTGCTGGGCTGATTGAAACCAAATAACATGTGGATTGTGGAGCCTCTGTTGGATGGGGGGAATAAAAATTTGTTCATGGGATCTGGGTCACATGATCAAGATGACCACCATGCCCATATATGTTAAAAATTTGGTCACTTAGTCTTTTGTATAGGATTTATGTGAAGCCTATGATATTCAGTTATATGCAGTCACCTAAATGAACTTTTATAACTACTGAAGGTCAAGGTCATTTACTGACCTTTGTCTTGGATGCCTCATATTCAGTATTTTTATCTTCTCCTGTAAAATTGCTGGGCTGATTGAAACCAAATTACTTGTGGAGCCCCTGTGGGTTGGGGGAATGAAAGTTTGTTCATAGGATTTGGGTCAGATGATCAAGATATTGGCCATGCCTGTATGTGGTAAAAAACCTTTCTTCTGAGGACTTGAAAGGCCAAAGACTTTGAAACTTGGTATGTTGCATTGGGGTAAAACTTCAGCCTGACATTGGAATTTTTTTTTTTTTAACTGTTTTTGATGTAGAAAATAGTGTTTGACATCTCATTAATCCCCTGCAGATGGGGGATTATAGAAAAGGCCTTCATCTGTCCGTCTGTCTGTCCATCTGTCCATTCATCTGTCCTTCCGTAACACTTTCTTGTCCGCTCCATATCTCCTGAACCCTTTGAAAGATTTTCATTAAACTTTGGTCAAATGTTCACCTCAGTGAGTCGATGTGCAGAACCCATGTCAACCATGCCAACTCAAGGTCAAGGTTTGAGCCTTGAATTTAGTGTCCACTCCATATCTCCTATACCCCTGGAAGGATTTTCTTTAAACTTTGGTCATATGTCATATGAGATGATGTGCAGAACTCATAACTCAACCATGCCGACACAAGGTCAAGGTCACAGTTCAAGGTCACAGGTTTAAGCCTTAAATTTCGTGTCCGCTCTGTATCTCCTATACCAGTGGAATGATTTTCTTTATACTTTGGTCAAATGTTCACTTTAGTGAGACGATGTGCAGAATCAATAACTCGACCATGCTGACAAGATCAAGGTCACAGTTCTAGGTCATGGGTTTGAGCCTTGAATTTCGTGTCCACTCTGTATCTCCTTTACCCTTGGAAGGATTTTCTTTTAATTTTGGTCAAATGTTTACCTCAGTGAAATGATGTGCAGAACCCATAGCTCAACCATGCAGACTCACAAGGTCACAGTTCAAGGTCACAGGTTTGAACCTTGAATTTTGTGTCCGCTCTGTATCTCCTTTACCCCTGGGAGGATTTTCTCTAAACTTTGGTCAAATGTTTACCGCAGTGGGACAATGTGCAGAACCCATAACTCAGCCCTGCAGACTTCAGGTCAAGGCATCATTAAATATTCAAAATGGCGGCACCCATGTTGACAATTACAAAAGCTAAAAACCCCAATAACTTCCTCATTTCTTGATGGATTTTGATAAAACTTGCACCAAAATGTTCAGTTTGTAAATATCTTGAACATCAGGCATACTTTATATTTTGTTATATTTTGTTAGTGTTTCCCTTTAAGCCAGTGCAAGAAACAACCTACAATAAGACTTGTGAGACTAGGGAAGACTCTGATCAGCCTGTGCATCTGTGCAATCTGATCAGAGTTTTCACTGATGGCCTGTGCCTTCTATAGCCTTCTTGCTAACCAGAGAGGGATGAATGCCCTTGCCATACTGGGTGAATGTACAGGCTGATCTGGTCTTTGCTGGTTACACAGGTCTTACTGTAGACTTTGTTGTGCACTGGCCAATTTATCGTCTTTTCATGGGAACCAACATTGTGGTCTCTTAGTAGAGGAGATTGCTAAATACAGCTGGCCTTTAAGACATGTTTAAGACAATATTCCTAAATATATTTATCTTTCTTATATGTCTACACAAAAACAGGGAGGTGTTTCTAATGAGTACCAACACAAAATAAGAAACAAATACTAGTGTACTGTCATTCACTTTTCCCTCATCCAGTTCTTTTCCTGCTCTATCATTCTTTTTCTCATTTTCTCTTGAAGACAACACAAAATTAACCCATTTTAGTCCGAAGACCCCAAAATGGTAATTAGCAAGCAGTGCTAACCCAGATCAGATGCCGCAGAATATGGAGTCTGATCAGGGTCTCCACTGTTTGCAATTAGTTTAGCCATTTTTCTATAGAAATATCTAAATCACATAGCCGGACATACCTAAAATTGAAATTGGACTCTTCCAATATACAGACTAGGGAGAGTTTATTCAGTCTAAAATGGGTTAAACATTCTGAGCCCGGAGATACCCTGCCTTTGCAAACAGTGTAGCTCCAGATCAGTTGGCTTCTTCAGAAGCCAACTAATCTGGATCTGCACTGTTTGTCATTTAGTGTGTGATTTTTTATCAATAACCTGGATCTAGTTAATCTGATTGGCTGAAAATTGGAAGTAGGTGTGGCATCATAATTTATTCAGCATGACAAGGGTTAAAAGTTCAAACTGCTGTATTAACTCTAAATATTGAGATACAGTCACTCCTTACCATACTTGCCCTAGAAATTGAAACAACTCTGTTGGACTATGTTTTGATGTGTACTAAAACTGCTAGATGAGTGGCAAACAATGTAGACCCAGATCAGTAAGGCTGATTAATCACAGTTGAAAAGATAATTGATTATCAGTCATGTGATTGTGATCGATAATCGATTAGTAATCATTGAAGATTTGGTTATAATTTTACCTGTCTACCTCAGCATGACTCTTACCATGTGTTACACTTTACTGTATGTATTTGGTCAGAAAGGCCTGAGCAAACAGTGTAGACCCAGATGAGACGCTGCAAACGTGATGTCTCATCAGGGTCTACACTGTTTGCCACTCATTCAGCTATTTTTAGACACAGCATTTGGTATTAAATTGTACTTATTCAAATTTTAGATAAAGTATGGTAAGGAGTTGAGGTGTTTGAATACTAGGGATAAATACGCTAAAATAACAGACACAAATAAATGATTGATTATCAGCAAATCTGTAACGATAATCGTTCGATATTTATCGATCAATTAATCGATTATCCAATTAATTGTACTAGCCTTACAAATCAGATGCCACAGAACACAATTTGCTCAGACCTGTCTGTCCCTATACTTAGGGTTAAATTCAGTAACAACTTTTGACTAATATTTTCTTGTTTTTCAGTGGAGTGAGAATGCTGTGCCTTATGCTATATATAGAACTGTGGTAGCTGCCTATTTCTTGCTCATGGTATTTTACACCGCAATATGTGGCAACTTGAAAATTTATATGTTTATTATGCTGACGTACTGGTCCTACTATATTCTCACAGCAGCTCAATTTCTCCGAGCCATCAATAGCTGGTACTATGTATCACTTCAGAAACAGGGTAAAGGTAGGAAAATTGATTTATTGATTTATTATCATTACTGCACCTGCATTGCATGTTTCAGTTATCACATAATCAAAACTTGATTTTATTCTTATTTTTCAGAGAAAATAAGGCATAATATCTCATGTGAATCATCTAGATATTTCATGTGAATCATCTAGATATTTCATGTGAATCAATTTCTAAGGAGACAATTTGCATGAAGTGTCAGATCCTATTTTCTAGGAAAAATAAGAAAGCTATTTCAAAATGTTGTCTGCTGAAATTTTTACCCAGCATGCACAACAATTGTTGTCTGCTTTGTCGTCTGCTTGTGATTTTAAAAAGCATTTTTGCAATCAGTGTGGACCCAGATCAGACTGCTCCTTTAGGAGCAGTCTGATCTGGATCCACACTGTTTGCCTGTATGCAAAAATAGGTTTGAAAAGTTAGCAAGAATATTCAGCAGACGACATAAACAGAGGACATTTTCAGATGCAGGTTTTCTCGGTGTTTTAAGGGTTAAATATCCAAAAACCTTTACAGTTTACCATACTTGTTCATTTTACTGCCTTTTGGTGTACTTAAAAACTGCTGGAATCATGGCAAATAGTGTAAACCCTGATCAGATGCTGCATTTGTGGTGTCTGATATTGGTCTACACTGTTCCCACATGCCTGTATGTCTAAATGTTTAGAATAAATATGGTAAACTAGTATGTAAGCCATTGTTCAAAATAAGCCTTTTTTTCAACCCAAAACTGTAGATTTCTTTTTCTTATTTCCACATGAAAAACATGTTGGTACCCATCAGAAGCGCCTCGCCAAGGTACTTCTAATGAGTACCCACATTATATTTTGTCATGGAGAAATAGCAAAAATATTTATCTGGAGCTGTGATATCCTACATGATTTTTAAAAACTTAACCCTTGTCATGCTGAATAAATTAAGATGCCATGCCCACTTCTAATTTTCAGCCAGATTTCTTGATCCAAATTGTTGAAATAAATTCACATATTTAATTGCAGTCAGTGCAGATCCAGATCAGTTGGCTTCTTAAGAAGCCAACTGATCTGGATCTACACTGTTTGTAAAGGCAGGGTATATCCAGGTTCAGCAGGACCAGGGTTAAGAAACTGAGTAACAGTCAAGATAAAGTTTACCTTGTATGCATGTACACTTGTCACATGTAAATTAATCAGTATGTCACACAGTCGGCATGGCTACAGATAAGGTACTTCTTTCAACAAAATAGTAATCATATTTTCCTTATTTCTCTGTGAAAACAAATGTTGTGATATTGATTAGAATTGCCTCGGCAAGGAACTTCTAATGAGTATCCACAACATAGTTTTGGGGGAAAAATAAGAAAAATATATACCTGACACCCCTCTTATCTGGAGCTATGAATCAGTTACATTATATAATAGTGTAAGTCCTTTTTTTTTAAGTAGTTTCCTTTCATGATTATTACTCATATCTTAGTGTTTCAATTAACCTTTTAGTAACACTCTCTGGGTAATTGATTACATGACAAACTATAATATTTTTGGGGGTTTGGCATTTCATGCCCATATTCTCCATAGGAGACAATTTGTATGAAATATCAGTGCGAGTTTTATGATAAAAAAAAACAACAAAAAAAAACAACAAAAAAACAAACAACTAAATGTCTGCTGAAAATTTTACCCAATGTGCTAAGCATAAATTATTTTTATGCCAATATCCTGGCTCTAGATAAGTTAATTTTTCAACCAAAAAAAAGCGTAGACATCTTTGTTAAGTGTTTTTGCTTTTTTTTAGGACAAGGTTGCACACACAGAATTATAAGGTTACAATTTTTTGCTAAAAATTTCAAAGATCTACTCATATACCTCCTGAATGCTTGAATTAATTGATCTTGTTCGGAGGAGTTGATAAGGAGGAGTATTTGATGATAGCTCTGATATATTTTTTTTTTTCTTCATAAACGTCATAAGTTGTAGGTACTCTGTAGAAGCGCCTTGCAGGGGGACTTATAATGAGTACCCACAACATACATTTTATGGAGAGCTGGACAAAATTATCCCAGAATTATCATCAAATACTCCTCCTCCTAAAGATACTGGTCCAAAAAGCATTGATATCATTGATATTTTTAATGAGAACTTACCATCACGAAAACACGCCTATATAATTTTGACACCCTGAAACCCCACTTTTATATAGTAAAACTGGGGTTTACAGGGGTATACATTATTTTTCTTATTTCTGCTCAAAACATAGATTGTGGGTACTCGTTAGAACCGCCTCGACGAGGCGGTTCTAATGAGTACCAACAATCTATGTTTTGAGCAGAAATATGAAAAATATCAGAATTTTTTATCTGGAAATTTTCCCGTTTTTGGTTGTAAAATTTTCAATATATTTGAATAGGCGTGTTTTCGTAATGAACATGCGTTTTTATGAAGAAACATAGCTCCAGATAAGAGGGTGCACGTGTATCCACATAATATTTTTCTTGTGTCTCAACGAAAAATAATGTTTTAATCAGTACCTACAACAGAAGTTTTCTTGGAGAAACAAATAAAAATTTAGTACTTTTTAGATGGAAAATGTGCGTTATCTGTAGCTATGGAGAAAAAAGGAAAAAATATTTGTCTGGATAAATATAATATGAGCAAGAACAGGACTAAACCATAACGAAAACAAGCCTATTCAAATATATTGGAAAATTTACCAGCAAAATATGAAAAATTACAGATAAAAATTCGAATATTTTTCTTATGTCTGCTCAAAAACATAGATTGTGGGTACTCGTTAGAACCGCCTCGCTGAGGCGGTTCTAACAAATACCCAAAATCT
Source organism: Anodontia alba (assembly GCA_964016985.1). Classification (NCBI taxonomy): domain Eukaryota; kingdom Metazoa; phylum Mollusca; class Bivalvia; order Lucinida; family Lucinidae; genus Anodontia; species Anodontia alba. The sequence goes on from OZ024829.1 coordinate 85,149,574, forward strand.
ATGTTTTGAGCAGAAATATGAAAAATAATGTATACCCTTGTAAACTCCAGTTTTACTATATAAAAGTGGGGTTTAAGGGGGTCAACATTATATGTTTTCGTGATGCCTACATTAAGACCTTTGTGACCAGCAAAGACTCAGATCAGCCTCTACAACCACTCAATATAGCAAGGGTTCTTGTCCATTCCTCTTTGAATAGCCTGGAGGCTGTAGAAAGCTCATGCGATCAGTGAAGATTGATCAGGCTGTACATATGCACAGGCTGATAAGAATCCTCGCTGGTCACACAGGTCGCATTGTGGATTTTTCGTGCCCTGCTTCACATAACAAGTTTTTCTCTTAGAAAAAAAGTGGCAAAAAAAAATCATGCTCAACTGATAATTCAACCAGATGTTTTATGGCTACTGCCCTCAACTCTCCTACACTAATGAGTCTGTTCACAACAGGTGGTATTATCAGATTTACCTGGGGAACTACTTTTCTCTGATAACACTGGTTCCCTGCACTGCAAAATATAGTCTTAAAATCTTTATTTTTTTAACATAGGAAACCATTTAAAATTTGTAATTTGATTAATTTTTGATGCAGATGTAGATTTTGGTATCGGTTTTGAGCTTCTTCATTGTGTTTTATATTAAAGAATTTTGTGTGCAGGTTTGTAGTTAACTGTCTTATCAGTATTACTTAACTAATTGCATAACAGAGCATCATTTTATTGGCAACTGGGCAGAGTTTTATGGTCTCAGTCATCAGAAACATACAATGTATGAGAAAGCAGTACCCTACTAACCAGACTTTCATACAGTAATAGTCGGGTTAGTGGGGGTAAAATTCTCTAAGAGAAAAACATGGCATGATATATCTAATGTAACATCACATTTCTTTTTCTTACCAGATGCCAAAACACTACTCAGGAATTCCGGACGTATCAAGTTACAATGGGTGCTTCATAATATAGGAAGCAATGCCGCTCCATTGGTGTCGGTGCTATTCTGGACCATAGCATATGATGGTAAGATGCACAATATTTGCCCTAAGTTCATATACCAACTCTGATAAAATAACATGCAAACAATGGGTGGTAGGGTTGTGGTAGGGCATAGCTCTAGATAAGGGAGGGTATCCGGTAAATATTTTTTCTTATTTCTCCACGAAAACATATATTGTGGGTACTCATTAGAAGCGCCTCGCTGACTCCAAAAGACCCATAAGGGTTAATGTATCATTAATCAAGAACTCGGATAATGAACAAACAGTGCAAACCCAGATCAGGCTACACTGTATGTCATTCTCCCAAGTATTTTGTGAAACAAATTCTCACACGAAAAACAACATTCAGCTCAACAAAAAATAAAGTATGGAATAAAGTGTCTGAAAGTTTACTACATCACCATAGGTAGAGGACTGGTTTGAGTGACTCACTTAATTGATCAACTGCCTTTGAATCGGTAGTTTGTGGGTTATACCAAAAACTTTCAAAAATTGGTACTTCCTGCTGATTTAGTTGTCAGTATAATGTGATTGTTGTTAGTATCACATCAGTGTGTCCTGGGCACTATATATAAGAGATAACTTCTCACCATCACATTCAGGTACTGTCACACCATGATTGTTGACAGTGATACCAAATCCCACTTAAACATATAAAGAGGCTTTAACTCTTTCCCCGCTAGTGGTGACTTTTGTCGCCTGCTGATAACCTTTGCAAACAGTTTAGACCCAGATCAGGCCTGACAAAATGTCAGGCCTGATCTGGATCCAAACTGTTTGACAATATAATGGTATTCCTGAAAAAAAAAAATTGTAAAATTTAATTTTGAAAAAAAAAAAATCCACAGACATAAAACATGCAAAATTACCCAGCATGCAAAGAGGAATTGATATACTTTCAAGGGTGACAACTTTGTCAAAATTGTTTTTTCCCCCGTCTGAAAAGGGATCGTTTTGGAATGGGTCAACACTGCAAGGAAAGAACTTGCTTCTTAAATAGCTCATGTATCTAAAGATGTGTCCACAATATATATTTTATTTTCATGGAAAAATAAGGAAATTATTTTTTTCTTTTTTGGTAACCATCTTATTTAGTGTGAGTGGTAGTGATGTGCCCCTCCAACTAAAGTGTTTTGAGGTTTGGCCCTGCCAATACTGGCTTCTGGCTGGAATTTTTCAGGGGTTGGGCCTGTTCTTTTATTTGTACCCCCCACCCCCCAAGTTTTATTATAACCTCAGCAAAATGACGTTTTAGGTGTGAACACTGTTTTCAGCATGTCTGAAATCCTGTGATTCCATCTACAATTAAGGTTTTTGCTCTAAAACTTCACCAGCTTTTGTCCGATTTTGTTTAAATTTTCACCACATCTTGACCATCAGACAGTACATTTGACAGGAAAATAGGCAGAAAGATCAGTATTACAAGAGTTATGCCTCTTTGTTATTCTTTAAATAAGATGTTAGTATTATGAGTGATAATGCATACGGTAAATGTCCTAAAATTTCGAACACTCTAAAATTTCGAACACCTAATATTTTTGCCCAAAATAATTTCTGAAAATGTCCTAAAATCTCGAACAGTAGCAGTTTTGCAAAAAGGGGATTTCTAAAATTTCGAACACAGCTTTCTTCAAGTAATTTTTTTAACGGCACATTCTAATTTCCGTAACGTTTTTTTTTTTTTTTTTTTTTTTACGGAACCGGAAACTAAAGTAGTAGTGTTGAAAGCCACCGCAAAACGTAAATGCACACGGCAGTATCATAAAGAATTTTATGTACATAAATGGCATGGAAACCGTATTTTAATTTTATACAGACCCAGGAGATACTGACTGAAAATTCACAAGAAAAGAAAAAGAGACTTCCATTACAATGTTAGCCATTACCACGCGACAGTCACATGGATGTCCGCATGATAAGGGTTAGATTATGCGCAGGCGATTTAGAACTGTTGTTTCCTTGTGGCAGACATGATAAATATTCCGGTTGAAAAACGAAGGCCAGGATAAATCTATATGGATCCGCGCTGTACGATCTGACTTTTTGCTGTTTGTTCGTGTATATCACCACCACTTCGTATGTCTTATTGCTATACCTACGTAGATTTTCATGGGTCTGCCCAGATACGCCACCGGGCGACGACACGCAATTCTAGGACAGTCTCCTTTCCAGTATAGATTACAAAAATATATGTGAAAATACAGAAAATGCAACATTCACATTCCCTTGCCCCGCATGAAGAAACCGCATGCTCGTATCGGTAACGTCCTGAGGTAACGTCACGAGAAATCGTAGCGGAAACCCCTAAGAGGGAAAACGCACATTTATGTTCGTTAAATTATAGAGCATTTTTTCGTCAGAAATGCATATGAAACTGACAGGTATTAAAAACAGAACCTAAGTATTGAGACAGGCCTATGCAAACTGTAGACTCAGATCAGACGCCGCAGAGTAAAAGGGAATGAAACTAGTTAGGGGGAACAGGGAACATGGAACACACAGGGAACATGGCACACACAGGGAACATGGAACACACTTTTAGGACAATAAGACGTGCGACCAGTAAAGACTCAGATCATCTTCTGATGCAAGGGCAGTCAGATTTTGCCGTTTGTGGTAACAAACAGGCATGTAAACTCCAGTTCATGGAGAGATTACGAATCTTTGGTTAAATACATATCCGTTTCAGTGAAGGTTTTACATGCGTTCTGTGGCGTCTGATCTGGGTCTACACTGTTTGCTCAGGCCTGCCTGTCCGAATACATAGAGTAAGTACGGAAATTCGATCAAATCGAATCCCTTCAGAAATCATCCTGCATCCGCCCCTGATTAATAAAAAAATGCTGGGTCCGACTCATAATATTCATCAAGGCATATGCAATTAGCTCCCTTTAAACAGCGTGAGGACCTCACTCCGCAATTACCAGGGTACAAATAAATATTAGTACTGTTATTCTTTTGCATTATGTATATATTGAGAACATTATAATTATTAAAATACCCAGAAAATGAAGTCACAAAGCAACATTTCCCTTTCCCCGCATTAAGAAACCATGTGCTCGTAGCGGTATGTCACGTGAAATCGTGGTGGGAAACCTCTTCGAGAGAAAAATAAACTCATTTTATAGAGCCTTTTCTCGTTGGAAACGTATACGAAACTGGCACGTATTAAAAATTTAAAGAACCTAAATACTGGAACAGATAGGCCTATGCAAACAGCGTAGACCCAGATCAGATGCCACAGAGAACAAGGGAATGAAACTAATTTGGGGGAATGCGTTTTCAAGATCGTCCTCCGAGAATATTCGTTTCTTAATTAAAGCCAGTATTGGTGTCTTCACAGGTATTCCTGTATTTTTCACGGATATTCTGGTATTTCGGTAGTATTCCGGTATTTCGGTAAGTCGTGTGACAGCTATACCAGAATTCTAAAGTTGATCTGATCATTTCAGCAAAGCGCGACGCACATGTGATAGTAAGAAAGCACTACACGCGAAATTGTAAATTAGCATGTGCATCCGCGCATTCTGATCTGGGTCGTTCCTGCTCGTCTGTACACTGTGTCCTTCGATAATATCTGCCGCTAATATTTAAGTTTAGCGTGCCAAAGGTATCAATAAGCACGCCTAAAACGTTTTCGTCGTGGAGATTAACGCCTCCAGCAAAATATCCTGTCTGACCGCGTGATTGTCATGATATGCTCAGTGCATCCTATTTGAATAGGTAATGGTCCCAACAGAGATGACAGGTCCCAACAATCCAAAATGAACCTTATCTTTTGTTACAAATGTGATCAGTCTGTGCACTTGCTGGAGACTGCGATTCTTGTATTACAGTGTTTTGTACCAATGACTTATCAGCGAATTGAGTAGACACCATCCTGCGCTAGACTGCGTCTCGCACTGTGATGTGACTTACACATATACACAAAGGGACATTTTCGCCTGAACAGAGATCTATTGAAAGGATTACTATTGATGACAGATATATTCTTGCAATAAGTTTCGGTACCGAATTCTAAATGACAATACATTTTTCAAAGAAAGAAATATTGCTAAAAACGATAATGGCAGTTCACAGGTTTGGCATACGTAGTTCAGTTTGGTGTTGAGCTAAAATCTTCGATCTTGATCAGGCTGCATTCAGATCTGGTTCTCAGAGATCTGGTTGTCCGTACTACTGTTCGTTTATGTATGAATCCTTGCCAATAGAAACGACCTTTTGACATTTGAGACCGGCATAGACAAGATCAACTTGCGCATCCGTGCAGTCTATGTATCCGGGCGGTCTGATCTGGGTCTACGCATATCGCCAACAGAATGCATTATGAAGCAGTGTGAATACCGCGCTTCAAAACGGAGGAAATTCTAATCAGTCTGCGCTTTTCACATTACAACTACGCACACTTCACCTTTGAGGAAAGGGACTTTTGTGTTTCTGTAGTGGCTCAAACAAGAACAAATGTGCGGTAACCGTTTGAAGTATTTTTGGTCAGCTTGTGTATCTCAGTGCGGTAAAGGGAAGAGGGTTGTTACGTAAGAAGACAGTGTACTATGCCAGCCTATTTTAAGAAAGTGGCACATTCCCGGAGTGCCGAACAAACGTATCTGGCGATTAATTAGTGTACCGGATAATTAATTGTTTTGTTATGAGAAACATTATTCGACATAGAATTAATCGGATGGAATTGAAAACAAACATCAGTGTGGTAATTATTTATTAGTTCAAACAATTTCACATTCAGTTTACCAATCACACATAGCAAATAAGAAAACTCTTTCGTCGTGAAGGTCTTTTTTTGTCGTTTCGGGTATCCGAAAGCATCCTATAGCCAGGTCAATTTTGGCTGTAAGTGAATCTGTCCTAAAATTTCGAACAGTAATTTTTTTAGCAAATCATAATTTCTAAAATTTCGAACAGCAAGAACTGAAATTATTTAATTTTGTTCGAAATTTTAGGACATTTACCGTACTTTGTGAAATCAACTCCTCTTACAGCTTTAGTTGTAAAACTTTGCACATATATTACAGACTTAGTGAAGATGTGCATGTGGGAGTTCAATGCTGAAAAAGTACTTTTTGACAAAATGGTAGAGTTTTTAACTTGGCCATTTTACGACAACTGCACCTAGTCAATGATAGTTGATAGTGCATACTTTGTAAAATCAACTCCTCTTTGAGCTTTTGTTTGATCTTTTCAAAACTTTACACATACATTACAGGCCTATTGAAGATGTGTATGTGAATATTTGATGCTGAAAAACTACGTGTATTTTTTTACGAAGTGACAGTGTTTTTAACTTAGTCATTTCATGACAACTGCACCTAGTCAGTACCGTATTCGACCCAGTTACCGCACATGCTCCTGTAAGCGCACAGTCAAACAATTTAGTAATCTAAAAGATTACAACCAGTGTACTTTTATCTACTTCTTTATGAAAAAGGCATATGTTGTGGGTACTCATTTGAATTGCCTCGACAAGTCGAGGCAATTCAAATGAGTATGCACAACATAAAGAAAACAGAAAATAACATTGCATAAGCATCATTAAATACGCTCCTCATGAAGTCCTCTGTTGATCTTTCTTTCAAGTGTGCCCTTATTAGATGGATATTTTACCACAAGTTTCCCCAGTGCTTTTGAAAAATTTATATGCGCACAGTGCTGTATTTAGGTCGAATACGGTAATTGTTAATACTGGTAGTGTTTACTTTGTGAAATCAACTCCTGTTGGATCTGTCCAAAACATTGCATATATGTTACAGACTATTGAAGATGGACATGTGCAGGTTTGATGCTGAAAATTCTCTTCTTTTTTTTTTTTTGACAAAATGGCAGGATTTTTAACTTAGCTATTTTACAACAACCACACCTAGTCAGTGATGGTTAATAGTGCATACTTTATGAAATCAACTCCTCTTAGAACTTTTCTTGGATCTTTTCAAAATTTTACATATACTTTACTGACGTATTGAAGATGAAGATGTGCATGTGAAACTATGATGCTGAAAAAGTATTTCTTCACAAAATGACAGCTGTTTTAACTTAGTCATGTTGCAACAACTCCACCTAATCAATGATGGTTAATAGTGTATTCTTTGTGAAATGAGCTCCTCTTAGTTCTTTTGTTGGATCTTTTTCCAAACATTGAAAATATTAAAGAAGTGCATGTGCAAATTTGATGTTGGTATCTTGTGTTTTTTTTGTTGTTGTTTTTTTTTTTTTTTTTTTTTTTTTTTTTTTTTTCTTGTTTGTTTTGATTTTTTTGACGAAGTGGCAGGATTTTAAACTTATTGATTTTACCACAACTGTATCTACTTTTACTCACATAACGAATCATTTGTACAAACTTCTCATAGCAACAGATAAGGTGCTTTTTTCATCTGAAAAATGCTGATATCTTTCTTATTTCTCGATGAAAACATATGTTGAGGGTACCCACAACATATGTTTTTGTCGAGAAATAAGAAAAATATTATGTGGATACCCTCTCTTATCTGTAGCTTTGACTTCTGTCTGTCCATCGTTCCATAAGGCTTCGGTTTCTGAAGGAAGGGTATCTAATAAAGCTGTTTGTTCAGATATTTTGTTCTTTCTGGAATATAGTTCAACTTGACTGAAATATTGTTGACAGGGTTGTTTAACATTATCTCAAACAAACAAGCACCTTATTTGATTTATAACTTGTAAAATTGTCCATTTCAGGTAGTGGATTCACACTTATCAACTGTACGACACATGGACTCAATGCCTTATTTGTCATAATCGATACCCTCATCACGAGGACACCAGTAAGAATGCTGCATTTCTACCAGAGTACCAGCCTTGGCCTTCTCTACGGTCTTTTCAGCAGCCTTTATTGGCTTTCTGGTGGCACAAACCACCTAGGACAGCCATATATTTACAAACCACTGGATTTCTCCAGATTTAACATGGCACTGTCCACCATTCTGTTAACAGCCTTTGTTGCCGCTCCCATATTCCATTGCTGGATCTTCTTTCTTTATCGATTCCGTCTGTTTATACATCGATATTTACGGGTAATGGAGAGAAGGAATGGGGAGGCAGTTGCAGAGAAAGCTCATTGATGTAATAGGACACAGCTGATATTGTCACACACAAGTCTCAACCCTTTCAGCCCAGCAGACCAAAACTAATACACTGCAACCTCTTTATAGCACGGTTTGTTATAACACGGTTTTGGATATAACACGGTTCAAAGATGGATCCCAAAAATGTATAGATTATATTGAAAAATGACCATAAATGGTCATTTTTCAATATAATCTATACATTTTTGTTTGGATATAACACGGTTGTAAACTAACACAGTTTATTCTATGGACCCCAACAATAGTGTTATAAAGAGGTTGTGGTGTACATAGCTCTAGATAAGTGACTAGGTGTATCGAAATAAATGTACTTTTCTTATGTCCCCATGGAAGCATATGTTGTGGGTGCTTATTAGAGGGTCCTCAATCAGGCACTTTTAATAATAACCTACAATGTATGGTTTCATGGGGTAGTGCTTATGAGTACCCACAATGTATATTTCTCCACAATGAGCTACAGGACTTCATGGGTCAGTTTGATGCATGTCCGACTGGTGATCAAGAGGTTGAAGGTTTGATCCCCGTCGGGTCCGGAAACATGTTTTCATGGATAGATCTTGAAATATTTTTCTGCTCATCACGAAAACATACCTATACAATTTTGACCCCCTTAAACCCCACTTTTATATAGTAAAACTGGGGTTTACAGGGGTATACATTATTTTTGTTATTTCTGCTCAAAAACATAGATTGTGGGTACTCGTTAGAACCGTCTCGACAAGGCGGTTCTAACGAATACCCACAATCTATGTTTTGAGCAGAAATATGAAAAATATCAGAATTTTTTATCTGAAAAATTGCCATTTTTTGGTGGTAAAATTTTCAGTGTATTTGAATAGGCGTGTTTTCGTAATGTGCTGATTCAAAAAGTGCAGGTGTCACATTCTGGGGAAAGAATGTGCACAAATACTGGTTAACCCCTTAGAGGACTAAGCCTGTCCAGGAAAATATAAAGTTAGGTAAACTGACTCTGCTCGACATGACCCTAATGGGTTGACTGTGTTGTTAAACCTCAACTCAGTCAAATCAAAATCCAGGATGAGGTGCTTCTAATGAGTACCCACAACATATGTTTTGGTGAGAATTTCTAATGAGTATGCACAACATATGTTTTCATGGAGAAGTAAGAAAAATATCAGTACAGTAAATGTCCTAAAATTTCATACACCAAAGTTTTAGATAAAAAGGCATATAGTTTTTAGTGGAAAAACACACACACACACACACAAAAATGCCTTACCTAGAGCTGTGTAATATAGTCTAACCTGCCCAAAAGGCCACCTGTATTTAGCTATCACCTGTCTTTAAAGGCCACTTTTTCAGATCCCATTAAAGACAAAGATGTGGAAATCTACCTGTATTAAGCAAGCACCTGTCTTAAGCAACCAGTTCTTGGCTTTCCCATAGGTGCTTGCTTAAGACAGGTTTGACTGTATCATTGCAAACAGTGTGGATCCAGATGAGACTGTTTATTATTACAGCTCATTGCTAAAGTATGTTTTCATCTGCAGGGCTGAAACAGTTAAATCACATTCCATAAATATGGGCATTTTTTGTGTGTATAATGTGTAGGATGAAAAATGGCTCCTTATAGCTTGTTTGGACAGTGCAGGAATAAGTACCTGTAATAAGTACCCAGAACATGTATTTTCATGGAGAAATAAGAAAAATATTCATCTTGATATCCCTCTTTAGAGCAAATTGATATCCCTTTAGTCCAGAGCTGTTGGATATCCCTCCAATCCTTAGCTAATTAAAATCCCTTATATCCAGAATTACTGGGCCCAGTTGTTCAAAGCATCTTTAGCTTAACGAGCTTGTTAGTGGTCAAAATGTTAATTGTTACAGTAAGTACAATACCAAATTCACAGGTATTTTTGCTGAAAAATGTGAGTAGCTTTTGCTACTCACATTTTTTTCAGCAGAAAATATTAGCATATATACCATATTTAATGATCAAAGTTTTAATGATACGTTAACTAACAATATTGTTAGTTTTGAACAACTGGGCCCTGGATATTTTTCTTAGTTCTCCACAAATATGTCTGGAGCTTTGGTAAAGATAACTGCCATGTGCAGGAGCAACAACCTACGTCATCAGTATGGTGACATGCGCATAGCCGAGACTGTAGCATTTGTTTGGCTTTATGCCAAGATTATGAAGAGTGCATAATGAGTGAAAAATCACTAAGTGCACCAAGCATGTCTCTTTTGGTACTGTCTTTAACCAAAACATGCAAACTCCATACACATTCTAGTTATTGTACAAACTTCAACCAATTATGCTTAATAAATGATTATTATTATTTAATATCAGCATGGATGGACGGAGTGTATGAATATCCGTAACATTTCAGAAGCCCAAATTTTTGAAAGGCAGACAGTCCACATGTCAATGATTTTTGTGCCTAAAGTTAATATTCGGAATTTCTCATAATGAAAACACGCCTATTCAAATGTATTGAAAATTTTACAACCAAAAAAAAGGAAAATTTTCAGATAAAAATACTGATTTTTTTTTATATTTCTGCTCAAAACATAGATTGTGGGTACTCATTAGAACCGCCTTGCCGAGGCGGTTCTAACAAGTACCCATAATCTATGTTTTTGAGCAGAAATAAGAAAAATAATGTATACCCCTGTAAACCCCAGTTTTACTATATAAAAGTGGGGTTGAAGGGGGTCAAAATTATATAGGCATGTTTTCGTAATGTGAAATTCCTAGTTAATTCAGCGAGATTAAAAAAAACCAACATGTTACTGACGAAAATATGTGTCTTCATCATCATTATGACGTAGGTTGTTGGGGGCTATGTGTGACATTACTTGCAGTAGACATTTGTACGCTGTATATTTTTATTTAGCATGCTAACAAATTGTTTTTCTTTATTTAACATAACGTAATCAATATCTTCTGTTATTGTACAATATCATTTTTATGTTTGTAAAAAATTATTTCATAATTTGACTGGACCAAGCAGTTTTGTGCTATTTTTGTAACAATGTTTCTTTAGTCAAAGGGAGAATACTCAGGAATTTTTATTCTAGGAATCCAGTTTTATTGTTTTACTATAGGAATGAGTTTTATTATAGGAGTACAGCTTTTGTTCTAGATATTTAGCTTCGTTTTAGGAATCTAGCTCTGTTGTAGGAATCTGATTTCATTTAAGCAGAATTGATACACTTTCAAGGGAGACAACTCTGTTAAAATTGGTTTTGCTCCCTTTTGAAAGGGGTTCTATTCTAAAAGGAAAGAATTTGCTCCTCTTCGGAGCAAATTCTTTCCTTTTAGAGTAGAACCCTTTCAGAATGGGCTTGATGTGTAGGAAGCAAACAGGAAGTCACAAAAGTTGTCTCCCTTGTAAAAACCTGGCAGAAATTCTACTAAGTGTATTCAGACCCCACATTCTAGAATTCTTGGATGCGTGTCCAACTGGTGATCACAAGGTTGCGGGTTTGATCCCCACCGGGTCGGCAACATTCTTTCATGAAGAGTTGATCATGAAATATTTTCTGTGGCCATTCTGTCCCTTCTACTGATTCAAGAAGGGCAGTTGTCAGTTTCTGACGAAAGAATGTGCACAATATTGGTTAACGGTTTAGAGGACTAAGCTTGCTGAGTTAAAATGTGGTTAGGTAAACTGATTGCAGTAGACATGACCCCATTGGGTTCACTAGGCCGTAAAACCACAACACAGACAAACATTCCAGAATTTTATCATGTCACTGTTGAAGGTATTTACCCTAAATATTTGGACACTTTGACTTCTTACCATACTTATCCTAAAATTTGATACGTCCATTTTACAACCTATTGATGTGTCAAAAAAACTGCCAGATGAGTTGCAAACATTATAGAACCTGATCAGACACAACATTCTGTGGTGTTTGATCTGGGTCTACCATTTGCTCAGCCTGTCTGTCCCAACACTTTGGGTAAATACAATACTTCTAGATAAAATGTTATTTTCAGCCAAAATATTGCCAGATTTTCTTATTTTAAATGCCAATCAAATGTATGTTGTAGGTGCTCAGTGGAATTGCCTTACCAAGGATATTTCCTTTGAGTACCCACAACATGTGGGGAAATAAGAAAAAATCATTTTAAGGGGACTTGATACATGGTACATTTTCCAGCAGATTTTACAAGGGAGATAACTTTTGTGACTTCCAGTTTGCTTTCCTACACTCCGTGTCTCTTCTAGAAAGTGGTCTACTCAAAAAGGAAAGAATTAAACAGATTTGAAAGAGTAGCCTCCATTTACAATGTATCCATTTCCCTTGAATACCTGGATAGCCTAATCTTAGCTATGTCAGTGAGTAGAACACATGTAGTAGTAGACTGTAGATTTCAACCTCGTTAAACATTTTTGTGTTTTTTTGTTTACATAGTATACAAATGCCAATATTTCCTTAAGGTAGTTGTCCAAGTGATCATCATTGACCAATGTAATCAAACCACACATTAGACAAAATCCGAGTTACAGTTATTTATAGCCATACTATTCTTGTTGCTGTGATGTCAGAGTGCTGTTGATATTTTGGGACATTGGCAAACAGTGCAGACCCAGATCAACACCACAGAATGTGGCATCTGATCAGGGTCTGCTCTATTTGCTTAAATTACAGCATCTGATCAGGGTCTGCACTATTTGCTTAAATTAGAGGAAGTTAAGGGTTAAATGAAACAATCGTAAGTCCCAGTTCAGAACCATTTTCTCAGCCTACACTCAGAGACAGTTGACCCACCATGCTGTTAGTGCTTTGATTGTATTTATGTATATTATGTTTAAATTCATTTCTGTCATGGATTTTTCCTCCTTTTTTGGGAGGCATGCCTATCCTTTAAGGGAAATGAATACACTTTCAGAGGAGGCAGTTGTCTGCATTGCTTTTGTCTCCCTTCTGAATAGGGTCTAATTTAAAAGGAAAGAATTTGCTCTTGTTTTAGAGTAGATCCCTTTTCATGTCACTGTAGTTACAGATGTTGTCTCCCTTGTTAAAAAAAAAACAACAAAAAAACAAAACAAAAAAAAAACAGATAATCTTCTAGCTTTATCAAGTCCCCTTAGTAAATTAAGATGCCATGCTCACTTCAAATTTTCAGCCAATAAGTTTACTTGATCCAGGTTGTTGTTACAAATTTAAATATTGAATGGCAAACAGTGCAGATCCAGATCAGTTGGCTTCTTCAGAAGCCAACTGATCTGGATTTGCACTGTTTGCAAAAGTAGGACATAGCCAGGTTCAGCAGGACAAAGTAGGACACTGCCTACTGATTAGATTGCAACAAAGAAAAAGCCTGATTTAAAAGTTGTCTGAAATAAAAGTATTTCGACATAATATTTTAAAGATCGGTTTTGAAACAAAATAAGATATAATGTTTTCAGGACAAGCATTTCTTTCTCTATTCTTTCTCTATATACTGCCATTACTCCTTCAGGGACATTCTAGGCAGATCCAGGTTGCAGGATGAAGGCCTATAAGTAACCATTTTGAATAACTTCGGGTTCTTTAACCTGCACAGGGGATGACTTTCCCTGCACAGGGGGGTGGGGACTCAATGTCCCAATCTGAAGGATGGTGCACTGTTTTCATGTCACCCCTGCAAATGACATGAAGGAAAGCGTGTTTGGACACCGAAATTCTTCTGCCTACGCCTGGGATCAATCCTGGTACCTCAAGCTCTAGAGGCCATTGCGCTCACCACTGAGATACCGAGCTTTCATTTGTTTGTATGTAATCTCGAGCACAGTTTGCCAAAACTCTTTTGTACTTTTTCCCTTTAAAAATCTACCTCTTGCCAAAGTACAATGCAAAAGAAGTACGGAAAATTCTTTGAAAAAAGCTTTTAAATACTTCTTGTGTGGTGTGCATTTAGCACAATAATACGTGTATTATATTTATCCTAAGTAGTGGGACATATAAGTAGGAGCAAACAATGTAGACCCAGATCAGATGCCACATTCTGTGGCATCTGATCTGGGCCTGCACTGTTTGCCACTCATCCAGTAGTGTTATAGATACATCAACAGGTAGTCAGCTGGACTTGTTCAGATTTTAGGACAAACATGGTGACAAGAGTTACGGTGTCTCAATATTTAGGGTAAGTAAGTACAGTATATTTGAGTATGGCATCACATCTGAAGATGCATTTTTACATGGCATATTCAAATTTTCTTAACCCTTGTCCTGCTGAATGAATTAAGATGCCACGCCCATTTCAAAGTTTCATCCAATCAGATTACTTAATCCAGATTGTTGATATAAATTCAAATACTGAATGGCAAACTGTGCAGATCCAGATCAGTTGGCTTCTTCAGAAGCCAACTGATCTGGATCTACACTGTTTGCAAAGGCAGGACATATCCGGGTTCAGCAGGACTAGGGTTAACGTTTACAATTTCATTTTTGTCAGCATTTACTACCTATACTTTCTTCACTTTCTTGTTCTTAACCTGCTGTATTTATGCTAAATATTTGGACAGCTTAATTCTTACCCGTAATTGTCCTAAAATTTAAACACATCCATTTGAGTACCTATTGATGTACCAAAACACTGATCACATGCCACAAGCTGCAGCGTCTGATCTGAGTCTACTCTGTTCAGACATCTCTGTCCAAATACTTAGGGTAAATACACTATTAATTTTACTCTATGATACTTTTTCTCTCAATTGAGATTAATAGATGACAGTCAGTTGACCTTGACAGCTCAAGGAGAATACACTATAAGGGGAGATAACTCAGATTTTTTCCTTCTCTTCCGAAAAGGGAGTCTACTCCTTCTAGAGTAGACCTCTTTTCAGAAGCAGTTTTATGTGTAGAAAATCAAGCAGAAAATCACATAAGGCGTGAAAAAATAGCTGTGTTTCCTCTAAAATGCTGAAAAAAAATTTGGTCAGTAGGTAGAAGAATTTTTTTTTGTATTTTTCTATTTTTTCTCCAGGAAAGAACAGGGTCGGGCCTGTAATTTTATGAAAATACAGGTATTTTGTTGAGGGTCGGTGCTTAACTTTTGTATTTTGCATTTTTACTGATAAAAAATAGCAGAGTCGGGTGTTTGAAACAGGGTCGGTCGGGTTAGCGGAAACACAGCTATTTTTTTTTTTTACGCCTAAGTTATCTCCCTTGTGAATAATGGTGGACCAAGTGATTACATTCCTCTTAAAAACTGAAGCAGTAAGATCAACACTAAAGACAGTCTAAATACATATTTTTATCCACATTTTTAAACCCTTGCTTTAAAGATGCTTACTTTTTAACTGATTCCCTTTTATTAGCATTATTATCTTTATTTTTATTTTTTCTTACAAAACAAAAAAAAAAACAACAAAAAAGAACATGTTCATAGCTACAGATAACATTGGGTATCCATGTAATAATTTTCTTATGAAAACATACATTGTGGTTCTCATTGGAAGGGTCTATTATTCTTATTTCTCAACAAAAAAACATATGTTTTGGGTACTCATCATAAGTTCCTCACTAGGGCGCTTCTAATGAGTACCCACAACATATGTTTTAATGAAGAAAAAAAGAAAATTGTTAATATTTTTTTGGTTGAAAAAAAGCACCTTATCTGGACCCATGATGTTGTATACTCATTGAAATCACGATACTGAAGCAATTCAAATGAGTACACATAACAAGTTTTTCTTGCAAAAGGAGAAATAATTATCTGGTTTTCCATCATATTTTGGGCTATGATACTAGTAATACTATAAGGATGGTGAAAGATCACATGTACAGTAAAGGTCCTAAACTTTCTTACACCAAAACTTCTGAAAAAAGAATGGCACATGCAAACAATTTAGACCCAGATCAGACTGCTCCTGAAGGAGCAGTCTGATCAGGGTCTACATTGTTTGCCATTTCACTAAGTATTTTATGAAAAAACTGCATAAAAAGCAGACTTTAGGCCAGAAAATTATGGAATAGGGTGTTCGAAATTTAGGACATTTACAATTATATAGGAACAGACAGAAGTTTATATGTGTATGTATAGCTATATGTCTTATAGAACAAAATGGAATTTCTCGTAGACTTCAGTGTAATTTAACATGTGCAAGCAAACATATTGCATTTTGTCTACCCAACTAATCATAAAGACTATTATATCTTAGTTTTGGATAAGGCACTTATTTCAGCAGAATAGTACTGATATTTTTCTTATTTCTCCACAAAAACATATGTTGTGGATAGTCATTAGAAGTGCCTCGGTGAGGCACTTCTAATGAGTATCCACAACATACATTTTTGTGGAGAAAAAAATGAAAATATTATCTGGATAACCCCTCTTATCTGGAGCTGTTATATGGTCAAATATCTGAACAACCAGAGCAATATTTTAAAGTTGTTTTGATTATTTTATTATTTCCCCCAACCTACAGGGAGGGAGACATACTGATTGTGATGCAGATCCCGTTAGTGTTGGCGTGACACTTTCTTGTCTGCACAATACATGTACAATGTGAACCAGTGGTTGGATTCTTACCAAATTTTCATGGATATATAATTGGGACATGACAAAGAACTGATTAGATTTTGATGACCTTGGCCTAATTTTCAAGGTCACAGCAGTAGAAAAACTGAAAATTCATGGTTGCGGGACATCTGTTTTCTTTAAAACACTGTTACTGTTAAACATTTTTAAGTAACACTGTTTCAAATTACCTACCATTTATAATGCCTTATTTTCAATGGAAAAGTGCTTCCTTTGAAACTTTTGTGGTTTTAATGCACTTGGTCTAAGCAAAGAGAGGATAAAATTAAAGAAAGAGAAGTTTTTTATTGCCTTATTCATTTTTTCTTTCTAATGGTATCAGTTTATCTATAATTGAATTACTATAACTTGTCAAGATAAAAAGAAACAAAACATGAAACATGAAAGCATATTGAAGTCTGTGTGACTTTCATTTTGTTCATAAATATACAGCATATGCATGTGATTGTGCCAATGTAAATCTCTAAACATTCAAGATCTAATTTTCAGATTGGTGGGAGGGGTGGGGTGGAGAAAGTGAATTTACAACCAGAAGTGTTTACATTTTATTAGATTGACTTGTCTTGGTCAAATGATGACCTTCAAGACAAAAAAAAATGTGTTTGTTCGCACAGAAGTAACAGTTAGTGGACTAGATTAGTGGCATGATGTAATTGTTCTTTAATTAGTAGCAGATTTAATTTTATTTGTTTGTTGTGGACTATTCTCTGACAATTTATTCTTGCCTGATAGTAGGTGTCTTGATGTACAAATTTGTCACTATTGTTTACAGTAATATTCTTCTTAAAAATGCATGAGATTTGTGATATCACTAGTCACTGCTGTGTTTCTAAATACGCTGTATGCTGTGTTTGTTCTGAATTTATCAGAACTTTTCTTACGGAAAGTTTTAACCCTTGTCCTGCTGAACCCGGATATACCCTGCCTTTGCAAACAGTGTAGAGCCAGATCAGTTGGCTTCTAAGAAGCCAACTGATCTGGATCTGCACTGTTTGCCATTCAGTTTGTGAATATATATATCAACAATCTGGATCAGGTATTCTGATTGGCTGAAAATTCAAAAAAGGTGTGGCATCTTAATTTATTCAGCAGGACAATGGTTAATCTGTCACCATTTTCTGAAATGTAAACTTGTATTGTTTTGTCATCAAAGTTTGTAAGACATTTCAGTTATTTTGCTTAATTTAGATACTTGAACAGAAATGCATCCTCAAATTGTGTAGACCCAGATCAGACAATCGCTAGGAGCATGCCATTCAGCCAGAACATTTAAGGTACACTTACACACTTTTTCAGATACATGTATTAGTCCAAATAGGGTCTACACTGTTTGCTCAGGTCTGTCTGTCCCAGTACTGAGGGTAAATAGGATACTTATTCTTCACAAAAACTTAGGTTATTGCATATGAAATGATGATGCCAAATGATTTTCTTGTGATATTAAAAAAAGAAGCTTACCTATTGAAATCCACAGTGGGGTCTATACCATTAGAGATAGTATGGGAAATGTCCTAAAATTTCAAACACTTTATTCAATCCTTTTGGCCAAAACTTTGCCTTTTATGTAGTTTCTTCTTACAATACATAGTGGAATGGCAAACAGTGTAGACCCTGATCAGACTGCTCCTTCAGGAGCACTCTGATCTGGGTCTCCACTGTTTGCCTATGCCATTTTGTTGGAAACTTTGGTGAAATTTTAGGACATCTACAGTACTGGTACGAGGTACAACAAAGTTTTTTTGTGTTGTGTATACATGTAACTTTTTTTTAATGGATAATGTCCTAAAATTTCGTACACCAAAAGTTCTGACAAAATGGCATATGCAAACATTGTAGACCCAGATCAAACTGCTCCTGAAGGAGCAGTTTGATCTGGGTCTACACTGTTTGCCATTCCACCAAGTAGTTTATGAGAGAGCTGCATAAAAAGCAAAATTTAGACCAAAAAGGTATGGAATAATGTGTTCAGAATCTTAGGAAATTTACCATACTCTTTGTGTTCTCATTGCATTTTTTGTTGTATGCATATTGTTGAGCCAGGTCAAGCAGAAATATCTTTGAGGCCTAATTGGACAGGAAAGACCCAGATCAGACTTCACATTCACAGGTCTGTTCAGGATCATTGTTGTCAGCATAAAAAAACATTTGATTCTGTAGTAGCAGAAGTACGGTAAATGTCCTAAGATTTTGAACACTTTATTCTATACCTTTTTGGCCCAAATTTTGCTTTTTATGCAGTTATTTTAAAAAATACCTAGTGTAATGACAAACATTGTAGACCCTGAGCAGACTCATAGCTCTTGATAAGATGCTTTTTTTCAATTCAAAATTAATGATATTTTTCTTATTTCTCTACAAAAAACATATGTTGTGGGTACTCATTAGAAGTGCCTCAATGAGGCACTTCTAATAAGTACCCACAGCATATCTTTTTATGGAGAAATGAGAAAAATATATACAGTACCTGATACCCACTCTTATCTAGACTATGAAACTCTTCCCTCAGGAGCAGTCTGATCTGGATCTACACTGTTTTGCATATGCCATTTGTCAGATACTTTGCTGTGCAAAATTTTAGGACATTTTCTATAGGTGAAGGGAAATAGCTTTGAGTCATATGCCAACAACAAAGGCCCAGATCAGACTGCATAGTCATCCATGCAGTCTGATTAGGACCTTTGCTGACCAAATCCAAAATCATTCATTGGATATGACAGTCCAACTTTGTTGGCTTGAACATCTTCGGGACCAAGAAAATTTGTTCGAGATATGGGTAGTTTGAGCCACTGAGGGTTAATCATTGTGCCAGGTCAGGAAGCAAATAAGGATAATATAGGGAAATCTTTTTGATTTTCTACACATAATTGTGAGGCAATTCTAATGAGTATACACAACATACAGTGCAATGATAAAATAAGAAAATTTCCCTAAATACATGTATTTGTTTTCTAGAGCTGTCAGAAGAATTTCGGGGGGACTCAAAAATGAGTTTGAATTATCCACAGTAATAGAGCTATTGGTGTTTGAGCCTTTGGGGATTTACTGTACTTGTAGCAGTAGTTGACAGATCAAGGGGAAATATCATTGAGGCATATATGGACAGCAAAGGCCACTCGCTGGAGGTGGTTGGGTGAGACAAAGGTGTCGTTTATCTTAGGCCACAGGGTCCAACTGATATTGGCTTACAGTTGGGCAAGGCCTGCTATCCTTGCAGCAGGAAAGGGAAGAGGGGGAATGTTCTTATTTCTTCTGTTTCTTCACTGTCATTCAATTTCCCTTCTCCCCTGTCCCTCTCTTTCATCTCCTCTATTATCTCTTCTATCTCTATTCTCCCTTTCTCAAGGGTTGAGGTGTCGTTTTACCCCAACTCAGTCAAAGCTTATTACAGAACTAGGTGAAATGGACATATCTTTTATGCATATGAAGACAGCAAAGGCCCTGATCAGACTGCAGCAGTTAGGACCGTTGATGTCGGCTAATAAAATTACTGTATACTGTATCAACAAAGAGCAAAGATACTGGTGAGATGGTGTTGGTGCATAGTATGGTCCAAATCTCAACATTTCATATGTGCTGAACCCTTCTCATGCTGAATAAATTAAGATGCCACACCCATTTCTAATTTTCAGCAAATCAGATTACTTGATCCAGATTAATGACATAAATTCACATACTTAATGGCAGACAGTGAAGATCCAGATCAGTTGGCTTCTTAAGAAGCCAACTGATCTGGATCTACACTGTTTGCAAAGGCAAGGTATGTCAGGGTTCAGCAGGACAAGGGTTAAAAACGTTTGAGCTAGCCTACGATAAAACCTACAATAAGACCTGGTAACCAGCAAAGACTCAGATCAGCATGTACTTCCGCCAAGCATGGCAAGGGTTCTGGTTTAGCTGGCTTTGGATAGCCAGGAGACTATAGATTGGATATTTGATCAGCAAAGACTGATCAGACTGCGTGGATGGCCAGGCTGATCTGAGTCTTTGCTGGTCGCACAAGTCTTATTGTAGGTTTTGTCATGCTCTGTTTGATTTTTCTTGGCATGGCCCAATTTGTTATAAATATAAAGAATGTGTACATGTAGAGCAAAATACCTGTGCTGACTTTGTGAATTCACAGGCAGAACTTGTCTCCACTGTTTGCAGATGCCAGAAAATCTCTCGTGATTTGACTTATTTTTGATGTAATAATTTTATGTAACAACTCTATAGTAAAACTGGCCTTCACTGTTTGCAAGAGCCAGGAGGTCTCTATTTCTCATGATATGACTTATTTTTAATGTAATAATTTGATGTAATGACACTGTGATGTAAATGTGTGATGTCATGATATTCATGATGTAAGAATATGTTTTGATAATTGTCTTTGTGATGCTGTGAAGCCTGGACCATTGATAAGGTTCATTTTGGTGATAAAAATATTGATAAATATACATGTGATATTTCTTTAATATAATATCAAAAAGTATGCTGTAGTGCAAGAAATTAGACATTGTTGAGTTGAATGTATTCAAGAAGGGCAGTTGTCAGTTTCTGGCGAAAGAATGTGCACAATACTGGTTAACCGCTTAGAGGACTAAGCCTGCCCAGTAAACGTGTGGTTAGGTAAACTGACCGCGCTCGACATGACCCCATTGGGTTGACTGGGCCGTAAAACCTCAACACAAACAAACAAACAGCTGAGCCATCATATACAAATGCCAAAACTTCCTTAAGGTACCTGTCCATGATTATCATTGACCTACCGTATTCGATCTAATTACCACACATACCCCTATAAGCGCACAGTCTAGAAATTCCATAGTCTTCAGATTACAGCCAGTGTACTTTTTCTTTACTTCTTTATAAAGGCATATGTTGTGGTTACTCATTTGAATTGCATCAACTTGTCAATGCAATTCAAATGAGTACCCACAACATATTCTTTAAATATAAAGAAAATCAGAAAAAATCGCATAATCATCATCAAATAAGTCCTTTTCTGATCTTTTTTATAGTGTATCCTTAGTATGTAGATACATATTTTACCACAATCGAGTGTTCACAGTAATTTCGAAAAACTTAAGCGCACAGTGCAGTAACTAGGTCGAATAAGGTATGTAATCAAAAGGCCCATTGGACAAAATCCAGGTAACGATTATTTATAGCCACACTATTTTTGTCGCTGTGACATCAAAGTGTAATGTAAAGAGGACTGTAAAACTTGAACTGGGACATTGGCAAATAGTGCAGACCCAGATCAGATGCTGCAAAATGTGACATCTGATCAGGGTCTGCACTTTTTGCTTAAATTACAGGAAGTTAAGGATTAAATGAAACAGTCTTAAGTCCCCTTTGAGGACTACAATGGGTTAAAACACTGCCAGTGTGCTACATAATGAGTCCATTGTGGTTGAAAAATAGCCTGAGTGAAATACTAAACCAGATTGCTAAAATATTTATTGTGCATGTTTGGTATTAAATTTTGCAATCTAAATGTGAATACACACTGATATTCAGTGGCTTTCTTTTTTTTATGCTTTCTTTGTCAGTTTCATTACTAATTTCACTGGATAATGGTGCATTCTTATTCTGTAATCTCACAGTTTCTCAAAAACTCAAAAGATGCATTTTTGACACAAGTAATCTCTATGTTGTATTTTCTAGTGTATACTTTTATTTTGAACAGTCTCTTAATCCATAAAGTGCTAAGCAAGATTGCAACAGATGACAGTCTAAATCCAGGTAACGATTATTTATAGCCACACTATTTTTGTCGCTGTGACATGAAAGTGTAATGTAAAGAGGACTGTCTGTAAAACTTGAACTGGGACATTGGCAAATAGTGCAGACCCAGATCAGATGCTGCAAAATGTGACATCTGATCAGGGTCTGCACTTTTTGCTTAAATTACAGGAAGTTGAGGATTAAATGAAACAGTCTTAAGTCCCCATTGAGGACTACAATGGGTTAAAACACTGCCAGTGTGCTACATAATGAGTCCATTGTGGTTGAAAAATAGTGAAACATAAAATCAGATTGCTAAAATATTTATTGTGCATGTTTGGTATTAAATTTTGCAATCTAAATGTGAATACACACTGATATTCAGTGGCTTTCTTTGTTTTAGCTTTCTTTGTCAGTTTCATTACTAATTTCACTGGATAATGGAGAATTCTTATTCTGTAATCTCACAGTTTCTCAAAATCTCAAAAGATGCATTTTTGACAAAAGTAATCTGTATGTTGTATTTTCTAGTGTATACTTTTATTTTGAACAGTCTCTTAATCCATAAAGTGCTAAGCAAGATTGCAAAAGATGACAGTCTAAACATTTTTTTTACATTACGAAAACCTGCCTATTCAAATATATAGAAAATTTCACCTCCAAAAACTGAAAATTTTCAGATAAAAAGCTCTGATATTTTTCATATTTCTGCTTAAAACATACATTGTTGGTACTCGTTAGAACCGCCTCAGTGAGGCAGTTCTAACGAATACCCACATTCTATGTTTTTGAGCAGAAATAAGAAAAATAATGTATACCCCTGTAAACCCCAGTTTTACTATATAAAAGTGGGGTTTAAGGGGATCAGTATTCTATAGGCATGTTTTCGTGATGTTATTATTTTTCAGCGAAAAATATGGTTTGACATTTCATGTGAATCATCTGCATGGCAGATGATTCACATGAAATATCAAGCCTTATTTTCACTGAAAAAATACAGAGAATTATGTTGATGTTATCAGCTGTAGTTATGATATGTGCTTTAAAGATTAAACAGTGCCTGTACTATTAATATTATGCACAAAAAAAGCACAAACTATATGAATAGATGTATACAGTTAACTGTTTTGTTAATACATTTACAATATAATAAAATGTGTTTATGAATATCTGGCTTCATCTTTGTTTTTCCTTTCTTATTTTCAAAGGCTACTTAGTACTGAATTATGGTAATTTCAAGGCTATATGCTATGGTATAGCAAAACCACCCAGAAAATACTACAGAACAGAACAGAACAAAAAAATTATTTCGTAGTATTCTCAGGCCAGTCACAAGTGGCATTTATATACATGTAGCACAACCATATTTGGTTAAATACTATCAGTTGTATAGTAATCTGCAATTTGATTTTTGATTTTGCCCCTCATTTGCAAACAACTTCATCACGAAAACATACCTATATAATTTTGACCCCTGTAAATCCCACTTTTATATAGTAAAAATGGGGTTTAGAGGGGTATACTTTATTTTTCTTATTTCTGCTCAAAAACATAGTCTGTAGGTTCTCGTTAGAACTGCCTCACTGAAGCAGTTCTAATGAGTATCCACAATCTATGTTTTGAGCAGAAATATCAGAATTTTTATCTGAAAACTTTCTGTTTTTGGTGGTGAAATATTCAATATATTTGAATAGGCGTGTTTTCATAATGAGTTGCAAGATTGGCTTTTCAATGGAGTATGCATCTAAGGGTCATTAGTGCTGTGCCTATGACTGTATGGTGATCCATGATATTCTACAAAGCCATTGAACGCATACATACTTAAAATTTAAAGGAGGAAATTTTTAAATGACAACTCAAGCACTAAAGCAGTATGACCCTGATTTTGGTAAAAAAAAAATATTGCTCGGGTAAGGGTAATTCAAAATAGCTAAAATTTTGCCAATCATCCTCTTTGTTTGGTTTTGGTTGCCATGGCAACAGGAAGCTCCCATAGACTTATAATGGGAAAATAGTTGAATTGTATTTTCTCTGTAACCAAAGAAGCGTTTATGCTGAATCATTGGTCAAAGGGGTATTGACACTTTGGTCAAATGGTTCCGCATCGTTGAACAAGATGGCTGCCATGCATGTGTATGGTAAAAATACTTAAAAAGCCTTCTTCTCCAGAACCAAGAAAGCTTTGATGCTGAATCTTAGTATATAGCGTTGGGGACTCAAGGTTTACCAAGTTTGTTCAAATGATTGTCCTAGGTTGACCTTTGACCTTTTTACGGCTAGTTCAGGTTTGTGCCCGGATACGTCGGCATTTTGAAAACGTTGAAAAATCATTTTCTTAAAATGCATTAAAGACTAATGTCTAAAACTTGCAGTGTATGATTATACTAGTAAAACGTTTTAGTTACATTCAAAATCTTATCCCCGTGGGTTATCTGCCCTTGTCTCTAGGCAAAACACATGTATAAAAATTGTGTGCTCTTTATACTTTCTCTTTGAAAACCACTTGAGTAATTCTCATCAGATTTCACATGGAGCCTTCTGTCAAAGGGGTATTGACAATTTGGTCAAATGGTTCCGCATCGTTGAACAAGATGGCCACCATACCTGTGTATGGTAAAAATACTTAAACACTTTCTCCAGAACCAAGAAAGCTTTGAGGCTGAATCTTAGTATATAGCGTTAGGGACTCGAGGTATACTTTTGTTCAAATTATGATCCTAAAATGACCTTTTTGCGGACAGTCAAAGTGTTCTTATATATTTCTATGGAGAAAATGTTGAAAATCATTTTCTGAAACTGTATTAAAGACTTGCAATGTATGATCAGAGTAGTACAACCTTTTAGTAACCGTACAATTTTTTCCTCAGGGGTTATCTGCGCTTGAGCCTGGGCTATGTGTATGTGTAAAATTGTGTAATCTTTAACCTTTACCACTCTCTAGGCATTTTCAGCAGACGACAAATTGATGATATTTTTCTTATTTTTCCCAGAAAACAAGATTTGACATTTCATGCAAATTGTCTCCTTAGGAGACAATTTGCATGAAATGTCAAATCCTGTTTTCTGGGAAAAATACGAAAAATATTTCAAAATGCCGTCTGCTGAAAATTTTACTCAGAGTGCTAAGCGTTAAACGACTTCTCCGCTGCAACTACTTGCTTTATTGTCACCAAATTTAAGCATTGGGCGTTCTGTCAAAAAGATGCTGACAATTTGTTCAAATGGTTCCACATCGTTGAACTGAATGTCCGCCATGACCATATATGGTAAAACACAAATCTTGCCGGCCATGGTGGTTAAGTCGGATTCGCGTCCGTCTGGTGATTATGGTGCGAGTTTAATCCCTGCCGTGTGGCATCATTCTTTCGTGGAGATGACCATGGAAATATTTTCTACGGCCAATTTTTAGAGCATAATGAAATTTGCTTCCCTGTACATTTGTATAGGGAAAATATTGAAAAGTTATTTATTGGAAACGTATTGCGTACTAATGGGTGAACCCTAGTATATATGGTTAGAGTTGCAAAACCTTTCAGTTGTAATAAAATATTTATCCCCTGGGTGTTATTTACCCTGAGCTGTTTACATGCATAAAATCCAGAAATATTTGATTGTATTTTCTTCTGAAATCTGACTACCAGGACCAGTTTTCACCAAATTTCATGTTGAGTCTTCTGTCAAAGGGGATTTGGAAATTCGTTTAATGGTCATGCTTTTGTGACCAAGATGGCTGCCGTATATTTCAAATCTTCTTCAGAATCAAAATATTGAAACAGAGTCTTAGTACAGGGCATTGTGGATGGGAAATCTACCTGTTATCTTAATCCTAGGTTGACTGTTGCCCTTGTTATGGCATAGTTAAGTTTGATTCCCTATACAGTCGAACTTCAAAGGCTTGAATACCTTTGGGACCATGGAAAATTGTTCGAGCCATGGGTAGTTCGAGCCAATAAAGGTTAACCAAGGCGCCAGGTCGAGAAGCAAATATCGATAATTCTGGGAAATCTACGCAATCTTCTACACAATAATTGTATGTTGAGTGTACTCATTAGAATCGCCTCAAAGAGGCGATTCTAATGAGTACACCGGCACAACATACAATTTCATAATGAAATAAGAAAGCTTCCTTAAATAATTGTTTTCTTGATCTATCGGAAGAATTTCGTAGGGACTCAAAAACGAGTTCGAATTAGCCATGGTGAACGAGCCATCGGTGTTCGAGCTTTTGAGATTCGACTGTATATATCTATGGAAAACTGTTGGATGCAAATTTTGTTTATAAAGACCGTCCACTA
This sequence comes from Anodontia alba, assembly GCA_964016985.1. Classification (NCBI taxonomy): domain Eukaryota; kingdom Metazoa; phylum Mollusca; class Bivalvia; order Lucinida; family Lucinidae; genus Anodontia; species Anodontia alba. Next base: position 85,176,183 of record OZ024829.1, read on the forward strand.
TTCTGATTAGCTGCAGTGGCAATACTGGAAGAATGTTGCACGGCATCTGCAGATAGCCAATGGCTGTTTTACTCAGGTGAGCGAATCGTGGCCTGTGGGCTTCTTCTTTATTTATTGATGTCGGACGTTGTCTCAAGAAGTCGCATCCCATGACATATGTAAACCGCTAAACCGAATGTACGTTTTTAAATGCACTGAGAAACTGAAATGGGCCAGGGCACAGCATTTCCTACAAGATTACATGTGCGCCCAGCGAAGACTCAGATCAGCCTGTGCGTCAGTGCAGTGAAGCCGTCCGGGATCCTTGGCTACCCACTGAGAGTCCTGCGAAGACTGATCAGACTGCGCGGATGCGCATGCTGATTTGAATCTTCGCTGGGCGCACAGTGAGTCTTGTAAGAAATGTTGTGTCCAGGCTCAAATTTTATCCAACTAAATAATTAAAGATCATTATCAAAAGACGTCAATGAAGAAATGGATCTTAAGAATGAACCGTACCATGGAAATGGTACTTTTCAGCTAAGCAGAGAAGGAAGGCTCAAATCGGCCTCATTACGAAAACACGTCTATTCAAATACATAGAAAATTTCACCACCAAAAACTGAAAGTTTTCAGAAAAAAAAATCTAATATTTTTCATATTTCTGCTCAAAACATAGATTTGGGTACTCGTTAGAACCGCCTCGTCGAGGCGGTTCTAACGAGTACCCACAATCTATGTTTTTGAGAAGAAATAAGAAAAATAATGTATACCCCTGTAAACCCCCGTTTTATCATATATAAGTGGGGTTTAAGGGGGTCAAACTTATATAGGTATGTTTTCGTGATGTGTGCAACGACGCAGTCTGATCAGGATCCCCATTGTCCTTAAAGAAGTTTTGGATACCGTAGAATATATTGACAGATAATGGAGACCCTGATCAGTCTGCGCGGATGCGCAGGCTTGTCTGGACCTTCGTCATCCGCCCATGAGATCAGGAACCAAAGTCCTATAAATTTTAATTAGCACCAAGGTTCAAGTACATTTCCGTGAATTTAAAATTACATTGTGCTATTTATTCATTTAAATGATCCGCAGATAGACAAAATAAATGTCTCAAGTCACAATGATGGTTACATGACCTGCGTTCAATAAAGCAAATCTCTCGCGAGAGTTTTTCAAAAACTATTTTGCATCTTCTGAACAGTTATTGTAAACCTCAAATTAAAGACATGCTATTATTCTCGTTGAAGAGACTTTGTATTAGATGGAATAAATTATATCAATACTTATTAATTTTATAAGGGATCGACTGTATAATAACCCAGTAAATATTCCCATACTTTTCGTTACGAACAAGCATACAAATTATTATTCGCATAGGCCGCCATTTTGGTTGTGCCAAAAGACAGCTTGAGAATAGTTTGCTGATGTTCGCTACCGTCGAAAACTGTCACAGCTGAACGGAAAGCTTTTGTTTGCGAGTAACCTCGAACGTCTAGGTTAACTAAACACAACCCAGGCATGCATTTTATCAGTAACTAGCAACTTTGGGTTTAATTGGGTTTAGGCGAAACGCAACATGAGAAAAATTCTCAGACAAGCCTCCCAGCAGAACACAACGTTGCAACAACGTCGCATCAACGTCGATGCAAGGTCGTGACGTTGCATCGACGATGATATGACGTTGTTTCTACGCTTAGCTCAGCAAATACACGATGCATTGACAATATTTTTCCACGCTGCCGCGTTATCATTATGTCGCGGCGACGTCCGAATGACGTGTGTTTATTTTGTGCGTCCCTGACGTCCAAATGAGACATTTAGGCATATTATTTGTTGATGTAGCCTCCCAGCGAGCACATGACGTTTATATGATGTCGCAACGTTGTATAAACGTCATGTGTCAGCTAGGCTATAGCACCATTTTATTTGGAAGCAGCCAGACTGCGAGGATGTACAGACCACTGTCCACAAACTTTGTTTACCATAAGTATTTGTACAGACAAACCAGAGCAAACAGACCGCGGTATCTAATAAGAATCAACACTACTTGACGTTCATCCAGCAGTTTTAGATACATCAAAAGGTAGTGAAATGGATTTGTTCAAATTTTATTATAAGTATGGTAATGAGTTATGATGTCCCATTATTTAGGGTATGGCATAAGACCTTTTAGCTTACCTGAGCCGAATGCTCATGATGAGCTATTGTGATCACGGCGCCCGCCGTCCGTCTGTCTGTCCGTCCACACATTTGAACGACTTCTCTGAACCACTGAGCCAATTTTCTTCAAATTTCATGTGGAGACTTCTGTTAAAGGGGATTGAAATTTTGACCAAATGGTTTTGGTCTGGTTATTAAGATGGTTGCCATATGCCCATACATGTTGGTAAAAACACTTAAAAAACTTCTCCAGAACTATGATGATCTTAGGTTGACTCTTGACCTCTTTACGGCAAGGTCAAATTTGCGTTCCCATTCATTTGTTTAGGGACAATGCTGAAAGAAAAAAAAACAAACAATTTATTAAAATGTATATATTACTTATGGCTGAAACTTACAATGAATGATTAAAGACGCTAAGCTTCTTTGTTGCAATCAAACTTTTCGTACCACGGGAGTGATCTGTCCTTGCCCCTGGCCCATATACATGTACAAAATCGTGTAATCTTTAATCGTCTTCTCTGAAACCGCTAGACCGATTTTCACAAGATTTCACATAGAGCTTCTGTTGAAGGGTTACTGACAATTTATTCAAATGGTTCCGCACAGTTGAAGAAGATGGCCGCCATGCCCAGGGCATCAGCAGATATGGAACGACTGTTTTACTCAGGTGAGCGATTCGTGGCCCATGAGCCTTTTGTTGCATTACGTGGAATGGCTATTATTTATTTTAATATTTTTTTATGTCTACAAATTGAAAACTAGCGTCAAACCTTAACCCATTATCGTCTGGAGACCCCTAAAAGGGCAATTGACAAACAGCGCAGATCCAGATCAGACGCCGCGTTATTCTCCACTGTTTGCAAAAAGTGTAGCCATTTTCCTTCAGGAATATCTAAATGTCAGAGCCGGACATACCTAAGATTGAAATTGAACTCTTTCAATATATAATGAAAATAGGAGTATATAGTATGGGAGAGTCTTTTCAGTCTATAATGTGTTAATCATTCAAAAACCGTAACTCCCATAGCTCCAGCTAACTCTGAATCCCTTTGTCTCAATCAAATAATTTCCATTTGTTAAAGCTTATTATTCATGCCTTCTTAACGCTAACATTCAATGGAGACAGCTTTGTCGAAATTGTTCCTGTTCCCTTCTGCAAATGGTCTACCCTTAAAGGAAAGAATTTGCTCCCCTGGAGCAAATTCTTTCCTTTAAGAGTAGACCCCTTTTCAGAAATGGGCAAGTGTTCAAGAGAGCAAACAGGAAGTTACAAAAGTTGTCTCCCTTGTAAAAATGGCGGAAATTCTACAAAGTGTACCCTTTCACTTAAATCCATGAAATGACTGACACTTAACTAAAATCACTCAGAAGAAATGATGCTTTTTGAAGTGAGTATCAAGCTTATTTTTAGAGCAAAACACTCACCCCCCACACGCACGCACATACATATGAACCAAAAAAAATATTTTATACTGTCGTCTGCTGATATTCAAATTCTGCCAACTAAATGTAAAAAAAAAAAAAAAAAAAAAAAAAAAAAAAATGCACGAACAGAAGAAGTAAAAACACCATTTGCATTAAGCATGCGATATTTTCATATTAATGTGTAAAACCGACAAAAGAATTCAACAACTTGGCACATTACCATTCATTCCAATTTTTTTTTTTTATTTGCAGAACTTATTATAGAGATAGAAAACGGCACTAGTTTAGGTCGGATACCATAGTGCAGTGGGTAGCGTGTCTGACTGCAGAGTCAGCAGAAAATCCCTTGAAAAAAATGTGCACCGCCTTTGTTCGTACAGTGACATAGTGTGGGACAACTGCTTCTCGGAAACCAAAAAGATATCGGACACAATTCATATCGAGGCTGGGAGAATAATAACAGGAGCAACAAAACTCTGTAACCATCACGAAAACATGCCTATATAATTTTGACCCCCTTAAACCCCACTTTTATATAGTAAAACTCGGGTTTACAGGGGTATACATTATTTTTCTTACTTCTGCTCAAAAAACAGATTGTGGGTACTCGTTAGAACCGCCTCGTTGAGGCGGTTCTAACGAGTACCCACAATCTATGTTTTCAGCAGAAATATGAAAAATATCAGAATTTTTATACGAAAATTTTCATTTTTTTGTGGGGAGTGAAATTTTCTAGATATTTGAATAGGCATGTTTTCGTAATGATTGATAAAATTTCTCTGACCTTGGTTTGGAGTCTCTCCAAAGCAGATGGAACAAACACCAGCTTGCAGCTTTTTATAAAATCCTGCATGGATTAGTCCAACTTATCTTATTGACCTTGTCCCTCCAACTGTACAGGAAACAAATGGGTACAGTCTCCGAAACTCTGACCACATTCAGGATTACAGAGCCAATACTAATCTCTGACTTGATTCGTTCATTCCATCCACTGTCCGTGCACGGAAAAACTGCCGGCTGAAACAAGAGAGGTGGCAACCTTAACAATATTCAAATCGTCCCTGAACAGAAACATATAAACACCACCCAAATACTTCAACGCTGGTACCCAGCACACTCACAACGTCGCTGGAATGTCATTACAACGTCGCTGCAACGTCACAACGTTGCAGCGACGTTGAAATGACGTTCCAGCGACGTTGTGACGTTCCAGCGACGTTGTAATAACGGTACAGCGACGTTCTGTGTTTGCTGGGTACACACTTAGGTCAGATCCCGGGGGTCAGATAATCCATGCTCGACTAAGAATGGACTGCAGTTCACTAAACTCTGATCTCATACATATTGTTCTCAGTTATTCTTATCACTGTGGAGGATTCGAAAATGTGCAACATTTCTTCTTCACTTGTCCTAACTACACGGTTGCCAGGGAAAGCTACTTACCGGCCGATCTACGCAGTTACTCCGTTAAAGAGCTCATGCACGGCAAAGCAAACTTATCACCTCAGGTAAATGAAACCATTTCTTGCAAGTACAGGATGTCATCATTAAGTCTGGAAGATTTGTATAGCATACCCAGTCGGAGTCATCAATTGTCGTCCAATGTATTAAACGACATCTATAGGTCTCTAATGCATAGCTTCTGATCCCAAATATTTTATGCACGGGCGTCAGTCGGTCAAAACTCTCTCTCTCTCTCTCTCTCTCTCTCTCTCTCTCTCTCTCTCTCTCTCTCTCTCTCTCAGTTAAAAATGTGCACCAACATAAAACAAAATACATCGCATATTCGAATATGAGCACTATTCATAACATACAGCGTATTCATATTCTGCACACAGTATTTGCAAACATTCGAAGCAAATGTAATTTTCGCGACGGAAATGTTGGAAGTGTTCACATTTACATTTGCTTCAAATGGTTATTTATAGCCGCGCTATTCTTGTCGCTGTGACGTCAGAATGCTATTGCTAGAGGGTTATCTGTGGGACATTGGTGAACAGTGCAGACTCAGATCAGACGCCGCAGAATGCGGCGTCTGATCAGCGTCATCACCGTTTGCTTAAATTACAGGAAGTTAATGGTTGAATGAAATAGTCTTAAGTCCCCGTTCAGGACCATTTTCCCAGCCTACATTTGGAAACAGTCGACCCACCAGTACCGTCAGTGCTTTGATTTTACTAAGTCTTCTCCATTTCCCATAGTAAATGGCGACAATGCTATGGCTCTCATAGCTCTAGATAAGAGGTTCATCAAGATATACATTACGAAAACACACCTATTCAAATATATAGAAAATTTCACGTCCAAAATCTGAAAATTTTCAGATAAAAGAATCGGATATTTTTCATATTTCTGCTCAAAACATAGATTGTGGGTACTCGTTAGAACCGCCTCGCCGGCTCAAAACATAGATTGTGGGTACTCGTTAGAACCGTCTAACGAGTACCACAATCTATGTTTTGAGCAGAACCGAGGCGGTTCTAACGAGTACCCACAATCTATGTTTTGAGCGGAAATAAGAAAAATAATGTATACCCCTGTAAACCCTAGTTTTACTATATAAAAGTGGGGTTTAAGGGGGTCAAAATTATATAGGCGTGTTTTCGTGATGCCTTGTTTTCAGTTGTTTTATTTATCCATAAAACGTATGTTTTGGAGCGTTTCTAGGAGCATCTCTGCAGGGCGCTTCTGGGTACCCACAGCATATGTTTTTGTTAGCGCTATGGCTAGGACATAGGATGTGTATATAGCTTTTACGGAGCGTGTTAATGTATAAATGCGGTTTTGAAAAGGTACGCTGTGTAGCATTTACAGGACCGGACATGAGACAAACAGGATTCCCGCCTTTTAGATTTGACTGGCTGTTTTTGTTAAACGTATATTTCGTTTTAGTCCGAGTTGGCGCTCGCTTGCGATTTGAAAGTGCTGCATGCAAGCATTGGAGAGATACAGTCAACTCTCGAAATCTCGACGGCTTCCCCCCCCCCCCACCCCCCACCAAAAAAAAAAAATGTGGAAAAGAGGAGTAATTGCTCCTAACCTAAGGAGCAATTTCTCCTATTTTCCGCAGTATTTTCAATATATCTGTAACTTAGGGAGTCAAATTACATATTCATTTGTGAAATATGGCCGTTCGTTTTAATTTTCCACAATTCTGCAAATCTGATATGTCGAGGTACGGATATCTCGAAGTACTATGATTTCAGAGAGTCCCTTGGACTTCGAAGTAACGAGAGTCGACTGAATTATTCTGGGTGATTTTTTTTTTTTTTTTTTTTTTTTTTTTTTATGATTTCAAACAGTTTTGCAATATGTTGTATTGACATGCACATATCACATACTATACTTTATACTCGCCGCTCTTGTATTAGAATGATCTCGTTTCTTTGGTTGTAACTGAAAGGACTTTGGCATAGAAAATGACATCTAAATCGTATAATTCCAGGCATACGCTAGGGCTATCCCAGTGTCCAGCTATGATTTAAATAATATAGTCTGCATCCCTTGCCAACATCATATTATGTTGATAACTACATTAGTAAGAATTACTACCCTATATAACTTCGAAGAAAATTCAGCGTTTTGCATTTTTGTCCTACATGGTGACCTGACTGTACTTCCATGAATATAGTTTTCTATTTTATCCTAGTCATGTTTTTTTTTTTTTAACCTCGGACAAAAGGTCTTTGTTTCAGTTACCTGTCAATACTTTGTATGGTAAATACGGTAAAGATGGTTTCCTCCATTGTCATATGCTGGCTGTGACACGTCTACATTTTGCTGTTTGCTATAATTAAACCCAACTGCACCGCAGCAACAAATGTAACGACAAATTCTCTTTGAAGTTTACAGACTAACCTTGGATGCAAGTAATCAGAACTAATTACCTCCTCAAATAGAAGCAGGAGCAGATTCAGGATTATTCAATGGGGCGGGGAGGGTGTTAAAAGTCTTAAGGGGTTGGGTTTGGATTTGATCAAATTATCGTACTGAACCTAAACATTGGGACAGGCATGCCTGAGCAAACAGTGTAGACCCAGATCAGACGCCGCAGAGCGCGGCGTCTGATCAGGGTCTACACTGTTTGCCATTCATTCGGCAATTTTAGACACATTCACAGGTAGTAAAATGAATTTGTTGAAATGTTAAGAGATATATAAGGTGAAGTGTTAAGGAGAGCAAATATTTACTCAAAAGTCGGATTTATCCAAAATTTCTCATTAAAATGATTTTTTTAGCCAAATGGTGAAAGACTGAATCCCCGGAACTCCCTCTGGATCTGTCCTAGGAAATAAATGTCTGGATCTGTCCTAGGAAATAACATGTGATCAGCATAGAACCAGATCGGCTTTTGCGTCCGCCATGAGTGTTAATAACAATATTTGGATGATGAAGATTAGACATACATGCGAGCACTTCAGACAATATTTGGATGATGAAGATTAGATGTACATGCGAGCAGCTCATACCATGATCAGCCTCCTGGATTATCTCAGTTCAGGTATATTTCACGCCGGGTGGCCAAGTGGTTAGCGCTTCCGATTTCGGACCATGAGGTCCTGGTTTCGAATCCCTCTGCAGGTGGAGTTCAACTCATCACGAAAACATACCTATATAATTTTGACCCCCTTAAACCCCACTTTTATATAGTAAAACTGGGGTTTACAGGGGCGTACATTATTTTCTTTATTTCTGCTCAAAAACATAGATTGTGGGTATTCGTTAGAACCGCCTCGCCGAGGCGGTTCTAACGAGTACCCACAATCTATGTTTTTGAGCAGAAATATGAAAAATATCAGAATTATTACTTGAAAATTTTCAGTTTGTTGGAGGTGAAATTTTCTATGTATTTCATAGGCGTGTTTTCGTAATGTCATAACTGCACGGCACTTCATTGCACAGAGCTTTTCATTATCACCCTTCCATCGTCTCTATATGACTTTAATAATGTTGAAAGTGACGTAAAACCAAACCATTATCGTCATTTACATGCCATAAGGTTCTTTTTCGTCTTGGCTAGGCCGCAGTCTTGTAATGATCCGTGATAACCCTACCTGTCAGTAACATGACAGACAAAACAGCAAATGGTTCATGCACCTTCCGAGATGGAATGATTGTGAACCACAGCACGTGTAAATGGCATTTATAGCCTATGCGTACAACGTAGGTCCAGATCAGCCTGTGCATTCGTGCGGGCTGATTAGGGTCTCCGCAGTTCACTTGCAGAATGTGTGGATAATTTTATCATATTGATGAAAATAGATGCACTAATCAGACTGCATGAAGCAGGGTTTTCCCTCAGGGTTTTAAAGTGAGAGTCCCAGGGACTCCCTTATGTGGAGTTAAGGGGTCCTTTAATAAGATTTAGGGATTTATTGTTTTAAACAGGGCCCTTTAAGCACTAATTGCAACTGCAGCAGATGACACTTTGAAGTACTTTTTTCAGAGAAAATCGGGCTTGACATTTCATGTGAATTGTCTGCATAGCAGACAATTCACATAAAATGTCAAGTCTCATTTTCTCTGAAAAATAAAATCAATTTTAGACTGTTGTCTGCTATAATTTGCGTTGTGCTTTATGGGTTAACCATTGTCCAGATATTGATAATTCCTGGCCTTTAGACCATGAACAGAATAAAATACAATGCCATAGATAAATAAAATTAATTCTGGATTTGATTCTGTACGCATCACTCAGGACCCTTTCCCCTAGTTTTTAAAGAGTCCCGAACAAGGTTTTGTGGGTAATAACCGCCAAAATGCGAGTCAGAGTAACCCTGATGAAGTGCGCAAGCAGATCTGGAGCATCGCTGGCCATACATTGCGTAAGGCACATTTTCTCCCGTTGCAGACCGTATAGTGTTTATCGGCGGAATACCGTATCTGTCTGAACTCCAAAAATTTGAAAAAGTCCCTTTTACTACCTGTTGATGTATTTGAAAAAAAAAAAAACAAAAAAAAAACTGCTGGATGAGTGGTAAGCAGTGTACACCCTGAACAGATGCGGCTTTCTGCGGCGTCTGATCTAGGTCTACATTGTTTGCTCGGAGTTTCCTCTCAGAATACTTACGGTATACACGGTAGCGGAAATGTTTGATGCTCAATGTGAGAAAGGGCGATTAAGCCAAGTGCGCTAAACGAAGACCCACATCAGCTCGCGCATGCGCACGATCCAAACACGGCCGTTATCGGCTCACAGAACCATTCCATTTTTAATGATATACCGACGAACAGCGAAGGCCTAGATCTGACTGCGCATTCGCGCAGTCAGATATAGGCCTTCGCTGTTCGCATTTGGCATACGGGTCCTTTTCACAAGTAGTATACGGCTTTGTGTTTACTGTTGAAAGCAGGTTGATACTTAACCTGTCATTGTGCCTGAGGAAACTGATTGGGATTTTACTCTAGTGGCTGGTAAGTTACTGCACTTTAGTGCCTTATGCGCAAAACTGCCTGTGCGCACACCTAGACCAGCCTGCACATCAGCACAGACTGACAAGGGTCTTTGATTGTCACATGTAAATGATGGCTTTGCTTCTTTAAGGGCGAAAAGGGGTGCGATAAAGCTGCACACCTTGTGAACACACAACGTCGAAACAACGGAACTTTTGAAGTCGCGGCTACGTCAAAATGTTGATTTAACAACACCGTCTCGTACGCTAAGTAGTTCGCTTTATTTATCTTTATATAGTTTAGCATGGCATTGTTCATAAGGTGCTATTTTAATATTTGGGTGGCTTTTATCTCATGTTTTGCCTTGCTTAATGTCTTGTTGTGTTTGGTGGTTCCTGGCTAGCTTTGTGATTACCTTTAATTTTTGGACAGAAAGACCTGGACCCAGTTGTTCAAAACTTAACGAAGTTATTAGCTAACGTGACATACAAATTTCAATCTTGAAATGTGGCAAATACATTGATATTTTTTGCTGAAAAAGGGTGAGTAGCTATTCACATTTGTGTAAAAAAATATTAATGTATTTGAAAATATCTCAGCTAAGTTTATCATTAACACAAGCTCGTTAAGCTAACGATACTTTGAACAACTAGGCCCAGGTTGATATGTAAGGTGTGTGCTCTCAGTCATAGTTTAGTGATTCTTCCTCTGGCTGGGATTAACAGCCTATGTTTTGTGAATGTGACACTTCCTGGACATCTTTAAATTTGCTATTTAGTAGGTATTTACAAATTAAAATGGAACGTATTATGGCATTAAACATATTTCTTTCTATAAAACATCAAACATGTTTCAAACATGTTTTTGTCATGTTCAGATGAAAATATCACAGAACTTTTAAAAGTTTAAAAGACATTAGAATAGTATGTGTATAAGTGTATGAGCAATGAAATGTAACTCAAACCAATGACCTTTAAAGAAATCCTAATTCTAAAGGTCACTGTTTTAACTTGTAAACATTCTTGATTTCAGAATAATATCAGATTTAGGTTTCGGATATATATGATCGCGGAGAAAATGGATTTATCAGTCAAAGAAGTAACCCAATATTCCCGCTGCACGTCATTTGAGGCCCTACTAGGGTTTTGGGGAACAAGGGAACAAGACCATTTATTGCTGAGGAACAAGGGTACAGAAGTCTAAAATTGAAGAGAACATGGGAAGAAGGGCAAGTTTGGGGAATAGGGAACATAGAATATCAAGATTTTGCTTTTTGGGAACAAGGAAAAATGCCGATTTCAGGGGAACAAAGGAACACACCCGCCCTCTCCCCCGCACCCCCCCCCCCCCCCCCCACACACACACACCAGCTCCTCCCTACTCACAAGCACCTCGGCAATCATCGTATGTCCGCTATGGGGTTACGGGAATTATCGGATACTTACGGTTCTTCAAGGGAGGTAAATAGGTTGCGTCCTAACAACTTATAAACACAGGGAAAGATTATGAAAGTTTAGTAAGCAGTTGTTTAGAAGTGTGACAGGACTCCATGCGAAAGCGAGACTACAAGTTACCTTGTACGTTTATACTCACACTGGATACAATCATAATATGTATATACTGCGTTTTAATGCAAATCGACACGAATAGGATTGGGACGTCATAGAAGAAAAGTGGGTGGGGGTGGTGCAAACTTGGGACGGTGCTCGAAAACTCAAAAACCTCCTCAAACCCCAAATTTACCAAAAATCTCTTAGATTTGCCAAGAGCCTATCGAATTCTCTTATGGCCGCCCAGAGCCTTTCAAATTTCACTAACAATGGCTGTTCTGTGGATATATTGCATTTTATGATGATTCAAGGCAAAATGTAAACAAAATGTTTTGAAAGTTGATACATCCAAGTCATCTGTTTTTATGTCTTTGCCTTCTTTTCGATTTAGATCATCTTGATATAAAGAGTTCAGTGTCATGCTTTTTCTTTTTCACGACATGAAGCGCGAAAATGTCTGCGAGGGAGTATTCAAAGAAGCATTTGCCCCAACCTCATTACAGCACATTTAGTTATTGCACCAATTCATTTATGACACAGTCATACGTTGGACCCAAATTTTTCTCCAACCAACCATTTTTAAAAGCATAAAAAATATGATGAGTCAAAAATAATACAACTGTATAACTGTTTAATGCTAGACTGTTCGATGCTGGGTAAAAAGGACTGTTGACATGACTGCTCAAACTTACAAAAAATAACTAGCACATGTGCCCAGAGCAGTAAACAAAACAACTCATTAATGACAGATGTGAAATTCTGTTTCAAATTCGAGAACATCTGGCCCGCTGTAACTCAAAAGATCGGTAAGTCAAAGGTTGTAAAGAAAACAAGTCTGTTACACAGTAAACATGGTAAAAGTGACTTTTGGCATCTAAGCTAAGGCATGTCATTATGTACATGTCAGGGAAAAGACAAAGCATGCATGGCTCCCAAATTTTGGGCTTGGCCTCTAATTTTTTAGAGACAATACCTGTGCACCTAATGTTACATATTCATTTTTGGCAGTCTGGGCCCCAAAGTCAAAATTGTTAGGTTTTTATCCCTGCATGTTTGAGATACATATATAAGGAAGATGACAATGAATAAACAGTACAGTCTCATTACTAGCATTTAGAATGTTCAAGGTCAGCAATACATTTTTGCATTGAACAGACCTTATTAGCGATTCTAAGCAGACTCCTATATAAGCCAGTGCATTGCAGTTAAGATAGCATACCACTGAGAAATATCTAACCTGCTCAGGCAGTGAGCATACCATGATGAGCACTTCCACCTGTGTTACGATCTTCCAAAGTGATCCAACACTAAGGGAAGAAAGAAAATGTTCAAATGATTTTCTTTTCAAACATGCGAAAACTGATTTGTAATGGTTTTCCCCTTGAATTTCATGTTGTAAAAAAAGCAAACATGTAGTATGTGCGAGTGTTCAGACTGATCAGCATTTTCAAATTTCTGTAAAAAATGCAACAATATTGAAGAGAAAGTCCTGATCAGAGCTACTCATTCTCATCTGGGTCCTTGCTGTTTACATATAGACTAAAGGTTAATCCATTACACTGATCATCATTACGAAAACAGCCGGCCTCGGTGGCTCAGTTGGATGCGCCGTCAAACTGGAGACCAGGAGGTCGCGGGTTCAACCCCCGCCGAGGTCGGCAACATTCTTTCGTGGAGATTGATCATGAAATATTTTCTACGGTCATTCTCTCCCTTCCGCTGATTCAAGAAGGGCAGTTGTCAGTTTCTGGCGAAAGAATGTGCACAATACTGGTTAACCGCTTAGAGGACTAAGCCTGCCCAGTAAACGTGTGGTTAGGTAAACTGACCGCGCTTGACATGACCCCATTGGGTTGACTGGGCCGTAAAACCTCAACACAAACAAACATTACGAAAACATGCCTATTCAAATACACTGAAAATTTTACCACCAAAAAATGATAAATTTTCAGATAAAGTATTCTGATATTTTTCATATTTCTGCCAAAAACATAGATTGTGGGTACTCGTTAGAACCGCCTCGTCAAGGCAGTTCTAACGAGTACCCACAATCTATGTTTTTGAGCAGAAATAACAAAAATAATCATACCCCTGTAAACCCCAGTTTTACTATATAAGTGGGGTTTAAGGGGTTCAAAATTATATAGGCGTGTTTTCGTGATGGTAATGGCCATCAGAGATCTGGAACAACATGCTGACACACATTCCCAGTCACAATTTCATTTTGTTCACTTTTGTAGTTTTGTTTGTTGTTGTTTAGATTGTCTGTTTCCTCTCATGCTAGCAGACTATATAAGATGTGGGAACCAGTCAATAATTATAAATATGTCACAGGAATCTCCCGGAATCTAGACTCTAGTGTAGTTTTTACATGTTTTGAGATGAAAATACTGCATGAAATGCAAGTCGCTTCTGATGAGTACTAAGGCTGGCTAATGGGAGCTGAAAAAATAATCGATTATCAGTGCTGCCGTTGTGATCGATAATCGATTAGTAATCACTGAAGATTTGGTAATTATTTTACCTATCTGACTGAGCATGACTCTTACCATATGTTATACTTTACATTTGACCAGACAGGAGTGAGCAAACAGTGTAGACCCAGATGAGATGCTGCAAATGTGGCAACTCATCAGGGACTACACTGTTTGCCACTCATCCAGCTATTTAAGACACTAAAGTGGGTAGTAAATTGTACTTGTTCAAATTTTAGATAAAGTATGGTTAGGAATTGAGGTGTCTAAATACTAAGGGTAAATACGGTAAAGTAACAAATACAGAAATCGAATGATCGATTATTAGCAAATCAGTTATGATAATCATTTTTGTGGAATTTATCTATCAATTAATCGATTATCCGATTAATCGTGCCAGTCTTAATGAGTACCCAGAAAGTAAGTTTTTGTGGAGAAGAAAGACAAAAATTCAACAATTTTGTTGTAAAAAAGTGCTTTATTTGCAGCTGTGATACAAAGAAAACGAAAAACAGCTTGAGGCAGTATATATAAATATCACAAGTACTTATCCTTCTCCTAATTTTGGTTTATCCTTGACTTTCCTTTTAGGCTTTCAATAAAATCTACCTGTGTACAGATGTGCTACGAGCCTTTCTTGGTCATTTACAGTGGGCGCAAAATGCCACAAAATGTAAATGGTAAAAAATTCTGATCACCATATTCCGAGCTGAGGATCAACCCCAGACCAACTGTGGGATGGACAAACACTCATTTGTGTTGCTATAAAAACTGGTTTGTTCTGCAAAGCAGTTCAAGTGTATTTCTTATCCAGTAGATGTTCTGCCAAAGATTTTCTCTAGTGGGGTGAGTGGCCACTTCACAGGAATATTCACCATAGCTCCAGATAAAGTACTTTTTTCAACCAAAAAATACTGATATTTTCATATTCCTTCACGAAAACATGTCGTGGGTACTCATTAGAAGCATCACAGTGAGATGCTTCTAATGAGTACCTATAACACAAAATGACCCAAAAGGGTTGACATGTCCTTAAACCCCAACACAGTCAATTCTAATGAGTGGCCACAACTTGTGTTTTCTTGGAAAAACATCACGAAAACATTCCTATATAATTTTGACCCCCTTAAACCCCACTTTTATTTAGTAAAACTGGGGTTTATAGGGGTATAATTTAGTTTTTATATTTCTGCTCAAAACATAGACTGTGGGTACTCGTTAGAACCACCTCGCCGAGGCGGTTCTAACGAGTACCCACAATCTATGTTTTGAGCAGAAATATAAAAAATATCAGAATTTTTATCTGAAAATTTTCAATTTTTTTGGTGGTAAAATTTTGAATATGCGTGTTTTCTTGGAAAAATAAGAAAAATATTTTGTGGATACTTCCTATCTTGATACACTTGGTAGTTTCTCTGCCATTACTAACAAAGGGGGACAACTTTTATGACTTTCTGTTTATTATCCTGTAAATCAAGTCCCTCTGAAGAGGGGTCAACTCAAAAAGGAAAGAATTTAAGTGTTAATTGTTAAAAGTGGATCCCTTTACAGAAGGGGACAAAACCATTTTGACAGAATTGTCTCCCCTGAAATTGTATCAAAGCTTTTCCAGTTTCAATTTTAGGTATGATTTACATATTTCTAGAGAAAAATGGCTAAACTATTTGCAAACAGTGGAGATCCTGATCAGAAGCTGAGTTCTGCGGCATCTGATCTGGGTCTGCACTGTTTGCCAAGTACCCTTTTACGGGTCTCCCAACTACAATGGGTAAATCAAACTGCAGCAGACAATGCTTTTTTTTTACTTTTTTTTTATTATTATTATTTTTCATTATATTTTTCAGAGCAAATAAGTCTGGTATTTGATAAATACCAGGTACAATGAATTTTTAAGGTGTCCGAACATTAAGTACACAGCCTGTTCATTAAGTTTTAAAGTACAGTTAACCCTCGTTATCTCGAATTCCATGGGACTCTCTAAAACATTTCGAGATATCCTCGACATATCAAATATGCAGAATTCAGAAAACAATTAATCGAACAACCACATTTAACAAATGAATATGTAATTTAAGTCCTGAAGTTAGAGATATTAAAATATTGTGGAAAAGAGGAGAAATTGCTCCTCTTTTCCACAATATTTTATTACCTGTTGTTAGATTTCCATGTTGAAACAGGGATCAGATTTTCACTTCGAGATAAGCGTTTTTTGAGATAACCAAGGTCAATATAATGAGAGTCGACTGTATATAGGTGAATCTGAAAGTAAAGGCAACAGACATTAAGGGGAATGCATACCCCTGCCGTATTTTTGGCCATTTTTACAAGGGAGACAACATTTTTGACTTCCTGTTTACATAGCTCTAATTAAGGCGCTTCTTTCAGTCCAAAAATATTGATATTTTTCTTATTTCTCCGCGAAAACAATATGTTGTGGTACTCATTAGAAGCGCCTCACTGAGGTGCTTCTAATGAGTACCCACAACATATGTTTTCGTTGAGAAATAAGAAAAATACCCTCAGGCCTGAGCAATAGTGTAGATCCATATGAGACGCCGCAACCGCAGCATCTCATAAGGGTCTACACTGTTTGCTACTCATCCAGCTATTTTAGACACAACATTGGGTAGTAAGTTGTACTTGTTCAAATTTAGGATTAAGAATGGTATAAGGATTTGAGGTCTCTGAATACTAAGGATAAATACGGTAAAGTAAGAGACAGAAATTAAATGATCGATTATTAGCAAATCTGTAAGGATAATCATTTTTGTGAAATTTATTGATCAATTAATCGATTATCCGATTAATGACAAGGCTGAGGTCAAATGCAATTAATTAGGTAAAAATGTTCAGTAGGTTTGTTTAAACCCTTTACAAACATCACAATAAATTTTGAGCAAATACTAAGATTTGGAAAGGAATCAAGTGCCTGGAAAATCCATTAAGAGAACAATATTAACATAGAAAAGAAACTGAAGCTCATAAATAGAAAAACAGATATCTCATCTTTTCTGTAAATAAAGGGAATTTGGGATACCTTCACTCCTTACCGTACATGTCCTAAAATTAGAACAGTTCCCTTTTACTTTGTTTCTCTAATAGCAACTGGATGAGTGGGAAATGGTGTAAACTAGGACCAGACACTACATACTGAATACTGTATAAATTACACTAAATACTTAACCCATTGTATACTGAATAAACTCTCCCACACTATATATGGGAAGAGTCCAATTTCAATTTTAGGTATGTCCGGCCATAAGATTTACATATTCCAAGAGAAAAATGGCTAAAGTATTTGCAAACAGTGGAGACCCTGATCAGACGCCGCATTCTGCGGCGTCTGATCTGGGTCTGCACTGTTTGCCAAGTACCCTTTTATGGGTCTCCAGACTACAGTGGGTTAATCACTACTGCAGCAGACAACAGATTGAATTTTTTTTTTATTATTTTTCAGAGCAAATAAGTCTGGTATTGCATGTGAATCGTCACATTGAAATACCAGACTTATTTGCTCATTTGCTCTGAAAAATTAAAAAAAAAAAAAAAAAAAGAAAAAAAAAAGAACTTTGACTGCTTCAGATTTGCTTGGCACTTTAACCCTTAAAGCGCCAGTCACTTCTGCAGCAGACGACAATTTTTTATTTATTTTTTTTTTTTTTTTATTTTTTAGAGAAAAGTCTTGAATTTCATGTGAATCGTTTGCTTTAAGATAAATTTGGCTTGTATTAGTATTGGATGTAAATGAAAAATTCTGTATTTTTATACTTCTATTTATTTTTTCTCTGATGATGATGGCAAGTTATGATTATGAATGGTGATGATTATTAATGGCTGATGATGGCAATGATGATACTATTTGTATTTGTTGAAAGTAGTAAAAATTGTGTATTTTAATTATTTATTTTCTGTTTCCTTTCTTTTATACTGTGCTTAAGTTTGAACATTTTTGTCAGTCAAAAGCAAGTTCTTTTGGCTAATAAACTACACACCTGATTGGGAAGTCCATAAAACTTTTATTTTGCTATACTTATAATCTGGTCACAAGTATCGACTTTTTTCTCAGTTAGTTTGTTTTACAGCCATTGTAACGTTTTCACACATATCAGGATAAGAACAGAAAATCCATAAACAGACAAAAGCAGTTCAGATTTAAGAAAATGTTTTCACAAGTTATTTTAACATTTATATGATTTGGCAAACATTTTAAGTAAAAGATTTCAGCACAACATAGGGTATTTTTTAATTATACTGATTGATTAGTAATGAAAGTGTAAAAATAATTTTCACACCTTTGGCTGATTATGAGTTTTAGATTGAATTGCAGGTTTTTGACAGTTTGATTTTAAGTGTCCTGCATTGGTTCGGTTTAAACCTTAGGTATTTAATTGCACTCTGGGTAAAAACTTCAGCAGACATTTTGAAATATTGGTCTAATTTTTCGCAGAAGACAGATTTTGACATTTCATGCAAATTGTCTCCAATGGAGTTTTTACTTGTCGTCTGCTACAATTTGCTTTGTGCTTTAATTGTTAAATACTGCCCAAATATTGATAATTCTTGCCCTTTTGACCACAAATACAGTGCACATTAAAGTACAAAAACATAGATAAATCAAATTATTTTTGGATTGATCATATATGCATCACTCAGGATCCAACTCTAGAGAGTCCGAAACACGGTTTTGGGAGTAAAAATTGCCAAAATGTGAGTCAGGGAAAACCCTGATGCCTTATCTAGAGACTTCAGCTATATAAACCATATATATAATGAACTGTCGACATTTCAGGTCTGGTGAGAGATAGATGATAAGTATAATGGAATCAGATCAGTCTTGCTAGTAGAGATAGGCACAGCTTTAGGATGGAAAGAACAGTCACGTGAGTATTTAAATCTCTTAAACACATTTTAGTCTGGAAACCCTCAAAAGGATAATTGGCAAACAGTGCAGACCCAGATCAGATGCCACAGAATGTGGCATCTGATCAGGGTCTCCACTGTTTGCAAACAGTTTAGCTATTTTTCTCTAGGAATAGCTAAATCGCATAATCCTGACATACCTAAAATTGAAGTTTGACTCTTCCAGTGTATAGTGTGGGAGGAGTTTATTTAGTCTAAAATGGGTTAAGCTTATGCCAGGTTAAGAAGAGGTTAAGAAGTTCTTGATTCAGTGTCCCCAAATTTATTGTTTAGATTAAGGTAATGTTAGTTAGCTTGTATAATCAATAATAAATGCATATTACTTTCATAAAAAAAAAAGGTAGATGTCATGTGGCAGAGCGACATTCAGTTAACTACAAAATGTACATGTACATGAAATTAAACCGGTTATTGCTAAAAAGTACCATTATTCTATTATAAAGCAAGAGGAAGTGGTTCTACATATAGGTCGTACTTGACTTGCACATTCTTATCTGCTCATACGAGATGATCAACTACTATGTATAAGCTGTAATGAGCCATTTATGGTAAAACACTTTCTGATCAACTGCATTAAATTCTCTCATGTATGGCATCAATTTTTCCACACAAATGACTTGAGATATTTATTATAAGATGTACCAGCTGATAACACCAGCATTTTTGAAACGCATTAATCTTTTTAACAAAGTATAACTAACAAAGTATAACTATTTTAATTTTGAAATCCATCCTGTTTTATATTTTCATGCATACATGTACCTGATTCATTATTATAGCTGTTTCAATACCAAACCAAATTAATATACCATTTTGATGCAAATGACCCTCTTGGGTTGACATGCCATTAAACCTGAACTCTCATCATGATCATACATCAAAAAACTTTCCTGGTGCCAGATCAATAGTGAATTTGGATCCCAGTCTGGTGGTAATATAGGCAATTGACCCTTGTCATGCTGAATAAATTAGGATACCACACCCACTTCCAATTTTCAGCCAATCAGATTACTTGATCCAGATTATTGACACAAATTCACATACTGAATGACAAACAGTGCAGATTCAGATCAGTTGGCTTCTTCAGAAGCCAACTGATCTGGATCTACACTGTTTGCAAAGGCAGAGTATATCCGGGTTCAGCAGGACAAGGGTTAATATATCTGTTTTTTAGAAGGTTATCCCAGTTCCATGATTTCTACATAATATTATAATTGGTATCTGTGAAAGATACATGTTTTATAAGGAAGCAGAAGTTGCCATATTGTAGATATTTATCTTACAGAAAACTTTTTATTTATTTAGGAGGGAAAATTTGAGTTTTTAGAAAAATAGAATTGATCCAGATTTCGAAAATTTTTATATGCAAGTGAATGCTTATGCATATCTTTATATAATATACAGTTCGGGTTTACAGCCAGTTAACTACATAAAATAATGATGATTTAAATTTGCTTTTTCCACAGAAAATCATAGGTCTAGATAAGAGTGGGTATCAGGTAAATAGTTTTCATATTATTCCATGAAAACATATGTTGTGGGTACTCATTAGAAGTGCCTCACTGAGGCCCTTCTAATGAATACCCAAAACATATGTTTTTATGGAGAAATCAGTAAAATATCAATACTTCTGGATTGAAAAAAGCATCTTATCAAGAGCTGTGGAAAATTATAATTTTTACCAGACATTTACATAGCAGTGGTGTTATTTATTGTTCAGTGATCCCTTTGTAACCAGAGGCTCTGGGTAAGTTTGTTATCATAGAGATAAATATTAGTATGTTTTTTGTCATTTTTACTCAAATTAATAACTTTTGGAATCTCATTAAATCTACACAAAAATACTAATAATTAAGATCCCAGGTCATGTAAGTGGGCAACGTAGGCCCTGATCAGACTGTGCAAATGCACAGTCTGATCAGGGCCTTCTTTGCCTGCAAATGCAATAAGGATCCTTAATCGAAAGTTGCACATCACACATTTTATAATCGTATTGAATAAAAAAGACTGGTATTATAATTTCCAGGAAGTCTGGAAAAAAATAAAAAACAACAACAAAAAATGATCCCAGGTCATTTTTGTCACAGTAAAATAAACAAAAATACAACATTTTTTAACTGCCATCCTATAGTGTGTTCAACATGTTCCTATGGGTTCCACTTCATTTGATGTATATACAATGTAATATGCTCTGGCATGGTACTGAGATTTAGCAATTCTGATGGGAGAGTTAATTTATGCATTAATTTATGTTTGAAATCAGTATTTAGATTGTAATTGCTTTTTTACCTCTCACAAACACACCTTGAAACTGAGTAAACCTGTCGGACTGACATTAATCCAATGCTTCATGCACGATGAATGCACAACAACCTGGTGCTTAAAGTTTCTTGCTTTTTTTTCTTTCCTTCTCTATTAATAAAGTATTTGATTGTGCAAGTGATAGTTCTAGTGTCTGACTCGGGATTGAGTGGTCCCGAGTTGGAACTCTGCGACAGGTGCTGAAAAAGGACCTTAAACACTTTTGGTCAGACCCTAAGCTATTCCAGATGAGATGACAGTTTTTGATTAAGTTGGGATCACTTTAATTCATCTTTGCAGCAAAATATTAGACTCATGCATTCTTATCTACTCAAATAAGATCAGCCACTCTGTGCTAGTTGTAATGTGCCAGTAACAAAAAACACACTGCATAGAAATCTGTCATATACAGCATTGATTTTTCCAGACAAATGACTCGGGATATTTTTTATTTTTTTGTTTCAAGATGTATCTGTTGATAGCGTTCTATTGTTTTTAAAACACATTAATCTTTTTAACTAAATATAACTATTTTGATTTTCAAATTCTTTCAGTTTTATTAGTTTCTTGCTTATCATTATTATACAATGTAGCCGCTTCAATACTAAAACAGATTAACTCTCGTCATGCTGAATAAATTAAGATGCCACACCCACTTCAAATTTTCAGCCAGTCAGATTACTTGAGCCAGATTGTTGATATAAATGCACATTCTGAATGGCAAACAGTGCAGATCCAGATCAGTTGGCTTCTTAGAAGCCAACTGATTTGGGTCTACACTGTTTGCAAATGCAGGGTCTGAGTCCAGCAGGACAAGGGTAATATACTGTTTTGACGCAGTTGACCCATGTGGGTTGACAGGTCCTTAAACCTGAACTGATCATAATTTGTATCAAAACCATCTTGTGCAGTGGGGTAGCAAGAACAAAGTTATCTTTTATGCACGCCCATCTTGAAAAATTCTTCCTTGTATTCCTTGCAAAATAGGGGCTACTCTTAACCCTTGTCCTGCTGAACCCGGATATACCCTGCCTTTGCAAGCAGTGTAGAGCCAGATCAGATAGCTTCTGGAGAAGCCAACTGATCTGGATCTGCACTGTTTGTCAATTAAAATGTGAATTTTTATCAACAGTCTGGATTGAAATCTGACTGGCTGACAATTAGAAATGGGTGTGGCATCTTAATTTATTCAGCATGACAAGGGTTCAAGGAAAGAATTTGCTCCCTCAATTTCCTTTGATTTTCTAGAGTAGCCCTAGTTTGGAAGCAAGAAATTCTTTCCTTTTAAGAACAGCCTCTGTGGTAAAGAAGCAAAATATTATATATAATTGTAGATTTCTCATAATAGCAATTTATAATATTTTTCTTACGCATGTTTAGGCACAAACATAATGTGTGTAATGACTGCTACACCTATACTATGGCTATTCATTGGAATTGCCATATTGAGGCAATTTCAGAGGCAATTCACAAGAAATGTTCAGCGAGCGAAAATAACAGGCCCTGACCAGATTTGTGCATTTCGAGGGTTGAGCGCAAGACTATTGTAACTCAAACATATTTTTGAAACCCTTGTTTAGGGGCAACTTGGACCCCTTTGTAAACAATGCAAATTTAGGTGCCATTGCTCATACGAGCAATGGCACCTAAATTTTCATTGTTTACAGAAAGAAATGTTGTAATCTTCATAACGCCTTCATGATGAGGAGATTAGGTTTGGGGAAAACAACCATCTGACTTACGCTAGTCTTGCGCTCAACCCTCGATTTGTGATCTGATCCATACATGCTTGTCTGTGCCTTTACTGTTCTAAGTTACATGATTATATACGTTGCATTTCGCTATTCATTTGTTCCATTCCATTATCTAACTAATTAGCTTCCAAGCAGCTCTTTAACATCTGGCTTTCTTTAACAGCAACCATAGCTTCAAATGAGTTGGGTATCCAGATAAATATTTTGCGTCTCTCTTTATAA
This sequence comes from Anodontia alba, assembly GCA_964016985.1. Taxonomy (NCBI): domain Eukaryota; kingdom Metazoa; phylum Mollusca; class Bivalvia; order Lucinida; family Lucinidae; genus Anodontia; species Anodontia alba. The sequence continues at coordinate 85,199,370 of OZ024829.1, forward strand.
AAAGAAGCCGGCCTCGGTGAAGCATTTGGATGCACGTCTGACTGGTGATCAGGAGGGTGCGGGTTTGACCCCCGCTGGGGCGGCAATATTCTTTTGGGGAGATTGAGTATGAATTGAGTCATTCTCTCCCTTCCGCTGATTCAAAAAGGGCAGTTGTCAGTTTCTGGCGAAAGAATGTGCACAATACTGGTTAGCCGCTTTAGAGGACAAAGCCTGTGGTTAGGTAAACTGACCATTCTCAACCTGATGCATTGGGTTGACTGGGCCATAAAACCTCAACACAAATAAACAAAATTATGAGAACAAATGAGCGGCAATGTGAGGAAATGTTCCTTGGGGCGTATGCACCCAGCAAAGATTCAGATCAACCTGTGCATTTGCACAGTGTGATCAGAATCTTCTCTGGGCACATTTTGGATAGCCAAGGATAAAAACTCCACAACATGTTTTAACCCATTGTAGTCGGGAGACCTGTAAAAGGGTAATTGGCAAACAGTGCAGACCCAGATCAGATGCCGCAGAATGCGGCGTCTGATCAGGGTCTCCACTGTTTGCATATTGTTTAGCCATTTTTCTATAGGAATATGTAACTCTCATAGCCGGACGTAGCTAAAATTAAAATTGGACTCTTCCAGTATATAGTGTTGGAGAGTCTATTCAGTATACAATGGGTTAATAGAGTAATAAGAACAATATCAGTACTTTTTGGTTAAACCTTTTTATCCTTGCAGACTAATACAGATGCCTTTGCAAACAGGGTAGATCCAGATGAGACAGTTCGTAACAAGCCATCTCATCGGGATCTACACAATTTGCCGTGCTATTACTGTTTTTTGACTGAAACTCCTTTCTGCTACAATGGATGTGTCCAAATCCAGAGATGGAAGTGTCCATTTCAGAATCTCAGGGGTGTAATGGTTAAAAAGGGCCTTATCTGAAGCTATGCAAGTTCTGTTTACCTTGCTGCTTGTTGATACATCTGTTACTAGTTGTTAATGTCAACATTTGGATATGTCATTTTTAGGAAAAAATGCAAAGGCAGAAAAGAAATGCCTCATAGTAAGTTTCCTGTTGTGGAACGGTAGGCATGATGGTAGGAGATCCCGTTTGTACCTTTGTGTGTCCCCGAGCTGTCAGCAGTTTGTGGTATTGCAGCTGACACAATGAGTTTGCATCAAACGCGTATTTCACACAGGAGTTAAAAAACATTATGCTATGCCCCTTTTCATCTGTTGTGATTTATAAGACCTGACTTGCTGACTTGCTACATCTTTTTATATAGTCCATGGCCCAGTTGTTCAAAGCGTCGTTAGCTTAACAAGCTCGTTAAGGGTCATTTCGTTAATTGTTTTCGCGGATTCAATATACAATATTCTGATATTTTTTGCTGAAAAAATGTGAGTAGCTTTTGCACTGCAAAAGCTACTCACATTTTTTCAGCAAAAAATTTCAGCATATTTGCATATCACTCGATGTAAATTTTAACGAATCGTTAACTAACGACATCGTTAGTTTTGAACAACTGGGCCCATAATTTGAATGTTTAGTTGATATTTGAGCCAGCGCACAACAAAACCTACAATAAATCCAGGCAGTCTGATCAGAGTTGTTGCTGATGGCTTGTGCCTTCTACAGCCTCCAGGCTGTTCAAAGAGGAATAAATTTGAACCCTTGCCATACCTTTGATGTACAGGCTGATCTCTGTCTTCGCTGGTCACACAGGTCTTATTTTAGGATTTGTCAAGCGCTAGATCATTTTTTTTTTTTTTTTTTTATTCAATCTTCATTATTCCACATTGCAAACAGTCAGGGCCATTACCACCAGTTATAGTTCTAGATAAGAATAGTGAACAATGAAAGAATATTGAGTTTTTTTTCTATTTCTGTACAGAAACAGTTTTGAAATGAATGCATGAAAAAAATTCAGGCAAAAAAAAGTAAAGTGTTTGAAATTTTAGGACATTTACCGTAAACACAGAGTAAAGATCCAGATTTGTTTATCAGGCCACATAGTCTGATAGAGCCGTTTGCTATTTAGCCGGTTGTGGATTCTTTAGACAAAAAAGTGAAGGCCCTGATTAGACGTCAGTGGTTGTCATGTACAGAAATCATGTAACCGTATTTACCCTAAGTATTCGGACACCTCAACTCCTTACCATATTTGTTCTAAAATTTGAACAAGTACAATTCACTACCTGATGTTTTGTGGAAAAATTGCTGGATGAGTGGCAAACAGTGTAGACCCAGATGAGATGCTGCATTCTGTGGCGTCTCATCTGGGTCTAAACTGTCAGCTAAGGCTGTCTGTCCAAATACATATGGTAAATACAGTACTAACATTTTTTTCTGAATTTTTATACCTCGCCACACAGTAGTGGTAGGGAATTATGGTTTCACGTTGGTCTTCCCTGTGTCCATCCGTCCATCCATTTGTCCATCTGTTTTACATCTGTCTGTCCGTCAGTATTTTATATTTTCGTTTCCGAACAATAACTCGAGAGAATGTCAATGGAATCCACCAAACTTGGTATGTGCATTGATATTGTACAGATTTGGTTTGGGATTGCTAATGGGCAAAGTTCTTCAATTTTTTGAAAACTTGCTATGTGCATTGATATTGTGGAGATCTGGTATGGGAATGTTAATGGGCAAATTTCATCAATTTTTTACTGTTGTATGCCTGCACATCTGTATTTTCATTTCAGGACATTACCTCAAGTAAATCTCTAACACATTTTCACCAAATTTGATATGTGCATTAATATTGTGGAGATCTGGTTTGGGATTGCTACTTGGTACATTTTGTCAATTTTTGACTGTTATCTCCCCATGACACGATAATGACAGGGTATTATCATGTTATTTTACGTGGAGCATGAATTCCATTGAGATATTTATTTTCCAAAAATAGGGTTTGACATTTTTAAACTCTGAATCTGCATATTAGCAGATGTTATAATTTTATTATTATCAGTCTTAATTTTTTTCAATACAAATAGGGCTAGTCTTTTTATTGGAATTATCTCCCTGAAGTGTCAAGCCCTCTTTTCTGTGACCAATAAGTAAACAAATCACTCATTGTCATTTTCTAATTTTGTCGTCAACATCTCATACACTGACTCAAGAGTTAAATGTTGATTTCAGCATGTCAAAGGGCGTATGTTGTGTCATATGCCAGCAATGAATTTACATGTGCAGCCAGGCAGTCTAGTTAGCATTTTTATTTAATCCTGATATGCTGCTGTGTAGAACAGGAGCCAACTGACATAGCAACAGATAAGGTGCTTTTTTCATCCAAAAAATGCTGATATCTTTCTTATTTCTCGATGAAAACATATGTTGTGGGTACTCATTAGAAGCGCCTCGGTGAGGCGCTTCTAATGTGTACCCACAACATATGTTTTCATCGAGAAATAGGAAAAAATATTATTTGGATACCCCGTCTTATCTGTAGCTATGACTCATCTGGGTCCGCACTGTTTGTTATTCAGTATGTGAATTTGTATGAACAATCTGACTGGCTGAAAATTGGAAGTGGATATGGCTTCTTAATTTATTCAGCATGGCAAAGGTTAATTACTGCTAACTGTTTATGAAGTGAAGGAATAATGCAGGAAACAATAAATATGCTGACCAGACTGGCTGTAAAGGCTGATTTTGTCATTTGCTGTTTGCATGTGAGAATACCACATCACCCTTAAGATTGAGACACCTTATCCCATTTGCATTGAGTGGACTCTTCCAGCACAATTCTTTGGACTGGTCTATTTTCAATGGCATGGTGTCTGGTTAGTTTTTATTATTTCTATTATGTTTTATAGAAATTCTTGTATTTAATGCAAACAGTGTAGACCTTGATCTGCAGCATCATATCTGGGTCAGCACTGTTTGCCTATTACCCTATTGGGGATTTCTGGACTGAAATGGGTTAACTCTGTAGTAATACTTACCATACTTGTCCTAAACTTGGAACAAATATATTTTATTACCTGGTCCCGCTGATCAGATTACTTGATCCAGTGTTTTGATACAAATTCACATTCTGAATGACAAACAGTGCAGATCCGGATCAGTTGGCTTCTTCAGGATATACACTGCCTTTGCAAACAGTGTAGATACAGATCAGTTGGCTTATGAAGAAGCCAACTGATCTGGATCTGCACTGTTTGACATTGAGAATGTGAATTTGTATCAAAACACTGGATCAAGTATTCTGATAGGCTGAAAATTACAAGTGGGTGTGGCATTTTAATTTATTCAGTATGACAAGGGTTAATACCTGTTGATGTGTCTGGAAACTGCTTGTTAAGTGTCAAAGGGTGTAGACCCTAATCAGGTTGCCATATTCTGTGTGGGTCTGATCTGGGTCAGCACCGTTTGATTAGGCCTGTCTACCCCAATAGGATAACTATTATAAGTTTGTTTATGGCCGAGTGTGTCATGTTCCTTGATTCTTAACTCTTTTCCTGCTGAATAAATTAAGATGCCATGCCCACTTGTAATTTTCAGCCAGTCGAATTACTTGATTCGGATTGTTGCTATAAATTCACATACAATGTACTTATAATGGCAAACAATGTAGATCCAGATCAGTTGGCTTCCTCAGAAGCCAACTGATCTGGATCTACACTGTTTGCAGAGGCAGGGTGTATTCGGGTTCAGTAGGACATGGGTTAATGAAAAGATGTTACATGTGTATCGACAGTCTTGCCTGATCTGAATCAGAACAATTTTAAAATGAGCCAGTGCAGTACAAAACCTACAGAAAGACCTGTATGACCAGCAAAGACTCAGATCAGCCTGTAAATCCCTACAGTATAGCAAAGCTTCTCATTTATCTCTCTTTTGATAGCCTGGAGGCAGTAGAAAGCACATGAGATCAGCAAACACTTTGATCAGACAGAGCAGATGCACATGCTGACCTAAGTCTTCAGTGGTTCACAAGTCTTATTGTAGATGTTGTCATGCAATGACTCAAATTTCAGTTACTAAAACAGGCAGGGGATCATAGAATTGTGTTCTAGTTGTGGGTTGTTCCAGTTATCAAGGTTACAATGACCAGTGGGGACTCAAAATAAGTTCTGGTTATCCAGTGTATTTAGTTATCAAACTATCAAAAGTCATTTTAAGGGTAAACCTTAGTTTTCACTTGTTAAATTTATTTGAAATAACTTGTCATTAATTATACCTGCACTAAAATGACTAAGTTAGATATCAGTGTGTCAAAATGTAAAACACAGGCGTTATATTATTCGTTTCTCATTTGTGTGGTATATAAAGGATATAGGAAGGGTTTGTTGAGTGGTGGATGGTATGTGAAAGGATGCAGAAAATAGAAATATTGGGATTTTTTGATTTCAGTATAATATACCAAAGATAAAGAAAAGACTAGATTTTTGCTGGCATTTTGACAATAGTTTGCATGGAATACAGAAAACACCTTCCAGATTGTTAACTGCCAGCTGTTTGTGATCTTGATCTTGTGATAATGCAAGATAAAAAGTTACCAGCTCTGTAATTTGCATTCATGTGTCTGCTCTAATAAACGACATGACATTTCTCATTTTCAGTTGAAAATGAATTAAGACATTATTATGTGTATCATTTTTTTTTCATGGAAAGGTAAGAATAATATTTTATAGATGTAATACAAGCTATGTTCTGTATTGTTTTTCTCTATAAGGATTTATAAAAGTAAAATAATGTTTAAACCGAAAATATTTTAAATCTTTGTCTCCTCAGTTTAAGCCTGTTGTAATGTCTTGAGTTTAAATATGTTGCTAAAATTGAATTGAGAAAAAGAACACCTACAGAAGGGTAGCTATAAACTGGTTTTATCTTTAATACCCTGAGTCATATGAAGTATGGAAGAGGATATATAGTATATGTACATGTATTAAGTTTGATAATAGCAAAGACCTATATATCTACTGGTAACCTTTATTTTTATTGAAAAACCTTTAAAAAAGCCTCTAATTTTCAAGGAAAAGAACCGTTTTGAAAATAGGCCAGAAGGAGGCCTGTTTTACATGCAAATTTCACTGTTAGCATAATAAGGTCTGAACAGATGTAATGATCATAGTATATCACAAATAGACATATTTTTATTATGTCTTTAATCGTGAAGCACAAATATCATTGCTCTGGATAAGACACTTTTTTCAACCCTTGTCCTGCTGAATAAATTAAGATGCCACACCCACTTCTATTTTTCAGCCAATCAGATTACTTGATCCAGATTGTTGATATAAATTCACACACTTAATGGCAAACAGTGCAGATCCAGATCAGTTGGCTTCTTCAGAAGCCAGCTGATCTGGATCTACACTGTTTGCAAATGCAGGACATATTCGGGTTCAGCAGGACTAGGGTTAATCCAAAAAATGTTTCATATTTTTCTATTTATCAATGAAAACACACTTTGTATGAACTCATTAGAAGCATCTTACCAAGGCTCTTCAAGTTAGTACCATTAATATAATGTTTTCATGGAGAAATGACCATATGTTGTGGGTTAACATAAGAAGTATATTGCATTATGAAAACACGCCTGTTCAAATAGAATGAAAATTTCACTACCAAAAACTGAAAGTTTTCAAATAAAAACTCTGATATTTTTCATATTTCTGCTCAAAACATAGATTGTGGGTA